>JAOSBN010000178.1:33724360-33759339 GCA_027563595.1 Erythroxylum suave
TAATGAATCTGACGAGTTTTACAACTTTGAGAAATCAGTGATCTTTGAGTGCTTACTTAGAAAAGAGAATTTCTGTAGTGCAATAGTGAGAGAGCTAAACTTACTGTAACAATAGCTCAAAATACCTTTTTCCAGTAAGAGAAAGAGAAGGAAGATAGCTTGGAGAGGCTAAGATAACTGAAAGAATACTTGGTGTAAGAGACCGAAAGAGGCTCTGGAAGAGAAAAGAATACTTGTAATTGTTTGAAGTATAGTGAAACACTCAGATAAACTCTAAGGACTGGACATAGCCCACGGTTTAGGGTGAACTAGTATAAAAATCGCAATGTTTACTTTCCATCCTTTACTTCAATTTACTTTGTTGTTAAACAATTAGATAGAAGTTATTTTGCAATTTAAGTGCATAATAACTTTCGTATAATCTTTTTGATATCTTCTTAATAAGAAAAAGAAGTTCTTAGTGAGTTTTCGTATTTACGAAAAGGGATACACCATTCAACCCCTCTTCTGTGTATCGAGTTTCTTGTACGTAAAGTCTATACTGACGTGTGATTTACTTCAGAGGGAAGATGCCATTCCAAAGCTTGATATTCCGAGAGGTCTCATATCTAGGTTAGACATCTTTACCCAACTGAAGATAGACTTATTGGAAAAATGGTTTGGCTAGCTTGTGGGAATTCAGTGAACACTTCGACTTTAGTAGGCCAAGCTTTTGGAGCGGGTAGGATAGTTGGAGACATCGATTGCACAGTTAGGCAGGCTGCAGTGTCCATTTGGATGGATGGAAGAGCTAATGCTCTTAATAGCAGGCCATTTAGGCATTGATTTTTAGCCTCAACCACATGACGAGGGCACTTCAGCTACAGTTTATCCATTTGGTCAAGATCATCACCACAAGAGTCCTCCTTCGTCGATCAACTAGGATCATATAATGAGGGATATGCTTAGTCTTGTATAATTTTTTTCTTTATCCTTTATGTATATATTTTATTTTCTTTCCATAAATTATTTTGTTCTCTTTAACATTATAGTTAATGATTTTCTTAGGTGCTATTCATTAGTTATTTTTACTTCCTTTGTTCTTTTTATCCCTTTTTCTCTATGTTTTGTACAGATGTAATCTAGTATTGGATGGATCAAAAATCAAATCTCTAGAAAGTACCACTAGACCTTTTAACTTATTATAAATACTTAAATTGTGCATATCGGGGATAATATACAACTTTAAGTGTAAGGAAGGGATTCATTATTTTTAATGATTTCTTTAAGCTTATTATAATCGTGGTTATACAATTTTATGACTTGATATTCTAACTTAATTGAAATATGTCCATCAATACTTTACTTCATTATTGAATATTGATTTGAATTAGTATGCAAAAGGATCATAGTTAGAAAATTACTTTTATAAGTTATATTTTTAGTATTCGTTGAAATAATTAAATTGAATGATATTGCATATTATTTACACATATATACTCATCTTTATCGTGAGCTTTTGAGTCTAAGAGTTAAAATTTCAAAATTTTTAGGCTCATTTATTTCTTTCATGTGTGATTTATGCATATTTGAGAAATTATAAAAGTTTCTTTTATTATTCATATTGAGATCGTATTTGTTAAATTAGAAGCATTGAAGTGATAAAAGGCACTTAGATTTAACAATTTATTGTAGCCTATTTCTTTGATAATTACCTTACCTAAAATTTATCTTTAGGAATAACCAAGTTTAAGCCTTATCTTTTTTTATTAATATTACCCACATATTAACCTTCACCCTATTTTTCTTTGAAACCTTTTCATTGTTTTGAACCTTGAAGATTATTTACATTATTTGCTTGTTTGAAACTTGAAAATCTTGAAAGGTCCATTGTTTCTTTAATTTTGGTACTAAATGCTCTGAAAATTGTTTTAGATTGAAAAAAACATAGAAAATAAAAGAAGAAAAATATATAGCACCATTGGCTTTAAATTAAAGGGCTTATGTACATTGCAAACAAGTTTCTTGTAATGACTATTTAGTAAATATCCTTTAATTTTAGCACAATTTTATTTTCCTAACCATACCGTACCTAAACCCCGGTACAACCTATGCAAAGACCTTTCGATTTTTATTTCTAGTATACATAAGTGGTGGAGATGTGATAATATTGCAAGAATATGGTAAGAGTTCTACTATGCACTGATTTAAGAGTTTTTATGCTTTTCATCCTAAGCACTTGATCATATTGAGTGAAATCCTAGGGAGGTTGGAAAGGTTTATGTTTGTAATTTCAATGCTATTATTGAGTTATTTACTATTAATATTGACTTAGGAAGTTAATTTTAGGATAACTTGACTTTATTTGTATGTTAATTTGATTAATGTGATGCGGTGATTTATAGTATGAATGGACATATCTTAACAAAGGATGGATGATGTACAATTTATAATTTTGATTATGGTTTGCTTGAGGAGAAGCAAAAGCTTAAGTGTGGGTCTGTTTGATATATGCTAATTTGACTAAATTTTGACACTAAAAAATGTTTCGGCCATTAGAGGAATATTTCTGTCAGTAGAGATATAGTTTTGAGCTTCCAGTGATTTTTTTAAAGTTTTGAATTTTTTAAATTTTTACTAATTATTTTTTCCTTAAGAACCATAACAAAATTCTTAATGGCTTGTCAATTAAAATTACAAAAAAAATTAGGCAAGAATAGGATTAAAGGCCAAACTGCATAATTGGACCATCTTAGCAAATGTAATGAGTCTTAGGTTGTTAATTGAGCCTTAAAAATTGTAAATAACACTTATTATAACTTTTCCTTTCTTATTTTATATGCATATTAATGGTGGGACCTACATTGTAAAGTTGGAACAGACTAGTACTTTAGTTAGGTAAGTTCACATCTATCTACTAATACCGAATCCATGCTAGCTATTGAATATAGTTCTATACACTTATATAAATGATGACATGTTATGCTATAGACACCTCATCCTTATACATGTGGATAACAAATGGTATATATATTTATATAATGGTTATCATGATACTTTTGTGAATATTATTGTGATATCTAAGTATATGCATATGAATTTGGGTACATATGGCATACTACTTGAATTATAATGGTCCTTACATGACTGAGTGCTTATTTTGTGAAGTTGTATGATTGCTATTTGAATTATGTTTGGATGTGTTTGATTATGATTATGATTATGAAAGAGGAAAAATCTAAAGGGTATGCCACCTAATGGGTATGCATCAAGACCAAATGCACACTTACTTGATTATGAGGGATGATTGTGATATGATAATGAGATATGATACTGATCGATCATTGTTGATGCTTAACTCCCAATCAAGTCCTTGTTTGATATATATATATATAATTATTGATATGACTATAACTTTAAAAGTATTGAGTGAGGACCAATCTAGTAATGATGTTTGGCTCCTGGTGGTCCTTTTGGACTAAAAGAGCCTTATGACTATATGAGTTTAGGTGTAGGACTAGGTCATTAGTGATGTGTAGCTCCTCACAACCATTCAAGGTGTAGAATTGTGAGGATTTACCCTTAGAGACTAGGTTTCTACAGATGTTCCTTATCTGTGATTTATTATATATGGCATGTGATTTGTCATGCATTATATATGTTTGTTTATGCTAATAGAAATTGTATATTATGTCAGCATGTAATTGGATGTCGTGGATATGGACATACTCAATAACATTTGGCTCCCCTCAATTCTACTTTTTAGGTTAGCTACCATTAACTTCGTAGTAGTGACTCTAAGGATCATCGAGTGTAACATATCTACCTCTATATATGTGTTTCATCTATTTTCACTTGTACTTATAGTCTAGTGTGTACAATGATATGATTTAGTATGCTGAAAAAAATTATGATGCAAACTAACATTATTATACTTTATTTGTACTTACAGGTGCTCTTTTTGTTATATATATATTTTTTGAGATTTTGCATTTATTTTTGTCACTCGTATTCAGGTTTACCTATGATCTAAGTGATTCAATTTTTTGGGTCTCACGTACCATTCATGTTCCCATTTGAGTCATGACAATAACTCTTATCCTTTTTTATAGAAAGACCAAAAATTCCTTAAAAGTTCCTAGAAAAGTCATTAAGGATGTGATAGGACTAAGATAAACTCCTAATAAGAGAAGTAGATCTTTTGCAAGATATAAACAATAAATCTTCAAAAACTTGCATTTCTAATTATACCTTAAACTTCTTTCTATGCTAATGTTATTCCCGACCAATATGTTTGGAACTTTTATATAAAGAATAAATAAGTATAAAGAAACTGGATCCCCTTGTCTCAAGTCCCTAATTTCTTTGATGATCTTTCCTATTTTTTATTAACCAAGACATATAATTAATGCATTGATCAATTCAGTTGATGAATTGAATAGGAAAACCAAATGCCTCTAGAGAGTGTAAGAAAAATTGTCAATTGATGGAGTCAAAATCCTTGTAGAAGTTTACTTTAATGGAACAACTCTTGAAATATTTTTTTCTACTTTTATTCTTAAAGAGTTCCTAAGCTAGTAAGATGTCATCACCAATTTGTCTTCCTATTATAAAATCTCCTTTAGATAAAAGAATTATTAAACTTGAAACAACTTTGAGTCTAGAAGATATAAGTTTGGCAATGATCTTATAAATAGTGTTTTAGTAGAAGATTAGCCTAATTCCTTCAAGGAAATGGGGTTAGGAGATCTCAGGATAAGACTAAAAAAGTTCCTTTAAAGCTCTTAAGCATTTTTCCTCTACTGAATTCAAGGATTGCATCAATTATAAGATTTTTGGAGAATCACTAAGACTTTTGAAAGAGAAAAACATTAAGTCCATTTAGGCTAGGTGGTTTATTAGCATTTAGTTCAAAAAGGGCCTTCTCAACATCTTCCCTAATAGAAATCAGAATAGAAATACATTTAAAGATGATATCCTTAATGATTTGAAGAAGAATAGGTACAAGTAGTTTCCAAATTGCTAGAGAAGAAATCAAAGGTTGCTCTTGGTAATTCTTCTTATAACTGAACCATAGACCTGGAAAGAGTTTGAATATATATGATTCTGTAAGTGTTCCTCTTTCAGAGAATTGAATTATGAAAAATTTTACATTTCTATCACCCTTTGATAAATCCTTGACCTTTGCTTAAGGATTTACAAGTAAACTTCTAGTACATCGTATAGATGGAAAGATCAATTCCCTTAGCTTCTAATCATGAGGTGTTTAAGGGATATAGATATCATGAATGTTGAGCTTCTATTAAGGAATCTTTGGTTTCTACCATTATAGATGTATGTTCTTGTAGCTCTTAAGATTAAGCCTCTCTTCATCTTCAACCAAAAAGTTATTGAACATAAAGGGAAAGGTTCTCTACATCTTCAAGGCAAGATTATAGGATAAAATGAAGGTAATGATTAAGAAAGAGAGGGCATCTAAATTTAGCATTACTTCCTCGCACATAGTAAGAAATTGACTGTTTACTAGTTATTTATCTAGAATTTTCCTAGAGAACTGTCTTCTTTAGTATTTATTATTCCAGTTATAGAAATTAACCTTCTATTCTAAAATTTGTAACTTGCAATTGAATGAAACAATATTTAAGATTATTATAATAGTTTTTATTGTAAATATTCCCCTCTATTTCATAATGATGCATGATATTACTAAAATTACTAAGAATCACCCAAGAGATATTGGAGCTAGGTTGAATGTCTGATAATTTGTCCTAAAGGAAACTTCTTTAAAAGACTAAGTTTTAAGCATATACAAAGGTGACGTTGAAGTTAATCATCTCCCTTAATAAGATGATTAGTAGGTTAACCATTTGGTTTATAGAGAAAGAATGGAGAATATCAACCTTATAAAGGTTAAAAGCAATAACAATTCTTTTTCTATAACAAGGATTATAATAGGTGATAATTTTCTAATATCTTTGAAGGAACCTTAGATAAGTAGAATTGTTCTCCTTTAGTTTACTCTTTAATAGACCAACTAATATAAGTCTAGTATCAAGTAAATAATCTCTAAACATTGTTTTTATTTAGGGGGAAATTAAGTCCTCTAATATTTTATGCATATCCTTGCTACCAATTTGAAATCTTTATAGGGATCATTGGGACTTAAGCATCAACTGGATGTTTACAACCATTTTGTCTACTTGTGAAAGTAAGTTTTTCTATGTAGAGTACTTGAGGTGCTTTTCTTCCTTGATAAACTAGGATTCTCCTTAAGAAAGCTATGTAATTTGATAGAGGTTAATAGGAGATATTCATTTTCCTATGTTATAGTTTTTTCATAATCAAAGCTAAGTTAGTAGCCTTGATATCGTTGACTCTCTTGGTTTGCCAATGTAACTTACCAAGTAGCTTGACCCCTTAGTGGCCTAATATTCTAATAGGTGTTGTGGAGATTTATTTATAATAGAATTTTCTTCTGCTACAACATTTTATGAATAATACCTTATTTTTGAAGGAAGAGAGGCTTTCTATTGACATGTCATGTCCTATTAGAGATGTTATGTTGTGCTTGTTTTAGTAACAAATTTAAAGAAGAAAATATTCTTATCATTAATTAGAACCTTTTTTTAATTTTGACTTTTTGTACTGAGAAATGAATCATGGGTTTATAAAAAGGTAAGTTAGACATTTGCCTAAGCAGAACCTAAAAAGTATTGTTTCCCATATTGAAGCTAATCGTTAAGAACTTCAAGAAGAAGAGTTATTAAATGATTTCCCTCTAACTGAAAGGGAGGTTAGAAGTGCAAAATCAAAGTGATAGACGAATATCCTAGTACCTTTCTTAAGGAGAGCTTATTAGAGTGTAGGTGAGGAGGAGAATAAAGAGCTCTAGATGCTCCAAAAGTAGACTTTAAAGGATTGTTGATAATAAGAGCATGGGAGAAAGATGAGCTAGCAAGTCTTAACATTGAAAAGGGATAAGGAGGGGCATGGGAAAGGGGAGATAAGAGAGAGGGGATTGGTTTTGCGTGGGAAGTGATATGAGTTACACATGGTACTAAGAAAGGTAAGGGACCAATAAAGAAACCACCATTTAAAAAAAATCATTGTTAGAAAGGGAAAGACAAAAAGAAAATAAAAAGAAGCAACCAAAAAGGTTATAAGGATAAGAAACTAGTGAGGCACAAGAAAAGAGAATGGCTAGAACAAAGGATGCACACAAAGAGGAATGAAGGTAGTTAAAGTTAATTGAAAAAAAAAAGACGAGAGACCATACTTGATGGAGTATGAATAGTTAGAAAGGTAGGAATAACATAGAAAAGAAAAGTTAGGGTAGCTCCACACTTGATGAAGCCAAGAAGACTACAAATTAAGATAACTTAAAAGTGAAACAATGAAAAACAAACTTAGGAACATATCAAGGAGCATCCTAGATGAGAAGTAAAAAAGAAGGGAAGCTAATGGGAAGGGGGAATCTCTCTCTCATTTTAATTTTTTGTGAGTGTTTTATGTCCTAAAAATGTTGAAGTACTAAATTTAGGTCATAAACTATATTTGTTAGTTATTTTGAACATTAGTTATGAAGTTGAGTATGTTTGTAACAAGATTTAGTATTAGATGCAATTTTAAACACGATAACTAGTGATAGATGGTGACTATATAAATTTATATGATGTGGTTATATTTAAGTCATTAGTTTCAAAATTTACATATTTAAATTCTATGAAAAATATAAACTTATTCATTATCTTTTAACTTAGTAAACATAAGAAATGTACTAGTTATGTTTTACTAGCTATACGTATTTCGAGAAAACTAAACTGTATATTCATCATTAAATTTTAGTCAATTAAAATTCTTCATCGTATAAGGAATTATAATTGAATAGTTAACTTCTACTCACCAAATATAGATGATAAATATTGGAGTTATAAAAGATTAATAGATCTTAAAAAATATAAGGGATTTTATTATATGAACAATAAAAAATGAGAATTTAAATGAACAAAGAAGAGAAAAGTGATGCCATTTTCAGGAAATAAGTTAAGCCTTTATTTTATCTTATTCTTCTCTATTTAAGTACTTTTCAATATTTATATTACCTTAAAACTAATTAAGTGAAAACATTTTAGTTAGATTTTTAATATAAGAAAGAAATGATATAAAGCATATAAATTAGAAAAGGTTAAAAAAAATTCTTTAAAAGACTTAGAAAAGGTTTACAAGAAAATCATTAAGAAATTGGATTTTACCTAACTCTTAAATAAGGTTATACTGAGTTGTTGATATTGAAAATTAAAAAAAAATAGTTTCTTTAAAAGAACGTTTGGTTTTAATTTAAGGTTTAAACTAATAAGAACTTAAAGATTAAATATTGGTATTTTAAATTTTTAAAAAGGATGTATTTTCTTTAAATGAATCAATAAATTTATTAGAGATTAGACTAAATTTGGAAAGATCAATTATAAAATTCTTTAAAGTTAGTATTATAAGAGAAAGTTTGAAGAATTTTTAAATAAATCATTTAATTACTTTATTGTTAGTAAGTTTGTTAGAACTTTTGATGAGTTTAGAAAGGTCAATTCTAAAGTTCTTTTTAAGTTAGTAATGTAAGAGAGGGTTTATGGAACCTTAGCTAGATCATTTGATTTCGTTACTCTTTTTTTCCTCATATCTTATTCTTATTGGTATAACAAATTATTCTAATATTTATTGTTAACTATTTAGGTGATTAGTATACAAGATAATTGTTGAATTAAGTAAATTCATTCCCAATGTTCTAATAATAAAAAAATATTAATCTACTAATGGAGGGATTGAAGGATCAAGACAAAAACAAGAAGTTTCAATGTTTAATTAATCAATTAAAAGCAATTGATTGGGGGTAACTGATCATATACAATTAACCAACACGAATTTGATTAACTAATAGGCTATAACAAAAGCTATGGATTAAATGACCATATTTTGCTTTGTATAACAAGTATTAACACTACAATTCACTAAAAAAAATTGATAACACCTATAATAAACCTTTGAAAGTCTAAAAGGTAGAATAGAAATAAAAGAAAAAAAAGATTCACGAGTTATAAGTGACTTATTCTTACAATTGAGAAATTATTTTGTTAGAGTGAGAAATCATTATGTATAGACTATATTATAACTATTAAGATTGTTTATATCATTCAAAGGTTCGTAAATGGCGCAACGAGTTCTAAAATCAAATTTTATTAGGCATGTTGATCCTTTAAAATGATAGTTCTCACATTTTCCTCTTTACTTATTGAAGAAGAGAAAATAGTAGATTTTAAATTCTTGATGAATCTTCAGATTACATGTACGTCAAGGAGGATTGAACCACTTATCTTAGTATCTATTTCTTTTCTTCTCACTTTAATTATCATATTTTCTCTTATGTGATTATTATTGATTTTTCTATTTATCTAGTATTGGTGAGAATTATTGTCATATTATGATATTGTCTTTGTTGTTGTCTCCATCTTAAAAATGTTACATAATAAGTGTCATAGATATATTTATGAAATAAAATGAGATTAAAAATGAGTTATCCAAATAGCAAATAATTTTTCATAGGTCTAAATATAGTAGCTTAAAGCATAAAAATATAAGTTTTAGAAAAGAAGTTTCAAAGTTATCAATCCATCTCTATAATGATTCAACAAACGAAAAAATTGGACACATTGTTACATGAACAAATGACTCCAAATGATAGTCATAAGATATGATGCATATAAAAGGGGGATGAATTGGGTGTTACTGAATTTAACAAGTTTTTATTTAATAAATTCAATTAAATAAGGATCAATATATGATCCAATAAAGAAATAGATTTCATGTAAATTAATCACACGGTCAAAAAATAATTTAAAGTGTACATCGAAGAAGAATGACAGACCAATTTGTAGTGGTTGGACAGACAACCCTTGCCTACATTCACTCTCTAAGATACTTCCTAGAATTCTAACAAGTTTCTTATTTTAACAAGACAAAGATGAAGCTTCTTTTAATAATCTTGTTTTCTTTCAAGAGTAAAGAATAAGTCTTCTTATAATCTTTCATGAATGTAAAAATTAACCCCGCTCATAAATGAATTACAATCTAAAAGACCTTGCTTGATCACTTTGATAACTTAAAGGTTCACTCATTTAAAAAATGCAACAATGAATGCTCACAAAATCTTTGAAAAACTTCTTGAAATATGCTTGTAGAATACCCCAAATATTTTTTCATGTCTAAACAAATAAAAAATAATCGATTTGTAGGCTTTGAAGTTAAACTAGCTATTGGAACCAAGAACTAATCATTACTAACAACTATACACTATACATTGGTCAACTACTGTTGCATATTGGTCGACTAAAATACATTAAATGCATATATTTTTAATTGTTAGAATATTGGTTGACCATTACTGTCCATTGGTCAATTAATGTGTTTCTTGTTGGGATATTAGTTGACTATAACTATATATTGGTCGACCTATATTAACTATATAGTCTTGATCTATATATTTTTTTATCACTTTAACTTATATTGGTTGATCACTAACATATCTTTGTTGACCAATGCACCCAATACACAAACTTTTTCTTTGAATTGGCACGCTATTTGTTAGAGTGGGAAATCTTTAAGTCAAAGGATGAGTTAAAGGAATCTTCTCTTCACCATTCAAAAAAAAGCAAATAATGGATTCAAAATTCTCTATTGAACCTTAGAATCTAGACATAAATCTTTGGTGATTGAATTACTATAAATCATAGTTTTCATCTCTTTTCTTATCTCTTTAATTATTATATTTTTCTCTTATGTACTATATTGGTTTTGTTATATACTTTATATTTGTGAGAATTCTTGTTATAGTATATATTGATTAGACATTTGAAGTATATGTTGATTGAAGACTTGAAATTGCAAAACTATTAATTCAAATGGATTAATAATATTACAATATTGTCTGTTATCTCTTATTTTATAACATCATATATCAGGTTCTATATACTTTTTGCGATATTATTTATGATTTTTATTATTGTTTGGACTATTAAAATTTTTTTCACATCAAGTGTTCAATTATTTGTCATTATGGGTTTTTAAAATTAAAGTTACAACCTATCCTCATGAGGTCAATAATAATAAATTGATTATTATATCACCAAACTTTTTAATTTTATTAGTTTTTTATTAGATGATTCTTTTTGGGTAATATTTATAATAATTACTTTTCTTCTTACAACTAAATATATATTATTGTACGATGTGTTGTTACATGACTACATCTAACTATACTTCCAAGTATGAAGAGTTATAGTTTCTATTGTTTAAATGTGGTATTGATTTTACCATATTAAGATTTATTAACTTTTGAACTTATATTTTTACTTAATTCTAATATATATATATTTTAAAATTAATCTAACTTATAAGTTATTTTCTAATAAAATTTGTATTTGACTGTAAAATGTATGGATGAGATAAAAGTTTTAGGAAAATATAAGTCAGTGATAAGTTTAAGGATGTAATGATTCCTTTTTTATATTAGTTGCTTATAATGGATTACTTTATATTGTACATTAAATTGTATTTCATGACATATGAAATTGTAGTTATGATGGTTCAAATAACTATAATAAATAGAATACATATATGTATAATATTGAGATTACAAAAATATTTTTATTATTTTTCTATATTCACAATTGAATTTAAATGAGAGTTGATCATAGGTTTTCGATATGACAAAGTTTTAATAATTAACCTCGATATTTTGCAAGCACACAGGTCGTTTGTGTAGTACCTAAGGTGTCGATCCCACAAGGAGAGTTAATCTAATCCTAAAATCTAAGGCTCAAACAATTTGCAATAATTTGAAATAAACAAAACTAAAACAAGAAAATATTTCAATCATGCAATTCAAATCCAAGAATCAATTATGATAATACCAATAAAATAGCAGATGCAACAACTAATCAAGAATCAACCTAAAGGACTATTAATTGAAAGAAAGGGGAACTTTATCTAACATTAATTAAATCCTAACCGATTATGAATTACTGGATTATTGGCTCTAGACGGTTTTAGGGTTGATTACTCTCTCTCAAGGTAAAACCATTAACCCTAATCAGATTATAGGAATTTAATCTCTCGATTAACAATCTATCCAACACCTAAATTAGATCTAAAGTTGTCTAAAAAGCTATCGAAAACCGATGCAACTTCTCTCTTACCACAAATTACTGATTCGACTTAATTCTCATTATATTAAATTACCTAACTCTTGTTAGCCTAATTTAATAATATTTCACTCAGTTCACCCTCCTAGTTTATCACCTAATTATGCAACTACAGAATTTAAATCACAATTAATCTAGTGAAACAAAAACATTCGAATTTCATTAAATCAAAGATAAAATAACCCAAGTTGAGCTTAGACAAATCTCAACATTCAAACAATCCTATCATCAATGGATATTCTAATTCTATACGATCATAAAAGTGAAATTAAACCAGAAATAAAATCGGAATGGATGAAGGTGGAAAAAACAACTGGAAACCTCATGTTCCAGGAAGTACTTCATATAGGCTTCTTTTCCACGTTTCTCTTCCTTCTTCTCTTTCTCATTCTTTCGATGAACTCTCTCTAGGGTTTCTTAATTGATGGTTGATGTAAAAAACTTGTCCCTCTATTCTTCTTGTTCTTTAAATATCTTGTATGTTCTGAGTAACTCTAGGGTTTTTCCAGGGTCAAAAAGGTTTGAAAATTCTCTTGAAACTTGATGTTTTTACTTGTTTGGATGCTTGCCCAATGCAGGCCACGATTATAGCCCTGCATGCCATGATCATGGGCCATATCCAACTTATCATGACCATGGCAATCAGGCCGCGAACGTGGGCAATATCTTAGGCTTCTGTCACAATTGTGGCCTGGCTTTCATGCTTCTGTCACGATTGTGGACTATTGTGCCACGATCATAGACCGTTGTTTTTTTCCCGAATGTCTCCAAAACTTCTCTGTTCTTCAATGTTGATCCTGAGGTACTAACAAACACATCAAAGTACCTCAAAAGTATAATATTTAAGCTCAAAGACTTATACTAACCCATAAAAAACATTTAAACACTATTAAATAACAAACTAACACAATTCTACCCTAAACACATACTAAACAATTGATTTAACACTTAAATGCATAATAAATTAAGCCCTAAAACATGATGCAAATAACACTTATCAACATCCTCACACTTAAATGTTTGCTTGTCCTCAAGCAAACAAAATAATAAACACACAACACACAATGCATCAATGAGGCAATGACTTGAACTTTATGAGATAAATTTAACTTTAAACACAATCATTTAAGTCATATAAATTCATTAACATGTAAAATCTGCATCTAGGGACTTTGAACTAAAAATATAGATTAATCCAGATTCAAGATTTACCCTTTTCATTGCACATACACACATTAATAATTCTTTGGTCATTCAGGCTTTGTAACTACTCCTAATACGTTTTCATGAAAAGTCGAGCTATTACAAGTTTGATAGGTTTTTATTAGAAAAACAAAATTTTTTATTTAAACATTTAAACAAAGACCTAGTCTTTTACTCAGAGGCAAACATTGGTGATGACTATCTATCTGGTTACTCAAGTCATTTTTTTTATTAACTGCTTGGTTAAAATGTCATTATAGCTTTTTGATACAGAAGCACACATTTGGGATGCATGTCGACCCAGTTACTCAGCTATATCACATTCTCAACTAGCTACTAGCTCTATTGATAACCTGAAAGTCAACGAATAGTTATTTACTTAGCAACATTTTTTTTATTTCCAACCTTGTTGTTTTAGCTACTCGTTTCCATGAAAAATACTAGTAAAGTTACTTAAGTTGAAAGGCCTCAAATTATGAATGAATGTGACAATTTAGAGGGTGAAAAACTTACACTAAATCCTAATTAAGTTGTATATTTATCCAAAGACCCCAATTCGCTCATTATGAGAGCTAATGATTCTTTAAAACCTAATAGACTATATTCAAAATTAAATCCATTTCCATCCATCTAGGCCATTGACATATTTACACAATTCACAAATTGCAACCTAACAACTATCATACAATATGCAAAATCACATTCAAAGCAAAACACATAACCCTCCTCACACTTGAACAATACATTGTCCTCAATATGAGAAGGGAACAACAAACACATAAGGAAAGAAGAAATATAAATTAAAATAAATCAGAAAACAAAAATAAAAGTGAGAACTAAGGTTAAAAAGAAAGAGGGTTAGACAAAGTCTCATGGAGATATGGTGTTGGAGGTAGCAAATGAACACCCTAAGCCTTGAAATATCGATGGATCTGACAGATATCCCAGCTCTGACGTCTTTGAGTTCTGGCCATCTCCTTCATCATTATGAAATTCTTCGCAAGTGTATCTGTAATTACCTTGTTGTTTATAGAGATTGTATCCAGGACTTTCTTCCAGCTTTGTTCTTTTGTTTCTTCTTCTTTCTTAGACTCTTCACTAGATGAGTCCTCTTCTACCTACTGAGGCAGTGTTGTACTCGAACTCACCTAACTCAACCTAATCTTAACATGTGTCTTTTGGCTAGTATCCCGAAGTTCTGTATTATGGAACTTAAAGATCTCAGCCCTCCATAAATGGTAATGATTTAGGAAGTTTGAGATATAAACAGCTAACCCATTACAGTCCACGCTGTAATATTCAACAATGATAGAAACTAGGTACGCCATATCTAAATTATTGCTCCTCTTGCGCAGAGTTGTAATAATATCATTCAACACATATGTGGAGGTGCACATCGGAATGCTATGATCCATGCACCATAACATAAATAGTTCTTTTGTTTAACACTTATTGGTTTCTGATTTATCAGAAACCAATTGACACGTGAATTTATACAATAACAAGTGTTCATGAGTTCTTATGATAGTTGTGGGCATTTTTAACATCAAATTGCTCTATCCCAGTGAGCTCATTCCAATAGCGAGAAGGGTAAACATCATCATGCTAATCGATAATGGAAGATTCGAGGAACCCACACATATCACACATGATTTTGATGTTTAGTTCATAAGCTCGTCCTCACAACCTAAATAGTAAAGAATTCTAAAGTGAGCTCCTAGTAAACAGGAATTGGAAATGTATGAATTTGGCCCACTGAATCCTTTCAGCTAAGTTCTTTACCTTATTGTGCACTTATAACCTATCAAGCATTTCAAAATGAAAATATTTAGAGACTACAATATGTTTATCTTTTAGGGATTGAAAACGAATACCTTCCTCCTCTGTGAGAATAGGAAGGGCGCTCTAAAATTCACTGCCTTGTTCCTTCTCCCTCATATTAAGACTTGGTTTTGTCTCAATGATTGATCACACCTAGCTAGTTGCTTAATGCACGACATATTGACTTGTGAGTGATATTTGAAATTTGGTAGAGAGATCAGAGAGTGTTTGGGAGGTTAAAGTTTAGAGAGATAAAGTGAAAATGAAAGTGAGTGGAAAAGTGAAGTTACAACTGAATACAAAGCTGGTTGGAGGGTAAAATGGTAAAATTTTACTTTAAAAAACACATGCCTCCATTTTGCCCTGCTACAGGCTACGATCGTGGTCTAGCCTGCAATTTTTCATCAAAATCATTTTTTATTTTTTTCACTTTCAGAAGTCACTTCTTAATACTTTGTGGCCCGTAACCTCTTTTTGCTTACTTCATCGATCATTAAATTAATGGTGAAGTCCTCTGCCTCTCCGATTTTATTTGGAAACAAAACAACCTAATTACGAAATTCAAAGTATCTAAGAAAACAAAGAAAATAACATCAATTTAATATTCCATAGGTTGCCTCCTATGTAGCGCTTTTTTCAAAATCAGTAGCTAGACACTCTTCTTTGCTCACGGTGGTTCAAATGAATGGTGCAATGGTAGTGCAGTCACTGATCTCAAAATTTGCACATGAGCTACCATGCTATGGATTCCACCTTCCTTGTGATTCTCCTTTCCTCCCCTTCTTCTATGTGATTGCCTCTTTCTGAATGCATTCCTAGGATCCTCGATATCTTCCCATTATCTTCGAGGTTCAGGTTCCTTGATATTAGTTAGATGTAGAGGTGATCTGTATTCTTTCTTTCACCCCTATCAACGTCAATAATTGAGCAAGCAATAGGTAGGAACGGTCATTCAAGAACCATAGGCGTTTCCACATCTTCTCCACTATCCAATTTATAGAAATGTATCGGAAAGATAAATTTCTCAATTCATATTTGCACGTCCTTGACAATCTCCTTAGGTTGATGCACAATTCTATTGGTTGTCTTCACTAACATCTTATGGATTCCAACTCTCTTAACCCCAAGTTTCGACCAAAGGTATAGGGCATCATATTGATACTTTCTCCCAAATCCATGAGCGCCCTATCTATGTTGACTCTATTGATACTATAGGAAATGTAAAAATCCCCTGGATCCTCTTTCTTCTGCGCTATGTTAGGGTTTTCTTTCGGTATGCACACCCTTTAACCTTCTTCTTGACTGATCCCTTTAATGTGAGTCTCGATTGTAGATGTTATGCTATGTCCTCAACCTTGTTTGATTCATCCTCCTTCAAATTCCTTATTACCCTACTTGACATTGACTTCCACTGAGCTAGAATAGGGTATGGGATTCTAGGTTGAGGCTTTGATTGGTTCAGTTACGAGTTCACTTAGAAGGAATTCCATAATTACTTGTCCTTCTCCTTTATCTCCGTCTTTCTTCACCTGTTCAGGTTCCTTTTCTTGCGTCTTAATAATGGTCATGATTCTTTCCTTTAGATTAGACTTGGTATTGTTTAGAGGGGTTCCCACATTCCGAGTAGATATTGCCTCCGTTAATTGACTTACTTGGACTTCCAGATTGTGTATTCACAAGGCATGGTTTTTTGTTACTTGCTCGAATTTACTTTTAACACTTCTATGTGCATCCTCCAAGGCCCTAATTTTATGTAAGATCTTATCCAACTTGGATTTTATTGAACTTGATTTATTTTATTGGAAGCCTAGGGAACTATCCTCCGTTATTGTTTGTCTAAAAGAAGTTAGGGTGATTTTTCCACCTAGTGTTATAGGAGTTGTAGTAGGGATTGTTGCCCCCTCCTCGTCCATACTAAGCTCCCATATAATTCACTTGCTTCTGATCGCCTTCCTTCATCAAATAACAGTTCACTGTATCATGGTCCACTTGTCCACAGAAGTCATACTTGAGTTGTACAACATTCACCGAAGCTGAGGATGATGCCTTCATGCTGTTGAGCTGTCAAGTCAAGTTATCAATCTTCACTTACATTTTCTTCATTTGATTGACAACCATAATTCCTTTTTGCTCTCGAAAGGTAGTAGTTTGTCTACCCTACTCATTCGTCCACAGGAAGCTATTACTCGCCATCTCCTCTGTCAACTTTTTTGCTTCATCAATTGTCTTCCTCATCAGTGATCCTCCTAAAGCTGCGTTAATTGCGCCTCCCATATGTGGGTTTACTCCATTATAGAACCTTTGCAACAAGAATTTCTTAGGTAAGTTGTAGTGTGGGCACTTTCGTTGCAAATCCTTGTATCTTTTCCATGCTTTGTAGATTGATTCCCCATCGCTTTACTGAAATTTGGTAATTTCTTTGATGGTATTCATGGTCTTAGTCAGTAGGAAATTCTTATCTAAGAAAGCACGGACTAGCTGATCTTACGTTGTAACATTGGCTAGGTTTAGGGAATGATACCAAGCCTTTTCTCTGTCTCTAAGGGTAAAGAGGAAAAGCCAAATTCTGACCACATCTTCTGACATCTAATGATATCAAAAGGGATCACATATTTCAAAAAAGTTCACTATATATACGTTGGGATCTTCATTAGTTAGTCCATAAAACTGCATATTTTGTTGAAACATATTTACGAGGGCTGGTTTTATTTCAAATAAGGTTGCTTGAACAAGTGGCCTAGCTACTCCTTGATTAGTCGCGTTGAACCCTGGTCTTATAAAACCCATAAGGGTCTGTTATTGACATCCTTGGTTTGCTTCGTGATCCATATTCTGCTAAAATTCCTTGACCATTGTTGATTTCGTGATCTCTTGTTCTTCTTCTCGCCAAGCTTTCCTAATGGTTCATTCTAGTCATGTGATTTCTAAATTTGTAGTTTCAATTGCACGACTCAAACTTCTCATGACCCTTGTGTTCATGCAAGAGCACGATTTCAGAAATACAAAAGAAAGAACGAAAATAAAAATTAAAACTAACTAAACGCCTTAAACTATAGAATTAAACTAATCGCTTCTCTGGCAATGGTGCCAAAAACTTGATCGCAAGTTTCCGATATAACAAATTTTTAATAATTAATCTTGATATTCCATAAGCACACAGGTCGTTTGCATAGTGCCTAAGGTGACGATCCTACGAGGAGGGTTAATCTAATCCTAAAATCTTGGGCCCAAACAATTTGCAATAATTCGAAATAAACAAAATTAAAACAAGAAATTATTTCAATCACGCAATTCAAATCCAAGAATCAATTATGATAATATCAACAAAATAGCAGATGCAACAACCAATCAACAATCAACCTAAAGGACTACCAATTGAGAGAAAGGGGAACTTTATCTAACTTTAATAAAAACCTAACCGCTTATGAATTACTGGATTATCATTCTAAACAGTCTTAGGTTGATTGCTCTCTCTCAAGTTATAACAATTAACCCTAATTTATAATAATCAGATTATAGGAATTGTAATCTCTCAATTAACAATCTGTCTAAAACCTAAATTAGATATGAAGTTGTCCAAAAAATTATCGAAAATTTATGCAAGATCACTCTTTGCACAACTTATTGGTTCGATTTAATTCTCGTTCTAATAAATTACCTAAGTCTCGTTAGCCCAATTTAATAATATTTCACTCGGTTCACCCTCTCAGTTTATCACCGAATTATGTAAGTGCAAAATTTTAATCACAATTAATCCAGTAAAATACAAACAACTGAATTTCATTAAATCAAAGATAAAATAACCCGAAGGTGAGTTTAGACAAATCTCAACATTCAAACAATCCTATAATAATGGCTATCCCAATTCTATATAATCGAAATTGAAATTAAACTGGAAATAAAATCGGAATGTATGGTGGGGGCAGCAGCAACGGGAAACTTCCTATTCTAGGAAGTACTTCGTGTAGGCTTCTTCTCCACGTCTCTCTTCCTTCTTCTCTTTCTCAATCTTTCGATGAATTCTCTGTTGGGTTTCTCAATTGATGGCTAATGTAAAATCCTTCTCCCTCTGTTCTTCTTGTTCTTTAAATATTTTGTATGATTTGAGCAGCCTTAGGGTTTTTTTGAGGTCGAAAAGGTCAACAAAATCCCTTAAAACTTGATGTTTTTACTTGTTTGCTCATCTGCCCAATGTAAGCCTCGATCGTGGGCCACATCCAACCCTTCTGTCACAATCGTGACAATCAAGCCACGATCTTAGGCAGTATCTATGGGCCATGATCGTGGGTTGGCTCCTATACTTCTATCACAATTATGGTCTATTGTGTCATGATTGTGGACCATTGTTTAGGCCCGAGTGTCTTTGAAACTTCTCCGATCTTCTATGTTAACCCTGAAATACTAACAAACACATCAAGGTGTCTCAAAAACATAAAATTTAAGGTCAAAGACTTATACTAACCCATAAAAGGCACTTAAACACAATTAAATAACAAACTAACACAATTCTACCCTAAACACATACTAAACATTTAAGTTAACAATTAAATGCATAATAAATTAAGCCCTAAAACGTGATGCAAATCACACTTATCAAGAGTTTTATTGTTTCGTCTTGGTTTCTTATTATCATGTATTAATTATGTGAATAAGTTATGATGTAAATTTAATGTTACACATATGGCTACTATGTTCTAGACATTGTGATGTCTAATTATCATTTAAATATTATATAACTTTCACGTTATATAGCTTGCATATTTTAGTGTGTTATGTCATTATGTGTACTTTGTTTTGTTGTATAATTTAATATGATTGATTGCTTAATTTAATTAAATTTCTTACATTGTTTTAAGAATAAGAATTGTATTAAGCGTTAAAAGGCAGACAATAATGTTCCAATACAAAGGTAAGGTCAGTAAAGCTTAATGACTATCGGTTATTACAAGGACTAAAGACAAAACAAGAAACTAGGTATTCCGTAAAATTTCTGTCTGTGTCTATTGATTTGGAGCTTGATGTGTTGTATTAGCTACTTGCTGAATTGGTCATGAGGAAGCTCCTTGTCATGAAAGATTCTGCTACTTCTTTCATCCCATATGGCTGTATTTTGTATGTCTTATTGCCTAATTTTGCATGCCATAATACATAGTTTACTATATCTTTTATTTCATAGTGTAATATGTGCTTTATCGTATATTTTTGTATGTCTTTACTGCATATTTTAATCAAGTTTGATAACATAAGACCTATCCTTATACAAATATATGTATGGTTCCTCATTTACTAAGATAGTACAAGTTGTCTTCTCTTTCCATTAGATTTTCAAGTTCATTAGGGTAACAAGAATTCATCTTTGCTTATATTAAGAAAGGAGACTCTTGTTAGTACTATGTTAGAATAATTTAAAAGGTATATTTCTCTTGTATTTATATTGTATACCATGAGCGTGTTAAAATTTAGGCCAGTTAGGATTATTTATTACATGAATGTTAACTTATGAGTCACTTTTAATCTAGTTTCACTAACACTGGTTTTGTTAATGAGAGCATTTAATATATGATTTACAAAGTAAAACATTTGAAAGGCTTTGTTTGAATAGCTAAAGTAATCGATGTTACTATTGCACATGTTTAAGGTTTTTGAATTGTCCTGACATTTTAATCTAAATTATTTGTTTTAAAAAAATCCATGTTTAGTTTTTCGCTTTATTATTGTTATGTTAATTTTTCTTTGATCACTTTCTATCTTGAAGTGTAAATGACATAGCTGTACACAAGGTTTTCTCTTGTTATCTCCCAAGAATTCAAATAAACATAATTACTGGTCAGATAATTTTCATGTTTTGAAATAGAGTTAATATTTACAACAGGGAAAGGCGTCACCTATATCAGATTGCTGGCGTTCTTTCAAGTTTCAACTTTACAATTTACAAGTCACATAGTTCAGTCCATAAGTTCTTTTTAACGTGAAGAATAAAGCTGCAAGTATAATAAAATTATTTATATGAATCTTTACGACACTTTTGTACTCCAAAACGTAAATTTCAACCATGGGGAGGTTCATGCAACCATAAATGTTCCTTTTCGCATTTGACTTGAACTACTTTCCACTGCAGAGAGAAATGATTATTCCAAAAGTAGAGAATACAGTGTAAGTGACATAAAATTGGTAATATCTTAGCAACTAATCGTGCACAGGATACTAGTATGTAGCTACAATCGTACGACAGAAACTGACTTTACAATCATCTTGGTTTCTTTCCGAAAGATAATATAGTGCCAAATAAATAGTTATCAATTGCAACTTCCAAGCTCAGTTCTTTTTGTAATATTATACACGATTAAAGGACAATCTCCAGAATCAAAACTTGAGCTTCTATGACCAATTTACTTCTTCATGAGAAGAATAACAGTGTGTGCAGCAATACTTCTGTTCTCGCCAAGACTATCAACCTTCTCATGAGTTTTTGCTTTCAGATTTACGACAGAAGGGTCTGCTCCGAGCAACTCAGACAAATTGTTTCTGATAATCTCCTTGAATGGGCTGAGTTTTGGTTTTTGAAGTATCAAAGTCGCATCTAAATTTCCGATCTCATATCCAGCTTCGTGCATGAGTCTCACCTGACATCAAGCACATGTCACGTTGATTGAACAATGTATATCTGCTTAAATTAGTAAGATTTTTGAGAATAAAGAAGAAAATTCACAAGTAGCTTGCATAAAGACAATAAGATAATGCAACAGCATGATAAACCCGTCATATGTCCAACAAAGAGAAGCCTGCATGAAATTGAATACTATCATATCCTTCAGCAAGTAACTTCATTTTATCTAAACCCTTCAGGTTGCGACCCCAAAGGCTTTCCTTGCACCCAGAGATGACTACTATAACACTAAAGAGGAGCCTTCTTAAAGACAGACTGGACAAGAAAGCACATGAGTTAAACATTTACATGACAAGTAACATCATAATTAATTACGCAAGCTTTTCAATAACAACTATTGAACTTGAATTATTGAAACCACAGGTAGAAGCATTATATGTTTTTGTGGGCCATGAATTTACAGAAAAGGAATTCCTATGACAAATTGCACCCATAGCCTGCGAAGTTTCCAGTTCAAACTAGAGAAGGCTGCAGTAGTTCCATATAATTGTTTGTAAGTCAACAGAGAAGCACATATATGAAGTATCTTTGTCTTCCATAATGACAAAGACTAAGAACATTCTAGGGATCCTTCAACGCTAACATGAATAATAAGAGTTTCAGATCAAAACATTGGAACAGAATATCAGGTAAAGACTTGGTTTCAACCATTGCATAATTGGCCACTACCAAATGCGGGAAGTATCATCAATCAGGAAGCTAGGCTGACAATTCGGAATGGAGTAAAGATCTCTAAGTTCCCCATAAATGCATCAAACAAATAACTCACAGCTTCTTTGATAAATACGGATGACGGTGCCCCTTTCCACTTCGGATCGTTATCAGGGAAAATCTGTCCGATATCAGGGAGCCCTAGTGCCCCCAATATTGCATCCACAACACAGTGCAATAACACATCACCTGCGAAGATCGATAACAACTCCATGAAAGAAAAAAGAAAAAAAAAAAGGGGGTCTAAGTTCCAATTATCTCCCTCAGAAACTCGTACAAAGAAATAATCAGAAGCCTAATTTTTTGGATCCTAAATTTCTATCTTAGAGACCAAATCAGATTCAAGCAATTCCTGAGAACCCAAAGTTGCTTTGTTTTAAATTGAGAAAAAAAGTTTAGAAAAGAACCACTCTTTGTAGTCCACTTCATGATCAAGTACAAAAATCCGACAGGAACAAAGATTATAAATTCTGAACAGGTCAGTTCTTAACAGACAAAAATCAACCAGAAACCCAAATAAGAATTAGAGGAAAACAAAAATACCATCAGAGTGAGCCTCGCAGCCTCTCTCATGGGGCACATCAATCCCACCAATGATCAAAGGATACCCAGGCTCCAACCTGTGGAGATCGAACCCGTGTCCCACCCTGAAAGGCAGAGACTTTGACGCTTTACTAGGCGTTGTCGTTTGGTCTACCTGTACGGCGGTGGACGCAGCAGCCGTAATCGAAAACTTGGGCGTTCTCCGGAGAGAAAGGGCCGATTGTAGGAGGAAGGTGGGACGTCTAATGGTGCATGTCGGAGGGACCGAGAGGGCGGCCTTGGAGTTTTGGGTCTTGCTGCTGGTGGTAACTGGCGAAAATGTGGTGTATAAGTTGGTGGACATAGCCATCTCTCGAGGTCTCTCTGGCCTACGCTGTGTTGTGTGGTGACACCGAGTGAGTTTTGTGTTATTGTTTTGCTTTTTATTTCTGGTGGTTGGCTTTTGTTTGTTTAAAACGTGGGAGTATCCACAGAGGGTCGATTCTGATGCCTTTTGTTTATCGTTTCTTGGGAGTTGGTAGAGCACAACTAGATTGACCGTTTTAATTATGCTAATATGCTAAGCAACAAACATACACTAACGCCATATTGAAATGTCGGCTTAAAATATTGTAATTTGAATAGATGAATGAAACAGAGCTTATGTTTGTAATTTGTATGTGGTACTCTATTATTCTAGTTATAACTTAATAATTATTTTTATAAATTATTATTTAATAACTTAAAATTAAGTTATAGATTCGAGGAAAACAAAACTAATTTCTTGTGTTGAATTCAAAGCCAATTGTTAGAGCACACTGTCATTGACTATGCCAGGAATTCTTAATCGGAAAATGTTGACGTAAATTATGATCTGGTTAGGAAGTCTTCAAAATAATTCCAATTTTCGAGGGAAGAGCTGATCAAATCTGACCAAAAAGAGAAGATAAGATAATGGACCAGCGACTACAATGACTCCAACCCGTACCGCTTTCATAAATTTTACTTCTCATCTTTTAGCTCAGGAAAAATGGGTTTTATAGATAAATACGAATTATGTTAGACGCAAGATCTGATAATACTTTTATGTCGTATAACTAAACTGGCAAGCGCAACAAGAGCGTGACTTTTGATTATGGGAGATGAATGTCGTATTTCTCACCATATTTTCTACTCAAAATGACTACAATAAAATCTCATTTTCTCTCTGTGGCTGCTACAAACCAACTCTTGTGTTACTAGCACCCGCTTCCTCTGACCAAAATTCTGTCTTTGAATTGCAAGAAATAATGAAGTGGCAATCGTCAATGTGCATACTAATAAGATCAATTTTGGCAAGAAGTACCTAGCAAGTAGCAAGCACAGACAAGACTTGCAACCAAAGCTCCACAACTTGTCAGTTAACTAAAATATTAAGCCTTTGGTATATCATCACCCAGATGTAACCTCTTTTTATACATACAAAATCTAACCGTATCGCTTTACAGTTTTGTTAACAATAAGCAATACCTTTAACGAAACCAAACGCATGTGGGATATGACTTATATATACACCAACAGTTGAATTCATGAATTTGCTACGAGCAACTCAAGTTTCTTATGAATGAGATGCCCTAGGGTACTTGTTTCCATGCTCTGGTACTAGATGCTCAGAAGCAGCTCTCTTAAGTCGCAACTGTAAGAAGAGAAAATCGCCAATAAGCTCTAATGAATACTAAGTAGCCAATTGAATGATGTCAAATTCACTACAAACCTTGTCCTCCGCTCGCTCATAGAAATTCCTCAGGAGAATATTTTTTGCTTCAGTAGTTATAACTGCAAACAAAGTTTCAGGAGTGAGTAAAGTTGATGCTATATCATTTCAGACACACTGGATGAAGCGCTCTATAAGAGTTAACAAAATTACAGCTGATTATTTGCTAAACTATGCAAAAGCTTTTCTATGCACAATCTTTTGCAAAATGCATTTCACAATGCCAACAACTTGCATTTTAGAATGCTTCTAGATATCCTTATTGCACTACAAACCTGATGCCATCTCAAGTATACACTTGTGTAGGATCTATGCAAAAACCAGCACTGTCAGAAAGTTATCCCACTGATCTCAAAATGCAATATCATCATTGAAATTTGGTCATATTATATTCCTTTAAATTTCAGGTGCTGAAGAAGTTAGTATGTCCTTAAGCTAAGACGTTCTACTTGATTGATCTCAACCAAACAATGTTCCTATCTTTGTCTAGATGATCTATAGAAAATAACTTCAATTCTTAATTGAAGAAGTTCTTAATGGGTTTAACTTAGAAAATTGGGTTAATTGTAATAAAAATTCCCAATTTTACAATACTAACCCGAACCTTAAAAAGTGACATTAAAATACTTGAACCTTCAATTTTTTGTAAGAATAACCTGACTTTAAGTTCTCTGTTATCGGTGGTAACATGATATGCATGTTAGATTTTTCTTTTCGCCACATGGTAACCATGTAAGATGGTGGTATCACATAGCATATTTGTCATTCAATAAAAAATATGTTAAAATATTGAAAAGCTAATAGGCTTCCTTCTCCTCCCTGCTATTTTTCAATGTGTTTTTACCTCTACCGAGCAATGAAACCAAACCGATTGTTAAAATGGTCTTTGCAATGGAATCAACATCAAGCCTTTGCTTCGTACAACAAGTAAAATAGTATTATCATTATGTTTCAAAACATAAGCCAAAACATCAATCAGAGGAGGACTTGTGCCATCAATGAGTTGTTGTAGAATCTCTCTTGAACCCATTTCTATTAAAGACTCGGTTTTAGGAATCAGTGGATTCATAAGCTTTGGAATCAATGGTGCCATAGTGCCTGAATAATTTTAAGGTTAATTAATTTTAACATACTTTTCATATAAAAAAAAAATCCTACGCAGCAACATTGTGTAATGTGGCAGCCATGTGACGAAAAAGAAAAATCTGACATGGCATGCCATGTCAACAATGCTAACCGAGAACTTAATGTCAGGCTATTTTTGCAAACAAGTTAATGTTTGAATATTTTAGTCACTTTTTAAAGTTCGTGCTACTATTGCAAAATTGAGTAAAGTTGGAGATTTTTTTACAATTTACCTTAGAAAATTTTATCAAGTTATTTCTCTTTTGGATGCATCACGTGACCCATTCTTGAAACTGAATAAATTTTAACATAAAGGTTTGCTATGGAGTTGCATGAACTTGAATAGATAACAGCTAACAAAGAGATGGAACAGGAAGTACATAAGTTAAGCTGGTAATTTCAAGGTATGATAGTCAACTTGGTCATCAAAGGATACTTAATTCATATTCAACCTCAGTTTTCCTCTCATATTATTTTCTTACTAGAAGAATCTTAAATTATTTACCATGAGCAATTTCTTCCAATCCAACAAGACATGAAGAAAATTTATTAAACATGCAATTTTAATATTGCACCTAGCTCATCACTCCTCTAGCTTCTATAATATCTCCATTCATTCCAAACTTTCATATCCATTACACAATTCTGAAATATGTATACTATAAAAATTGATCAAACACAATATGCTTTCCGCCAACCAAGAGAAACATTTAATTATAAACAGAAATAGAAAATACAGCAATATATGCACATACAAATTAGAGCAGCAAAAACTGAGAGATAACTTTGAGGCCTACCTCATAGTCATCTAATGTACGAGGGCATAAAGTGCCAAAATTTCCATATCATAACCAAAGCCCAAGAAAACAAATTATGCAGAGGAAATCTTTTCCTTACCTTGATCTGGTGGTGGAAGAGTCCGACTATGAGTAGGATGATAGGTGGTAGGAGTCATTTTCTAACGAGAGAAGAAAACCAAATACTATTAATGAGGTCTTAACTAAGAGAAGTGATTACCCAGCATCTCGTTACAAGTAAAGCAATTGAGAATGGAAGCTCAAAGATCATCTGTTCATATTAACAACAAAAATAACAATAGAAAGCAAGGAAGTTCAATATCTTGTGCTTAATTGTATGAATAACTTAATTTATCACTTATATAGGCATTTAATTCTGAAACAATTGTGAGTTCATTTTCTTTCTAGAACTTGTCAAATAAAATTCATAGCTGTATTATGGTTTCCATTTACAAGCATGCTCCATCCTGGTGCTGTGCTTAATTAGCAACCCATTGGCAAGGAATCTATTTAAATGAAAAAAACTAACCTAGGAGTCTATTATATTTCAAGAAGGATGAAATTTCAGGTCATTGTATGCTAAACATGAAAGCTGTATGTTTTCCTTACGGTTCAAGAAGTTAAATCAGAATATCATACATAAACCAGCATCTTCAGTTAACAGCCACAGACTCTACATTTGATATATAGGTTAACAGGAACTAATTCTCAACTTCTGCAGATTCTTCAATTTGTTAAGTCCTGAATCTTAGTAGAGAGTTTAGATTTTTCCATTTTCTACAGAATCTTGAAGCTCTTGGTTGGCACCACTTTGGTTGATAATAAAGCATACCATCACTCCTTTTTCCACAAATACTATTCATTAATCCATAAAAAACGAAAATGTATAACCGTAACCTACCTTAATGAACTTGGGACTGATTACTAGAAGATTTGCCAAATTTATTGATACATTGTCCCAACTCCCCCCATCAAGTTCAGTAGCATTTTGGGCAGAAGATTGACACATGAAGCTCCCATCAATACAGCATTTTAATGCCACTAATTGCACATGAAACTCCTATCGATATGTAATTTCAAGACATGAACTGTTTCATAACATAACAATATATCTACTAAGGTGAGCATTATGTTTCTGCATCTTGATGCACGGAGGCTTCTCTCCCCTAATTATAGGCTTATAGCTTTCTGAAACTAATATGCACATGCCAAGAAACATTATAAATCAGAGTAATGATACATCTATAGGATCTCAAACCTGTGAATGCCAAACAAAGTCAAGATCATCAGTCTTTGTTGGTTATTCTAACTTGGTCCGTAGATGGAAAGATAAATTAAATGTAAAAAAGAAAACAATTGAACTTATGATGAGACAACATCTACGTTGTTTCACTGAATAAACAAGCGTCTCATATTATTCTTACATTTTTTATGCCAAATTTTATGCCACAGTTGGAAATTATTGAAGTTGATAGACCTAAAGCTTGCCAATCGATGAACTACATGTCAAACCAAAATGAAGCCTCCTTGACTGCCAATCTGCTTGCATCAACCCACCTCAACATGAGTTACCTGGTAACTCATCTACATTTCTGCTCATCAAAACTTCTAATAATCAGGTATACCCACTTAGCTTCGTCAATTGTTGTGCCAAACCATCTGATTCTCCATATTCATCTTTTTGATAGACTAAATCCCTATCTCAGTGGAAGGAAAAAGGAGATTAAAAAGTAAAGCTGCCATAATTTCTGCCCAACAAATTACAGAGGGAATCTACAAAACCATGTGCCGGAAAAGATATGGCCTTTATTCACAACTCCAGAAGGTTGAACCTAATGCAAAAATAAATGACGAAACAACTCAAAATAGAAACTCGTAAACACAAGTCGATCCCGGATACTTAATCCTAAAGTCCAACAGAAATATATCATAAGAATGTAGCTTTCTTTACAACTGAATTTAATCAAAACCTTATAAGCCAAGAAGCACGTCTTGCAACAGTACCCAGGAAAGGAAACGACAATAAAATAGAAGAAATTTAACGGATCATGATAAAGACTAGAACTTTATATAACCACCAGCATTAAACAAGAGAAGAAATGAAGTGGCATAAGTATATTCGAAACTCACAGAAGGATTAGAAGGATCGGAGGGTCGAAGTTGGCTGAAGTTGTGGGGGTCGAATGAAGGCCAATCACCAATCATAGACCCCATGAAAATGTCAGGCTTCTGTGCCAAAATCTTGAGAAATAACCAGAAATAAGAAAGAAAGCGAAGTTAGAGACAGAAGGGAACAGTGGGTACCGTCCCGATTTTGGAGCAACTATAGCTTCCACAGTTTTTGCATCATGAAAATTGGTATTGGGAGTTCATACAATAGAATGGATGCGAGAGAGACCCACGCTCATTCCAGTTGGGCTTTTGAAGCTGTCCTACCACTCGCCTTAGGTAATTTTCTACACTCTACAGTAAGAGGTAATTTCATTGGATTAGTAGAAATGCAAGAGCATGTTCATGATATGCTTACCTTTTCTGGCGTCCATTTATTTATATAGGAATATTGGACTTCAGGACTTTTTGATAAGTTTTTAAATCCACGTTATATTAAATTTATTTACAGCTAACTAATTGTAAAGAATTTAAATTTTAGAGTAAAAAAGATAGTCCTTCTTATAGTTTAAAAAGCTTTTGAAAAATCTCTTAAAACTTGAAAATTCTCTAAAAAATTCTTTCTAATTTTTTGGTTTAAATAAAAATATCATCTTTTAGAGTTCGATTAAAAAATAATAATGAAATGCACTTATCATAAATATTACATTGATACTAATCAAATGTTATTTACATGACAATTCAACTCTGTTTTAAAAAATAAATCGAACTAATTAAATCTAACTTAAACTAATAATTTATTGCAATAATCTTAAATTAGTAATTTAAGACAAATTTAATTGTTTCAGTTTTATTTAAAAGTTGAATTAGATTACCATATTGGTAATATTTGATTAGTTTATGTCTAATATCATATAACGTATCTATTGTCATTATTTTTTAATTAAAGTCCAACAGAATAAGTTTTCTTGAAAAGTGAAAAGTGGAAAAGGTTTTCTCAAGAATTTAAAAAAATTGTAAAGGTTAAAAGAGACCGAAAGTTTTCATCAAAATTTAACTTAGACCCAATCATTTGTGAACTTTAAAATAAAACTCTAATTTTTGATAACATTTAGAAAGACCCTTAAATTAATAGAAAATTAACCTCTGTTAAAATTTTCTAACATGGAATTTTTAATTTTTTTTCAATTCACATAGATAATTAATTTGGCATGGGTCTATATGAAAATTAAGGGGAAAACCCTAATTTCATTTAATAATATGTTATGGAGATTATCCTTAATTTCACCAACCATTTCAACCCCAATTTCCCAAATTCTTATACATACTCATCATTGTCAGACTACACCTCTCTCAGCATGTTCTCTCTTTGATAATTATCTCCTCTGATAGGATTTACTTCTCTAAACCACTGTGTTTTGTGTCTTGCTTCCCCATGTGGCCTGCTTTTCTCTATCACCTTGCTTCTCTGCATCGCCTTCCTTCTCTATATAGCCTTCCTTCTTTGCATCACCTTGCTTTTATGTCTGATTCTATCTTATCTCGTGTTCTCTATCATATGCACAATTTTTTTTTGTATGTTTTCAATTTCTATATTTTTGTAAGTTTCCCTTGGTTCAATTTTTCTCACCTTGCTTCTATGTCTCGTTACATATTATCATAGTTTTTTTACATATTATCATTTGTAAACTTCTTCAATTGAGTTTTCAATCAATAGTGGGAAAATTGCAAGTTCTCAATTATACTATTGTATAGTTGATTGAACCCAAGCCTTCTATATTATTTAGTGATATTTTTATATTTTTTCTTTTACTTTTCGGCTCTTTTTGTTCGATATTGTGCTTAATTTAGTTCAAGAGTGCTTGTTTTGAATTAATATAGTTTGAGGGTAAAATTGTCATAATTAGTTAGTAATTGCACTCACTTGGTTTATAGGACAATTGATATTGCAAACCATTGCTTTACATTGCAGGATACTCAAGAAGTGAAGCCAAGAGTGACAAGCAAAAAATTGCTGAGCCATAAGATCAAGGAAGAAGATCTTTCGGGACAAGTTAGCCGCGGTGAACTCATCACTTTGCCACGGTGAAACAAGTGAATCAACAGCCTAGACCTTTTAGGAAAATTTGGCAACTTTGAAGTGGCAACCTGCAACTTGAATCATTTTTGGAAATCTCACTTACCCATGTATGTGAACCGACCCGAATACCACTAAAAAAACCCTGTTTCGGGATAAGTAAGTGGGAGGCGGCAGGGACACATAGATTTTTTACTTTCCTTCATTTTTACTCTCTTGAAAAACCCTAACCTCTTCCATATTTTTCTTTCCACTATCAAACATCTACCATGGGTGTTCAGATTCATTCCAAATTGTGAAGTTTTTGAATGCAATGAGTGGCTAGGCGTTTCTTTTCCTCTTGAAGGTGTAGCAATGGCTGGAGTTTAATAGGCTGAAAAAGGGGAGTAATTTAATCCATGGTTCAACTATAAATATATAACATCCTAGGTCTAGGATTTATGATTTGTACTTGAGCTATTTGATTATGGTTTTAATCAAATGTTGGATATTCGATATTGTATAAGATGGATTGGTTTATGTAGAACTTTGAGCTTAAATGTATGAAGTTTCATATATGTCTATTTGAAATCTTCTTGATTCTCTCTTATTTTGCATGGTTATGCGTGAGGTTGAGATGATTTTAGATTCCATTTGACCCATTGCATTGGCTAATCCTACTACACACACTAAGAGCACTTAACGAGATTTTAAAAGATGGAGTCTCATTGATCTGGACTTGAAGAGTCTTTCATGGTTTACCATTTTGAAACTTAGTGACTTCTACTCTCTCTTAGTCAATTTCGAACTATGATGGCCAAAACTCACTTTCAAAGGGACTTTATCATTGTTTAGTCTTTTGAGTTTTTCACCTTTTAGTTTTCTATACCCTAAAATCCAAAAACATTCGTTTTACATTCAAATTAGTTTTATTAATGAGTTCAAAAAAAAATACCCTTTTTTCCAAATTAGTTTGCATGGCATGACATGTAGGTTAACTTAGGTTCAATCATTTTAGGTTCTGATTAAGTGAACGACCTGGGGTTGCACCCTATAATGAAATTCTTGTAACACTTTGATTCAACCTCCAAGAGCTTAACGAACAGGTCGAATCAAATGGCGCCATTGTCGGGGAATCATGCAATTGGTTCTCTAGGTTAACTTCTGTCATATTACTGCTGAGTGTTGTTAAGAATCTTTAGATTGCATTTTAGATAGTTTAGCTTCACACCTGTTATTAGTATAGGTTTTCATTTTGCTTAACATCTGAATTTTTGGAAATATAAACAAAGATACTGATTTCTTTTCATTTTTCATACTTAGCATTTTACATCTGCATAGTTCAGAGTTCAGAGTTCTGTTTGCTGCCTTCGGTGAAAGTTCTCCATGGCCAACTTACAAGATCTTACGAGGATCCCTTTCGGGACATTTACGCCACAGCCAACTATCGACTTCGCCGTGGCCAACTTTTCTGCACAGTTCTGAAGATTTCTTTACCTGTGCATATATATTTTCATATACCCACACACACTTACATTCATCACATCTCATCTTTTTACTTGACTTTATGAACTTGCATATCAATTTTGTTCATTTTTATTCTCTTTTGAATTTTTTCCTTTACATGCCCTGAGAAACCACACTGTTACCCTTAGACCTTGAAATTGAGAAAAGTCTGAGAAAAATTAGGAAGGAAAAGAGAGTAGAAGGGACAAGCAAGGTAATGGAGTCTAGCCTATTAAGCAGTGAGAGTGAGTCATTAGAAGGGGAGATAATGGCTGAAAATTCGGTTAATCTGCAAAACAAAAACCTTGATGCTAACCAACTTAGAAATGGTGATAATGGAGGTAATAGAGAGCAGGAGAGAATTGGTGAGAATAATGGCAACCTTAGAATGAGGACCATTAGGGAAGCTATGACCTCTGATGTGAATTATGATCCTTTTACTGCTGCTTGCCAATTTTGATATGAATTTTAAGATAAAAGGATTGCTTATTATCTCTCTTCCTACATTTCATGGCTTGAAAGGAGAAGATCGCTACATTTACCTGCAATCGCTGTCTATGATTTGCTAGAGTATGAAACCGGTGGGCACTTCTTTAGATCAAGTGCTGTGGAAAGTTTTTCATCTATCATTGGAGGGTAAAGTAAGGGAGTGGTATATGAGTCTTCCGAGACATGTGGCAAATGCCTATCACTACTGGGGAAATTTGAGGAAGGCATTCTTGGAGAAGTACTTTCTTGCTTCTAGAACTTCATCAATAAGAAAGGAAATCTACTTAGCTTGACAAGACTTTGATGAGTCTCTCTATGATTATTGGAACCGTTTTCAGGATCTATTGTTAAGATGCCCTCACCATCAAATACCAGATGAGCAGTTGGGGTAGTACTTTTATGATGGGCTGAAGGCTCAAGACAAGGGTATGTTAGATGCAACCTCAAGAGGTTCACTGATAGACCTAACTACTGAAGAGGCTTGAGATCTGATTAAGAAAATGGCTCCAAATCACCAGCAATACAGTGCGAGAGACACTAGAGGCATACATAAGTTGGGAGCTTCAACAATACACTCTAGAAAATGGAAAGTCTTGAGTCTAAGGTAGACTCTTAGGAGAATAAAATGACTACTCAACTGGCCCTCATTACTGTAGAGTTGAAAAATATAAGTGTGCATTGTCCACAAACCCCTATGGATCTCACTGCACCTAGTTGCAAAACTTATGGTTCTGTGATGCATATTGCTAGTGTCTGCCCCAATCGTTATGAAGAGATATCTGCTGTTTATTAGGGTCGGCCAAATCAGAAGTGGGACTCCTATTCTAATACATATAATGAGGGATGGAAAGCAAACCCTCGATTTAGTTGGAGAAATGAAGAGAGTGGACCTCCAAATAGATTCCAGCGAGATGGAGGGGTTGGCCGATCTACTAACTAGTTCCAAAACCAACAGAAAACTTTAACTATTCCACAAAAGGAAGACACCTGTCAACTCTTGCATAATATGATGGCATTGATGAAAGACGAGAGGACTTCTAATGACAACCAGTTCAATTCTTTAGCCTCTTTGATTCAACAAGACTCATCCAAGAGTGCTGCTAGATTCAATGCCTTAGAGAAAAGAATGGAGCAATGGGAGACAAAGACTGAAAACATCAACTCCTATCTCACTCAATTATCCAATAACATGAGTAAGCAACAAGCTAAGAGCAGTGGCACTATTCCCTCAAACACTGTTATAAATCCTAAGGGTTTGAATGCCATCACTCTTCGAAGTGGGAAGCAAGTGAAGTTCCGTGATTCAGATGAGGAATTAGTAGAGGAGGAGATTGAATATGACAAGTTGTCTTCCATACCAACAAAAATGAAGAATTCTGAAAGCTCTAAACAGAAAGCATTATTGGTAGAAAAGAAGTCCACATTTTTGAATAGCGAAGGAACAAATTTTGAGAGCAATGATGAACAAACAAAAGTAAGGGAGCATGTTAAGTCAAGCAACCATGGAGCCAATAAAGCCAATGGTAAGGAGGTAAATCTTAAAGACCTTCGTTTTCCTAATTCTTATTTGATGAGCAAAAGAATGACTGACATTAAGCATGAAAAGGATATTATTGATTTGTTTAGTAGAGTGAAAGTCAATATTCCTTTGCTTGATCTTATGAAACGGGTTCCTGCTTATGCCAAATACCTTAAAGACCTGTGTGCACATAAGAGGAAGTTTAGGCCAAATGAAGGAGTTCAAGTAAGCTCAAACATGTATGCTCTATTTAAAACTCAAATTCCTGTGAAATGCCAAGATCCTAGATTTTTTACCATCCCTACTTTAGGTAAAGTATCTATAAGGGGAGCTTTGTTAGATCTAGGGCTAGCTATTAATTTCATGCCTAAGTCAGTTTACACATCATTGGGATTCAAGACTCTTAAGTCTACCATGGTAGTACTCCAATTGGCTGATAGGTCTATTAGGTATCCTGAGGGCATTATAGAG
>JAOSBN010000178.1:33759439-33770185 GCA_027563595.1 Erythroxylum suave
TATCTTGTTTATGTTTATTATTATCCTTATACCATATCATGTATAGATTGGTATGATGATTTGGATATATTGCTTCCGCTGCAAATAAGATTTCTAAAAAGTTTTGAAATCTACCGATTCTCCAAATTTGGCATGCTTTCTTTTCCCAATTCAACATCTCTCTCTTCTTAAGTTTCTCTCCTACATTCATCTTCTTCATTTCTTCTTCTTCTTCATGTTTTTGCTTCTCTAAACTTCATTAATGTTGTACCTTGCTTTCATCCATCATTTACTCCTATTTCCTTTGTCTTCTTCACCTTGCTACACGAAGACCCAACCCATTCCTCCATGAGAGTTTATGGTAGTGTAATATATGGTAAAGATATGGTTAGGTAATTTTTGAAGATCTTGAAACTTAATCAAGTAAGTCACCTAAACCTTTGTGGGTTGTTTAAATATAAGTATACGTGAAGATATTTTAGGATGAAATGAACATGATAGAAGTGTTGACATATGATGTTACATTAATGAGGAATTAACTAGGTTATGTCATATTCTTGTTCATATGATGAGAAATAATTCAAAAGTTGATATAGGGATGATTTTGAGATGTATTAAGGGTAAAAATGATGTTTAAAAATGATCAAAATTGTTGATGAAAGTATGGATACTTTGATGTTCTGTTTCTATTCATAAAATGAACAATTGTTTGCAAATTGTTTTGTGGATGTTTTTGAATTGGAAATAGAGGTGATCTTGATGAAGAAATGATAGAAAAATTATAGAACTTGGAAATGAATTTTGTTAGAGAATGTTATACTCAGGGTTTTACTGAACATATATCTGTATTTTACCCATAACTTGAAATTTGAATATCCAAATAGGATGGATTTTGGTTTATAGAAAACTAGAAACATATTGCTACATTTTGCATGTAGGAATCTAATTTTAAATCTATCCTTAAGAGTCTTGAAATTTGGCTTGAATTTAAGAATTGTATTCTATAGAGGTATGAGAATAGTCTGTAGTAATTTGAATATAACTTACATGATACTGAACCAAAATGAATGAATTTGACGTCATTAGACACTTAAGAAATATATGAAAATTTTATTCAAAAAAGGTGTTGCCTAAAAACTTCATTTGCTAGGTCATAATGGTCATACAAAATTAACATAAACTCGTCTTGAGAAAAATTGAAAAACTGCAGAATAAGTAGGAAATTAGTTTTTGTCACGATCGTGGCAGGGGATTACATGATCGTGGGCAGTGAATTTTCTTTGAAATATTGTGATTATGCTAAGGTTGAACTTATTAAGGATGAAGTGAATAATTATGATGTTTTTGGACTTAATTTAGGGCTTAAAATGAGGACATACTAGGTGAATAACTTGCTTGATGCTATGAATGTGATGTTATGGATTTTATAAATAGTATTTGTGTAATTGACGATGCTTAATCAATTGAATAGAGTTTTGATAAGGGAATGTATTCAAATTATTAATTAAATTAGTGTAATGATGTTGAATTAGAAATGGAGAATTATGGAAAAATTAGTATGAAATTGGTGTTATGCTAAGTGTTGAATTCAGATGAGTAGAGGAGGAAAAAAATTTTACAGGGAACAATTGTGGCCCTCAGCTCACGATCATAACCTAATAGAAAGTGGTTTTGTCATGATCATGACTGTTATAGAACGATCGTGGCCTGGTTAGCAAATGTTTCTGCCACGATCATGGAGAAGAAAAGCAACCATCCAATGCTAGGGTGTTGTCATATGGGGTAGTAAGGTTTAAATGAGTTCTTAAATGACCTTAGTTGATGTTGAATGAAAGGTTAAAGAGTGATTGGAAGATGTTGTAAATTGTTTATAAAGTGAATTAAAGAAATATACCTGAGAATTTGTCATTAAACATGCATAATACATGATACCTACATAAATGTATTTATGACTGATTATTCTTATAAAATGCATATGAGTGACATTTAAATGTATGTGATTGTATATAAAGGATCACGTTAAGTGACCACTTCCAGACTGGGACTTTAAGGCAATAACTAAAGGGAGCATTTGTGAGTCAACCTAGATGTTCTTCCTAGGATTGATTGATTTTGTTTAACTTTCAATTATTGAACTTCTTGTGATCTATATATGAATTATGTTCTTTAAAGGTCCGAGAAGTTTAATATTTAGGAATGTATTGGAAGTTTTCTATTTGCATCTGAAATTTGAATGATATTTGTTTGCTACTAAACTTTGATTGAATTCTGAATACTCAACAAAAGTTGAATGCCAGACTGAGGTCCGATGAATATATGATTCTGTATATGCATCATAATTGAATGTTATTCATAACATATTCTATTATTTGATGCATTTCATAAAATTCTTGTTCATATAAAGATGTTATGATTAGAGTAGCCAGTCTTAAAGAGCTTTAAGGTCAAAATTCTACACATAGAGCTGTACTCCGTGATTTCTGTATCTAACTGAGCCCAATAGGCTAGTATCCGTATCTGTATCTGTCTCTCAAAGGCACTCAGTCATAACAAATAATAACAAATTTGGAGTCTCATATATGCTTATGAAATCTTTTCTGAACTTGTGATGTTAAAGTGATATGCCATGATAATGTGATTGATTGGGTTGTACATGTTCTATAAGAATGTATATGTAATGTGATTAATTGGTTTGTATAAGTTCTGAAAGAATGTATGTGAAGTGTATGACATTCATGATGGAAAATATTGTGCAATTGGGTGGTTGTATGATATCTGTGTATTTGACTAGGGTAAGATCATCAATGATGGTTCACTCATTAAGTTTGCAAAACTCATTAAAAAGCGTGACATGGCTTTTCAGGTACGAGACAAGAGACCTAGATTTCTAAGATCTTCTAGAAGAACATTTTGGGTCAAGAAATGGCTCAAAGGTTTGTCAACTGGCATTTGAGGAGTTGTAGTTATTTCTATGTATTTTATCATGTAGAACTTGTATATAAGGGTTGTAAATTTTCTCATATTCAGTTTTGTAAATATTGTTTTAATGACTATAGTGTAAACTTTTATGAATGAATGAAACGAGGAGTTGAGGTTTTTTTATTATTATTATGTACTCTTTGTGCTGCCATTTAAGAGATTATGTTTGCTCTAACATACCATTGTCATAGGATATGTACTTGAATATCCTCTGGATATTTGGGTATATACCTTATGGTAGTGGGATGTGACATTTAGGATAGTTACTCCATCTAAGAATTGAGGTATTGTTATATGAATTATTTTGAGGTCTAAGAGAAATCTCCAAATAATACATGTGCTTGGGTTGAAGAGATTAAGACTCTTGTCCTTGGTGATCTAGCCCGTATGCTTTACACTGCATCACTCTTCCTTGTGAAGCCATAGTTTGTCAATATATCTTCTTGCTCAGGGCCTCCACTTGGCTCACCAACTACACCATTATATCTACTTTGTATACTATAGTTGGCCTATTGATTCACACTCTAGCCAAGCACCACTCGTAGTTATTTATGGGGATATCCTCTACCAACTCTTAGGTCGCTTCAGGTTTTTTATTATTTATCATCCATCTAGCTAATGCATCTATAGACTTCCTTGTGCTTTGATTCAACCCATTACAGAAGGTTTGGATTTGCATCCAAAGGGGTAGTTTATGATGTAGGAATCATTTGATTATCTCCTTAAATCTCTCTCATAAGTCATATAGAGATTCATCTTTAGCTTGGAAGTATGAGGAGCTGTCATTCCTCAAGTTCGCAATCTCAGTAGGTAGAAAACACTTCAGTAAAAAAAATTCCTCCAATTGATCCTATGTAGTCAATGTCCCTGAAAACAATGTCAAAAAATTGATTCATTAATTTTAGTTTGTCAATATTAAATTAAGTGCATGACATAACTATAGCTAGCACAAGTAAGTACAGGTCGATCCCACAAAGATATTGATTACTAATAATTACCTTTCTCTTATTATCTAGCCTACAGATTGGATTTTGGGTTTTAATAAACAAAATAAAATTTAAATCATTAAACTCAAATAAGAAACAATAACAAACACAGAAATAAGGGAAATCGTTTAGAAAACTCAATATTGAAGATTAGTGTCTAGGTGATGAATCCCCCTAAAACCATTAAATAATTAACCTTTTAACATGTAATTTTTTTATTGGCTATTGAAATATGAAAATTACTATCTTATGTTAACAACTCCATTAAGACTACTACCAACTAATCCATAGGTTTATTAACCGAAATTATTCAAGTTAAAATTTCTAAGATTGCATTATCAATTTATGAATTTCACTATTAGGTTTATTGACCTATCTCTAGGTTTCCATTAAACTCCTTTCAATTATATTAGATCTATTCATGCACAGGATTTCTTAATCTCTATATTATGAAATCAAATTATGCATTAATATTCCAAATCTATTAGAACATATATAAAACATATAATTGAATCACAATCAAAACAACTGAATTAAATAACAGAAACAAGACAAATTGTTATTCCAATTAGGGTTCATCACACCTAGACATTAAAAAGATGTTTGTTTACACATAACAGAAAATGAAATTAAAGATAAATAGGAAGAAAATGAATAAAAAACAAAGGAATCATAATTTTAAATCTCCTTTTTTTTTCTTATTGAATGTTCTTGCAAGTTTGATGTTCGATGTTTGATGTTGTAATCTATTGGATCTTTTGACGATTTCTTTACGTTCTCCACCTTCTTGGATCAATATTGTCCCTTTTGAATGTTCTTCACCCCTAAATTCGTTCAAAAATCTTCCTCTTTTTTTTTGCCTTTGTTCATGCCTTTTATAGCAAAATTTAGGATTTTTGGGACATACACGATTTGATACATGGCTGCATATCAAACCATGTAGGTCCAAAAATGCTTAAAATTGTGACTTTACATGTTTTGAGAGACCTACACAAATATATACACGGTCATGTATCTCCTAATTGCTTCAAATGTTAATTTTATTAGATAATTTCACCTAAATCTCTCTCCTTTTGGTCCACGAAGGTAATTATCACCTATAAATGCACTTAGACCGAATTAAGTACCAAATATATATATAACATCAAGCAAAATATATCAAATATGGATGTATAATTATAATCAAATTAGCATCTATTAGAATTTAATAATTTTTATACCAAATGAAAGCTCTTGATGAGTAGAAAATCTTTTATAACTAAAAAAAGGTCAAATTCTTAACCAATCTTAAATGAATTGAAGAAAAAATATTTCAGAGCCTTAACTTCTATTTTCATCAATCGAAAGTTATATAGATGATGATCAATGATAAGATTATATAGCTTTTACTTTGGACATCAAGGGGAGTCTAATGATGGTGGTAGTGGTTAGAAACACTCACTAGAGGGGACAAATCGAAGATTTAAGTTTTTCTCTTATTTTTCTTCTCAATTTTATGATTATTTTGACGTTGTTATAAGGTAAAATGGGTATGGTTATGACGAGATGAAAGACAAGAGTTGATTGGTATATATAATTAGTCAGTTAGAGCCACTAATGGTGAAGAATAGAGGAAGATAATGGTTTCCTAAATAGTAACCTTAATCGGGTGAAAATGAAAAATAGATATATAAACTATCATATAGAGAATCTATATGTATATATAGATCTTCCACTATATATATATGTATATATTTTCTATATGATAACCTATATATGTAGGAAAGACAAAGAGGAAGATCTATATATACATATAGATTCTCTATATGATCGTCTATATATATATATATTATCTTTCCTATTTTTCATTTTCACCTGATTAAGGTATACATAAAAGTTTGAAGACCAGCGAGCCTCTTGCAATTCAACATCCAAAGAATTCTTTTCTTTATTTTAGTACTAAATGCGCATTAATATTCATACTGCTATTACCATTATATCAATAGTAGCTATAGTCCCTTCTTTTTTGGTCAGCTACAAATTGAGTCTAAGATCTAAGTTTTTAAGTAATATATATATACATATATATATATATATATATATATCTATGTATGTATGTATGTATGTATGTAGGCTATCATATACGGAATCTATCATATTAATTGAAAATATCCAAAGAAAAGTAAGTTTTTGGTGTAACAAAACTCTTCTTTATATTGGAAGAGTTCAACTTATAAACTTTGTACTTAATTCCTTACATGTGTACTACAACTTGCATATTTATCTTCCAAAAAGTATGATCAAATCAATATAAAGGATACTCATATCCTTTATATAGTTTGGTGAGGTCAAAAGGAATTTAGTGGCTAAGGTTAAGTGAAGTGATATCTATCTTCCAAAATAAGAGAGTGACTTGGGTATTTGTCCTATTATAAAGACTTTAAGATTAAGAGAATATGGAGACTACTAAAAGATAAAAAAGCTTTCTGGATTAAATGAGTACATACAAATTTTTAAAAGAAAAAGTGTTTGGAGTTTGAAACTTAGAACTAATACCTTATAGACCATATTAAACATCCTAAGACTGAGGTACTAGGTCAAAGTTCATTTCAAATGCAAACTTAGTGATGGACTTGTTACTAGTTTTTTATTTGACAATTGGAACAACATTAGCCTCCTAAATTTCAATAATGGACTCTCGAATCTCAAAGACATTATGCATGAATAGGTTATTGTTAAAGAAGCCTTTATTGGAATTATTCAACAACTAATCCCTTCAAGTTTATCAGGCCTCCCAAATCTTGATCCAGGATATTCTTTATATTCTTAGTAAAGCTAACATCATACACTAGTTAAATCATTCTTTTGGTATGTTCTCTAATAAGACATACAATCAACCTTTGAAAACAAACTCACTTAAGATGTCTACCTTAATTTGGTGTGATTTAAACAATTCTGTCCTAAAATGTCATTCATCTTGTCATTATCTAACAAAGAGAAGATTTGTACTTTTGATAGAATATATAGCTTACAAAACAATACCAATTGTTGTCCTCTTTGTAGATATTGCCCTGAATCAATTACTCACATGTTCTTCCAATGTTGCTTATGATCTTGTCTTTCGATGAAATACAAATAGCTTACAATCTAAATTGTCAAAGTAAGGATCTACCCAACATCATATCTCAGATGAGCAATAGTAGGGAAAGAAGCAAAAAGGATAACATGATATTTAACATAGCTTTTAGATGCAAGGTTTATACATTATAGAAGGAAAGAAATTCTTTGATTTTTCAAACACTAGCTATCCTTCATCTTAGACACTCAAAGAGATAATAGGTAGGACAAAAGAACTCATCTTCATTCATCAATCACAACTCAAATCCAAGTATTACCATCAATTAGACTTGTGATTACAAATCTTGAGTCAGATATAGTAGGAATATTTAAGCAAGAACTTAGTCTAAACTTGTGATCCATCTAGCTTTGACAGACGAAGTTAGTTAACTTATAACACTCAAAATTTCTTTAAACCAAAATAAAGTTAAATTCTATACTCATAAAATTTAACCAACAATATTAAATACAAATTTAGAAAATATATTTGATATTACACTTGATATTATTATTATTTAATTATCACAATATTTTTTTAGCAATTTGGTATTCATTCTTATGAAATTATTGATACAATTATGAACATTAAGATAAATAAAATTATATAGCAAAAACATAATTATATATTAATAGTACTATTGTAGAGTAACTACCAACAGAAACTTATAACAAAACATTATCTTATAATAATAATTGATGAAATTAGATTTAGACTACAAGAACCTATTGAGATCACAATCAAACATTAAAATCTCAATGTTACTAACTAACTGCAATACGGTAATAATAGAAAGTGAAGATCCTCGGCAGAGATTATTTTTTTTGGACTTATTACTTTGAATGCATAACAAGAACTAGTGACGTAAGTGTCAAAAAGGAGAATATAATGTTTGATTATTTAATGGCCCATGTGACTTATAGATTTGAGTCCCATGAATAGCACCCAAGATAATAGTTATTGGGTATTAAATAATGGATCTCAAATGGGTCAATGACCCTTTCCCTTTCTCTTTTAATTACCAAGTGACATGTTGGTTGGTGGTGTTATATAAGTTTATAAAAAAAACTTATTGAAAAGTAATTCTGAACCATTGAAGAAACACATTAAAGAAAGAAGAAGAGAGGAAATCAACATCTATCAAACAAATAATCATAAATCCAGGTATGTCTACAAACGACGATTTATAAATGTCTTAAATTTGGTATCAGAGCACGGTGTTGTATGATTTGTTTTCTACCGTGTATCGTTTCAATATGATTATGTTTTTGTTTGTTTTTTGTATGAATGGAGTGTTGCATGATTTTCTTCATATACGAAATAGATATAGAAACACAGAAAACAATTTCTTGTTGTTATTTTCAACTATGAATTGAACTTCATGCGTAATGCTCTATCAACATATTAAACAAAATATAGATGAATGGTTTTAGATGGATTGTTTAAAAGTTTCAAAAACGAATATGAACTTTTGGTGTTGATATGTAATGGGTATGTGTTCTGTGTTTGATTTTGGATAAATATGGATTGTTTCAAAGAAAAGAAATGAAAATCAACTATTATAGGGGAGAGTGAAAAAAACTCCATAAGTTTGTGCCATTTATTGACCACCAAAGAAGACAATGGTGGATAATGTTATTGTTGATTCAAGCTAAGAGAGGAGAAGACTCCATAAAAGAAACGAAATTAAAACAAAAACAAAAAATGCAGAGAACCAAAAGCACAGCATCTGAAGGAAGACGACATTGCACAAAACTAGGCAGTGTTTGCCACCAGACATCTCCCACAATTTGCTGGATCTGGCGCGTACTCTTTTGTCCCAAAAAATGTTATTTTAGGCTAGTTTTTGGCCCATTGGGCCATTAAAGGATAAGGGTAGGTTATTAAATGATTATGACCTAATTTTATGGATTTTAATTTAGGATTATATTATGCAACCTTAATTATTAAGAAATTATGTTATGAACTTTAACCCTAAGTAAAATAATTTTAGGATGGGACATAATGAATTATTTAATTCATAATTGATTTAGTTTTATGCATAATATAATTTTGAAAATCAGTGCCATATTATATGTTTATTTAATACTTTGAATATTTTATATTATACAATATTTAGAATTAAATATTCCTATCATATGTGGAATGTGCTACATGACATAATGGTAATTTAAAATAGTTTGTTAGTCACCGAAATGACCAAACTAATTTAAATTAAAATTTGTCATGTACAATAATTGTTCAATTAAATGTTTATTGCATGGAAAGCTTGATAGTCTCCAAATTGGCCTAGCTTAAAAATTTTAAACATTTAATTATGAATGTTTCAATTGTTCATGTTGATATGATGCTATTAAAATGACATAAAAGTTGAACTGAACAATTGAGATTATTATAATGCTAGGAGGTCCGAACAAATCCGGTTTCAACTAGGTGTAATGGATTTGGACTTGGCCATAGTTTCAGACGCAAGGCCCGCAGCCATAAATGAGACTAGTTCTAAAGCTGACAATTCTTATTATGAGGCTTGGGAATAGTCTAACAGGCTGAGTTTGAATTTGATGCGAATGACAATCACGAAAAATGTGAAACCATCAATGCCTAAGACAGATAATGCGAAGGATTTTATGTTAAAGCTTAAGGAATACTCCCAATCTGATATAGCTGACAAGTCCATAGTAGGGACTTTAATGAGTAAGCTAACGATCAAGAAGTTTGACTGGTCACAGCCCATTCATGACCCTACCCATATGTCAAACCTAGCTGTAAAGTTGAAATCTATAGGTATGGATGTGAGTGAGTCCTTTCTCTTACAGTTTATTATCAACTCACTTCCTCTTGAGTTTGGCCAGTTCCAGGTGAATTATAACACCATTAAAGAAAAGTGAAACCTTTAAGAAATTAAGGCCATGTTGGTTCAGGAGGAAGGGAGATTGAAGAAAATAAAGGAGCACTCCGTTCATCTCACATTTCATCCAGGAGCTAGTAGCAGCAAGCACAAACCACGAAAGAAAGGCAAAGACAAGGACAAAGCTCTTAGTGAAGTCAATGAAGTTTGAATCCATAAAGACAAGAGGTGCCACTTTTGCAAGAAGCCTGGTCACTTCAAGAAGGATTGTCCTAAAAAAAAGGCTTGGTTCGAAAAGAAAGGTACATACTATGTCTCAGTATGTTTTGAATCAAATCTTATTGAAGTGCCTAATAATACCTGGTGGTTAGATTCTAGTACAACTACTCATATGTCACATGTTCAACAGGGATTCCTTTCAATCCAACCCATAAATGGAACTGAAAAGTTCTTATATATAGGGAGCAAAATGAAGGCATGGATAGAGGGCATTGGGACGTACAGATTGATCCTGGACATTGGCTGTTACTTAGATCTAGAAAAGTGTCTTTATTTTCCTGAATGTGCTAGAAATTTAGTTTCTGTTGGAAAGTTGGATGCTGTAGGCGTTCAATTTAAGATTGGAAACAATGTTTTTTTATTGTATAAACAAAAGTACTATTATGCTTCTGGTACTTTAATTGATTGTTTATATCGTTTCAATCTTGATGTTGATTTTGTTGCAACTCTGTTTCATGTTGACCATGTTATAGGAAGTAAACGTAATGCACAAAATAAATATTATGCTTTTTTGTGACATAAAAGATTAGGTCATATATCCAAGGAAAGGGTACAGAGGTTAGTGAAAAATGAAATTCTAC
>JAOSBN010000178.1:33770285-33784085 GCA_027563595.1 Erythroxylum suave
AATTTTCTCCAAAAATTCTAATTCACTACTTATACATTCCCACTCAATTTTTAAGACACAAAACCATAATTCGCATCGTATTCACATTAAAACAATCATTTATACCCGAAAAATGTCATTTGAGTGCATAAACAATTATTTTAATGTATGCGATAATCAAATTCACATGTGTGTGTATGCTAACATTATGTATGAACATGTAATACAATTTCCTTAATCTCTCTTTGATCTCACATTTACCAAATTTTAGGGTTCCAACCTTTAGTATAGGAACAGGATGTTACAAGCATCAGTTATTGCTACTTCTACCATGGAGACTGAATTTGTGGCGTGCTTTGAGGCTACAATTCATGGATTGTGGTTGGGTAACTTTATCTTAGGTCTTGGTTTTGTCGATAGTATTACTAGACCGTTAAAAATTTATTGTGATAATTTTGCAGCCGTTTTCTTCTTTAATAATGACAAGTATTCCAAGGATGCAAAACACATAGATTTGAAGTACTTGTTTGTAAAAGAAAAAGTACAAAAATATAAAGTGTCAATTGAGCATATTAGTATAGCTCTAACAATAGTGCATCCATTAACTAAAGACTTACCACCCAAAATATTTATTGGCCATGTTGAACAGATGGGCCTTATAGATAAGTCCTTGTTAGCGAGTTCTGACATGTATATATACATATGATTGTCTCGCTCGAATTGTTATGACACATATGAATTTAATTACAGTCATATTTGTTTCTGCTCACTTACTTGTTATCCATATTATGTTGTATACAATAATTGTTTCTGTGAGATAAAAAATTACAGAATTACCCGTTTAAAGTTTTATAAATTGAGTTGATTATATAATACATGGAAAGAATCAAGTTGTATAACTTGTGACCACTATGTTCCCATCATCTTAATTCTATTAAGGATGACTAGATCGATTCCGTATATTGTGTACACTTAAAGTTTTATTGTTGAATCACTAAATCATAAAATGGGCCAAGTGGGAGAGTGTTAGATTATTTAATGGCCCATGTGACTTATCGATTTAAGTCTCATGAATAGCACCCAAGATAATGATTATTGGGTATTAAATAATAGATCTCAAATAGGTCAATGACCCTTTCCCTCTCTCTTTTAATTACCAAATGACATGTTGGTTGGTGGAGCTATATAAGTTTATGAAAAACTTATTGAAAAGTAATTCTGAATCATTGAAGAAACACATTAAAGAAAGAAGAAGAGTAGAAATCAACATCTATCAAACAAATAATCATGTATGTCTACAAAGGACGATCCATAAATATCTTACATACAGTTCCCATTGAGAAGTCCAACTTGACACAACACGAGTCCCTCACAAGCCACGAACTAGAAATTTGAGTGTGGCATAAGCTTCTCGACTTTGTTACTCTAATCAATATATGAAATACGGTGTTATAAGATGACTAAAATATAAAAGTTATAATATTGTTCTATGAAAAAAAATAAAGAAGAGTTTTTATGTTGTAAGGAAGGTTAAAAGCCCGAGAAAACATTGAAGCGTATTCAAGCAATGACTGTGCATCTTAAAGTTTACCAACAGACCTTGAATTTGTGATGTTTTCAAAGAGGAACGGGCAGTGAAACAAAAGCTGTTCTTTTTTATTTAAGCTTGAATATTTGCGGTCAAACTCAATTTTCGTAAATTTGAAACCATCATGACTTGACCAGGGTAATTTTGCATCTGAACATCGTTGTCCGCCTTAACTTTCTCATGTTTTGAGGCTTTGGCAATAATAAATTGCATTTCTACCATATAAACGCCATTTGGTGTGCTTGAATAATAATACATCACGATTCTTGAATAATTTCTCGTTCAAGATCTTATGTTGGCATCGAAAGACCACACCCTATATTCAAAATTTGGCTGCAAGTGGTTCCAAGCCAGAAACCTTGAAACCTATGTCCGCTCTAAACAAGTTTCCTTGACCTTATGTTGCTCTTGGAATGGAAGAGCACAACAAAAACTCCACATGTTAAACAAGGCAATAATCATTCATCAAAAATGTAGCAAATAATCCAATCAATATGGTTTAAGTGATTTGCCATAACAGATTGAGCTTCTGAAATATAGGAAGGCTGCAATTCTCAACTTGGTCACGAGCAGGAATTCCAACTTATGACCAAATGAATGATGAAAAGAAATGAGATTCAACTGAAACCGGAACATAAACAAGCGGTCCAATTGGTCATCTTGGTGGCTTCAACGGTTCTCAGCTGATTTTGGGGCCTTGAATATGGTCTTAGGAATCAACCACAGCCACCCACATGCATTTGACAAGTTAACAATGATTCCTCAAATAACGTTCTTTTCTATACCTTTATTAGGCAATCCGAAGAAGAATCCGGAATCGTCTAACCGTAGCCAATACAATAGTTAGGTGTCAATACACTAAAAAGTCAATTAATAAGAACATGAATAATCAAACAACTTTATGAGGAAAAGGTGTTGACTCATTTATAACCTTTTTAATTTTGAGTTATTGGACAAATTGAATTTTGGCATTTGCAAATTCCTAGCGGACCCAACTCGGCTTACGTTTGTCGTTGATGCTGATCCTATCCAGCTCGGTAGATACTCGGCGAATTTTAAGAACTGTTTGTTTTCATAACCTTAAAACTAAGTACTAAAATCTTTAAAAGTAGTGTAGAATTTTTCATCAAACTAAAATCTTTTATTTATTTAACATAATCTTCAAGATATAGAGTACAAAAATATGCAACTAAATTTTGTTTTTTTGGAAATTGGAAATATGCAACTAAATTTTTTAAAGCAGTTATCTTACTAATTTCATGATAAGTTCGGAAAAATAAATTAAAATTAAAATTAATTATCCTGTAAATAAAAGGTTAAAAGAAAACTATTCAAAGAAATCCTATCATCCATCCTCGGTATCTTTGTTGGTTAATAATAAAATGTGTGAGTGCAATCTAATCTGCAAGTACCTTCTTTCACCACATCTCCAAAAAAAAAAGTGTAAATCTCACGAACAGAAATGAAATACCGTATTTGGTGTAGGTCCAGTTCGAATGAGACCGAGCAGTATTGGTCCCCTCCCGTGTGCACCTACGTGAGCTCCTTCTTCTGCCTGGCATTTTGCATTTAAGAGTACTACCAAACGTGAACTCTTTCCCTTATATCATTGCCCATTTGTCTTTTTTCTCTTTTGTGGATGAACCACCGTCACGAATTTCTTTTTCATATGAAGTTTCGTCGTATCAATGCCCTGAGTCGACGAAACAAATTTAATTAATATAAATTGATAACTTAGCAAACTATTGTCTCTCTCTTAGACATTTATCTTATCTATACTAATTACTCAACCTATGCAAATGCTAGTTTTATATTATACACCAGAACCATTTATATGCAAATGCAGGAAAAAAAAATGCCTTAAGTTTGAAATGTTAATATCAACTCTTAATGTAACTAATTACTAATATATTAGTATTTATTGCCCTATTAATAATTAAGTAGTTGCATTGCCCCATCGGCCAATAGTTATTCCTATGACAAAAAAGGGTTGCCAATAATTTCACAGGTCCACAAAAGAAATAGTGGCAAGATGTTGGACCTGAGTAGCTAAACTTGAAGCAATCGGTGGAACAGAACAACTAATTAAGACAGCACCTTATCCATGGCAGTATCAAGTATTACTTGAGTAAAGGAGTACTATCAAATATGTGTGTGTGTATGAAGGCAGAATCGTCTCTTAGGTCACATGACAACCCACGCCGAGCACTCTTTTCACACAGAAACGCGTATATCTACGTAATTGCCTATAAATTATGTAGCAAATATGATTAGGTATCAAACCTTGACATAACCCTTAAACCACCGAGGGAATCATATATCATCTTCAAGGATGTGTTCAAGACGGTGCAAACTGAAATATGTGATGCACGGGATCTGCTAACTTAGCTCTACCTAGCCATGCTTATTGCTTTATAGTCATCCCATGTTGCAATATACCCCAACCAAAATGCTTGACACACTAATTTGGATATTCCAACTTCAGAATTAGTTACCCGATTAATTTGCATAACTTGGTGTCATATACAAGTAGTAACCTCACTTACAGAGACGTATGAATGAAGCAATTAAAGTTTCCAGCCATTTAATAAGGTACTATATTATCTAAATGTATTAGTTGGTATTTTGGGGGTTATACTTATACAATGTGTATAATACATTGAATACTTAAAAATTTTTACAACAAAATTTCATTGATTAGTCATGAATTCCTTTCAAGAGTAGCCTGCTATCATTATTTCATGATTTTCATTAATTTTTGCAAAATAATGATCTTTTTTTTTTTGGCCTCTCAAAAAAAAAAGAGAAGATAATCAAGCATTGTAACTCTACAATTCTAAACTTTGTTATGGTAATGATAATTAAGTTAAATGAACTAAAGTGATTTTAATTTTTAAAAAATCATGAAATCTATTTTTCTACCATATACTCATGAAGACATCATGTTTTGATTCCCTAACACATCTTTCATCTTTTCAACGTAGAATCTCACAGCACTGTTGGCTATCTCTAGTGCCCTTAATTGGTAAAAGATTCACAAATAAAACATTTTAAGGTTGTGCATGATTCATTTTAGGAAAACCTTGATATTTTGTGTTCTTGCCAAAATCCTTTGGAAAATCTTCTTCAAAGAATAATTAAATTAATGGCCCGAAACACGTATTCCTATGCCTTCAAATTATATTTCAATTTCAATCTTTCTATAACTGTTTCGGAACTGCAGGTTCAATTAATTCAGATACAGCCAGTTATTATGCTCTTTTAGAATATATTTTATCAACATAATTAAAGATTAATAAAACGGAGAGCAATTTAATGCACAAAAATGTTCGAGACCATTTTTTACTTTTTTTTCCTTTCTTTTATGTTTTAACGCCGCTATTAATTTAGAGATACCAGAAAGTGATAAAAACATAAAATTAGTGTGAAGAAGGGAAATGCTATTTTTATTAGAATTCTTGAAGTCTTATTATAGATAAATACAGGATAACCATAACATCAAAAACATTGTAGAATCTTGAATTGTGACAAGATAGTTATATTATAGTTGTTTCTGATGTTAGAATTTAGAAAGTCGGTTCTTGAACAGAAACTAGATTCAAAACCATTAGGTATGCTTTGTAATAACCAGAACAGCACCTGCAAATATAATATACGATTTGACGTGAGAGTCAAAAACCAAAAAAGAGAAAGATGTGGTCTCCACCTTTACTATGTTATAATTAACCTAGGCATTTTACAGATATATTTGCTAAGAATTCGTATTTTCTGCGGATCAAAATCGCTAATTTTATTTATTTCCCTACCGAACCTACCAAATTTGTACGTTCTTTCATGGAACCCTCATTTAGCATTGAAAAAAAAAAGGTTAGTAAACAAAGACGACCACAAGTAGTTCCACTATAAATAGTCAATACCACCCTTGCAGAAGCTCAAATCCTAACCTTAATTTCTTACTTGCTCTGGAGCATATTCAGCCCCACGATTGCGTAGCCATACAGAGCAAGCAAGCAATTACGACACCCTCCAAAAGCATAATTCGCATCTAAATATACTTTCTCTAGCTCTACATTCTAAAGTGTGAATTAATTGCAAAGGAATCGGTTTCCAGAGAAGATGGTGTTCAAGTTAAACAATCAGCTACTGTCTAAGATAGCCACCAGCAACGGGCATGGCGAAGATTCCCCATATTTCGATGGCTGGAAGGCTTATGACAAAAATCCTTTCCATGCCACAAAGAATCCAAATGGGGTGATTCAGATGGGTCTTGCAGAGAATCAGGTAACTAGTTTATGCTTCTGTAGAATGATTAGCTAGCTTGTAAGAGGCCGGAGCAAAATTGCTGACTTTTGTTGCTTGTGATATATATGTAGCTCTGCTTTGATTTGGTCCAAGAGTGGGTCAAACTCAACCCACATGCTTCCATTTGCACTGCTGAAGGAGTACATGAGTTCAGAGATGTAGCAATCTTTCAGGATTACCATGGCCTGGCAGAATTTAGAAACGTAAGAACTCAAAAGATCTGTCTTCTTTACTCAACTTCAGCGAAACCAAAAATGTCACTGAAAGTGAGTATCTCCATTTAATCAAGATGGGTATTTATAATTTACAGGCTATAGCAAAGTTTATGGGGAAAGTAAGAGGAGACAAAGTTGTATTCGACCCTGACCGAATTGTTATGAGTGGAGGAGCTACCGGAGCTAATGAGATGATAATCTTCTGCTTGGCCGATCCCGGCGATGCTTTTTTGGTACCTACTCCTTATTACCCAGGGTAATCTATCACTGTCAAGCTCCTTGTATCTAATTTAATAATGGTACTTTTAGTGTTAAAAATTGGCCATGTTTTTACGATTCAGCAGCGTAATTTCGTGGTCCAAGTCTAAATTTGACATTTTGTGCTCGTCTGCCTGTACAATATCCTCCGAGATATTGACTGACATTTATCCAGCAAGAGAAAGATACAGAGACAAATAATTAAATTTAATTACCATTTGGTTATAAGTTAAAACCTCTGACAACTTGAGTTATTAAGCTGGGAAAGTCATATGGCGATCTGTAGTAGTCAGACCAACCTGTATTGCCACGTAACAAGTTGCGCTAGTATACTAAAAGTCTACAACTAAGATTTTCTCACAGCATTACTACTAGCGTGTCTAGAGGAGAATGGAATTCCGAGTTGAGGAACATGGCCATACCTTCCTCGATTACTAGGTTGGCTTCGTTGGCTTCCTAAATATTCCGAGACAACGGCAACAATCTAGAGTCTAGATTTGATTTGATTCTCAACTCGTGACCGTTTTCTAATAAATAAAACTTATGCAGGTAGCTAATTTTCTTGGAAAAACAACCTAAAACTGATACTATTATAATACTGCAGGTTTGATCGAGATTTGAGATGGAGAACTGGGATTCAACTCGTACCAGTGGAGTGCGAAAGCTCTAACAATTTCGAGGTCACAAGAGAGGCATTGGAATCTGCCTATGAAATGGCACAAATGAACAACATCAGAGTAAAGGGCTTGCTCATAACAAATCCATCAAATCCACTAGGAAGAATATTGGACAGAGAAACATTAAAAAGTATTGTTGACTTCATTAACGACAAGAACATCCATTTAGTGTGTGACGAGATCTACGCAGCCACTGTTTTCAGCGAACCCGATTTTGTGAGCGTCTCGGAGATAATACACGAAGAGGGTAGGGAATGCAATCTTAATCTAATTCACATTGTTTACAGTCTATCCAAGGATATGGGGTTCCCAGGATTTAGAGTTGGAATTGTCTATTCTTATAATGACGCTGTGGTGAATTGTTCACGCAAGATGTCCAGCTTCGGCTTGGTCTCCTCACAAACACAACACCTAATAGCTTCAATGTTGTCCGATGATGAGTTTGTGGAAAGATTCATTAGAGAGAGCAAAAATAGGCTAGCCTCCAGGCAAAAATTGCTAACGGAGGGACTTGCGCGATTAGGCATTACATGCCTGGAGGGCAGCAATGCTGGTCTGTTCGTCTGGATGAATTTAAGGAGATTGCTCAAAGAACAGTCGTTCGAGGGTGAGATGGCTCTGTGGCGAGTCATAATTAATGAAGTAAAGCTCAATGTCTCGCCAGGTTCGTCGTTTCATTGCTCGGAGCCAGGCTGGTTCAGGGTTTGCTTTGCTAACATTGATGACGAAACTGTGGAAGTTGCTTTGGCAAGGATTAGGACATTTGTCCTTCAAAACAAGGAGGCCAAAAAGCCTGTCAAGAAACTGTGTTGGCAAGGCAGCCTAAAGCTCAGCTTCTCGTCTCGAATTTACGACGATTTCGTTATGTCTCCTCACTCTCCTATTCCTCAGTCACCTCTCGTTCAAGCAAGAACTTAAAAGAGGGGTTTTATCAAGGATGATTCTTTCCTTCATTTCTTTTTGGGTTCAATCCCGAGTTATTAAATTCTGGTTCCGTCCTATATAACTTTTCTCTCGCTACATTTCCATAGAAATTACTATTACCAGAGCCCAATTGACAAAAGAAAGAATTTGCATGTATGGGATTCTATTGGTGTTCATGTATCTTTCATTTCTTTCTGTAATTTTGGCTTTTCTTCATTTTTGAAAAGAAGTTCAGCTTTTGAGCGTGGCTCATTCAACTGTATCGTGTAAGGATGCAGGCATCAAGCTGTACAAGTTTTTTCTTATATATATATATATATAACAAGTGCAGAACATGTACGTTCAAACTCAAATTTTATATTTATAGGTTCTTCGATGATTATCATATGTTGACTTTTTAGCATATGTTTAAAATCTCATATTGGAGAAACACAATAATAAGAGAGCCTCCTTAGGCCATAAAATGAGGGTCTGTTCTTCTCGGTAAACATTCCAAAAATTCTCTTTCCATAAGACTAAATTCTTACTCTCTTTTTGTAATATTTTATCTGTATTATTTTCTGAAAATAATGAAATATTAATTTAGTATTGTCCGAAGAAGTAAGCATAATTGACTAAATGTTAACCTTGTTAAATTTTTGTATTCTTTATTTGTTTATTTAATATATAGTTATTATCGGGTATAATTGTAGTGAATCATTGTACTATTAAATTTCATAAAATATTGTTTAAAAACTTAACTTTTAAGTGGGATCATTTGTGACTTCTCTAATCTTTCTTAAGAATTTACCTTGTGTGATTTTTCAATATAATTTTTCGCACTTTATTCACCTAAGCAATAGTACTCAAGGTGAATTTGTTATTGTTGGTGAAGATTAACCTGAGTTTCACAGCACCTCCTTCTTATAGCTTAGATTTTGATAGAAATTGTAGTAACTCCAAAGTAAGAAAGAACCAAGCCACGCATGCATTCGTTTTGTTCCATTATAAATTATTTCCCATCAGGTTCCAGAACAAACTTTCTGCAAGCAGAGAAATACTAAAATGGACTGCTTCCAGAGAAGTCAATAATTTTTTCTTACAAGACAAAGAATTCAGTCTTGTTACTCTTCCAACTGAAGAAAATGGTCTAGGAGCATCTACAAGATTTATCTTTCGACTGGTGCCACGAGTTAACTAATGGATACTTAAGAGAATATTTGAATGTCTATCAAGTCAGTTATGTTTTGTAAATAAAAGAGAACTAGAAAATAAGATAACAAAAAGTTATATGAACATCTGCATCCATTGTGAAACCTTACCAGCATCAAATTTTCCAATCAAGTCCTCTGTTTTACACATAACGTTTCGAATTATAATATATTTCTTTCTCAATTTATTATCATTTTCAAGGGATTGATTTCTTTTATGCTGAGATTAGCATTTTTAACTTTAGCAGGGGAGAAGGCTTTTGCCCTGTTTCATAAGTCACAAACAAGCCCCTAATGAAGCGGTTTATTTAGATTTCATATCGTATATATTAGCTAGGTCATCCCTGAACACTAATTCCCAAGATTCTTAGAAGCATTTTTCAAATGAAAAAGCCTATTAACAGAGAATGGACCAATTAGGTTCTCCTACTATGCAATTCTTAAACCGATTTGCTTCTATCTCCTCTGTTCCTACTGTGTCATCCCCACTTAGTTACAAATTTCCCAATAAAAAAATGGGACAGAAAGAAACAGAGGGGATGAAACATAGTGAGACAGAAGATCTGAACTCTTTGTGCAGTACCAAAATAAGGATGATTGAGGTAATCTAACATAACTAGTAAAATAAAGTTGGCGGTCAGTCGTCAGTATCCTTTCCACAAAGTATTTACTATTTGATATCTAACGTTATTAGGCGGGCTAATGACGTGGAAATTTGTACGAGTTCGGTTAAATAAAGGAGAGTAGTTAGAATTTTGGTGGACAAACATATCTGATGAGGATGACATAATTCAGTTGGATGACATTATCATGCAATATAAAACTCAACGAAATGGTATTTCCTTTTTGTCTGTCCAACTCAGCTCAGCCAGAATCAAAATACACAAGATTTAAGCAAGTAGTTTTGCTTTTATGCTGTTTCCTTCCTCCAGGTAAAATGAACCCTCAAATATTTGCATTTGTTAGTAATTTAAAACGGTAACTTTCATTTCCTGCTGGATCACTTTTCGTTGTCGTTCCCTACCAACTGTTGTGCAGTGCAAATAATGAATCAAAAGAATAAAGTTAACTCTCAGCGGGTCATTCGTTAAATACTATTCTGTTAAATTACCCACCTCATGTTTTATTTGTTTTCAATATTCTTTATCATGTTTGACCGTTAACGATAAGTACCTGTTATTAGTGTCTTACTTTAATTTTATATATTATTGGCATATAATATTTATGTGTATATTATTTGTTAATTTTGAACAGTAAGACATATAAAAAAATTTATAAATTACTCTACTTTATTAGCTATCAAGTTACAAGAAATTTTGATAAAAATTCCATTTACATCTGGGTACCGTGAACTTAGAGGATGATTAACCCCTTTTGAATTATCATGTTCTTAATAAAAGGAGTCATGAGAACTCAACAATGTACAATCAAATCTCTACAAGTTAATAACATTAGCATCATATGAATGAACAATTTATTAACATGTAAAGTATATTTACAATTTAATAAGTAACCGTCAGTCTAAGTAATTGATTATGAGCTAGTGCCTCTAAATATTCATTATATTTACGGTGATTATCTAGAATAGTTATATATTGAATATATCTAAATATTTTTGACATTATATATTATGAACAATATATCCTAATTAATGTTATAAACTGATTATGTTGAGTTGTTATTACTCTACAAACCTAATGCTTGGGATTTTGACTTAAAAATTGTATAACTGTTAAGAATAATTCAATGTAATTTTTATTAAAAAAAATTAACATAATAGATGATACTTAAATAGATGATAATGTTGATGAATTAACAGGGTTAACATAATGTTCAGTTTTGGAATGATTTAATAACACAGTGCCTGGAGGGTATGGCACTGGTATACTACTAAAAAACGAGGAAGATTTCCTGTCCTAATAAACAAGGAAGGTTGAAAATAAAATGGCGCAGACATCCATTGGTGCTATATCTTAGTAAGCGATGCAAATACCTTCTGAAATCCAAAATTTTGCACATTGTCTCTATACCCTACCCATCTTCCAGACAATGGACACTACTGAGCCCCCTCCATCAGTCAAATAGGACAAATCGAGTGAACATTTCCCTTAGAGCTTAAGTTCCATCACCAACATACAAGGAAAAAAAAAAAACATTTCAAAACTACTGAACTGTATACTTGTCCGATAATCAGCATATGACACAGGCGTTTGGGTTCTCTTCAGCACTCACCACATGGTAGTACTGAGTCATGTAAGGATTGTAGGCCTTATAAGCTTTCACAAGCTCAGCAATCTGCTCATTTGGGTCCTTTTTCTCCTCCTTTTTACCTTCTTCTTTTTTGTCTTCTTTCTTTTCCTCTTTTGCTGGCCCAACTGTTACAATCTCTGTCACCCATGATTTCCTTAACTTGCTCACCACGGTTACTGGATCCACGTCGCCGACCACCGTCAGTTTTCTGTCCTTCATGTCCACGGAAATAGAGTCTATACCTGCACATATAGCAGCAATACGAAACAGAGTAAACAACTTATCCTAAGAACATTATCAACCATTGAGACCAAAAACTGGTCCTTGACAATCATTGAATAGTCAAAACAACTAGACTTGTATGAAGTCTTCACTCATTGGAGGATTAAGTTCAGCAGCAAAAAGATTTTAATGTTCAAAATCAGAGAAAACAAATTCAAAATTTAATTTCAGAGGAACAGAACAGTAACTGTTGTAAGTTGTAAATCGAAAGAGGACAAAGCAGCAAACCTGGAAGGGTGGAGACGGCTTTCATGGCTTTCTTCTTTTCCTTGTCATCGTGGAGGTCCAGTTTCAGAACAACTTTCTACGAAAGAAACACAAATCATAAGTTAGGAAAGCCAAACCCTCTGGCTTTTCATGGTAAAAATCCATGTTCTGGAAGAATGAGTCAGAGAACTATCCCGTTATTAAATTATAAACATAAAAAAATTAGCTTACTAAGAGTCTTTCAGTAAATAATACGGAAGTTGTGAAAGGCTAGACATAACGAGAATCACGTAGGGACAAGTCAAGCAGTAAGAACAGAACAAACCGTACAAAAATAGGAAATATAAACCAAACCAATATCTCTAATTTGATCGAGGAAACTTTGGCTCACCTTCATTTTGGCTGAGGGTTCAAAGGCTGTGACCTGGACTTGGGAAGTCTGTGAGCTAATCCGAGAACAAGAAAAGGATATACTAACAAACACACGCAAGTGAAAAGCCAAGGCTGTTCAAATAAATGAATGGAGACGATAAATTCCTTGTCAAATAAGGCTTCGATGAAGCCACAGGTTTGATGTATGAATAAGTCAAAATGGTTTTATAATAAGAACCTAACAGCCTTCCGGAAACAAAGCCAAGGACTTGGAAGAGTAAAAGCGTGGACTTTGAAACCAAGACTCTTTCCATTGTGCGCTTGCGCTTGCGATTGTTGTCGGGTTTTCTTTTTAAAGTTTCGTTGAGGCCCTTCTAGGCATGCGCTTCGCCTCGTTACACTCTTGTGATGACCATTCGAGACTTTGAATCTTCTTTTCTTCCTTTTAATATTCATGTTCGAAGTTTTGAGGCTTAAATTTACTTACGACGTAGTCAAACCGGAGAGAATGCAATGTAGTTCAATCTTCCCATAATTAAAAATAAAACCCAAATGAAAATCAAGAGAAAAGTAGTGATGTAAGGGATTGCAAATACGTTATTCCCATTATTAATCATAAAGATACAACTTCTGATGAATGTAAAGAAGAAAACATCTGCACCTTCTTCCTGTCTAATAACCTTTATTTAGGTGATAGGGAGAGGAAGAATCATTGTACATGGAAATGGATGATTTTCTCCAACCATCATAGATTATAAATGGAAAAAACGTGAACTCTGTTTTATTGACAGTAACTCTTTTTATGCATGTTTGAATAAAGTCAAAATGGTAGTTTTGTGGTTTTAGTTACCACTCCTCAAACAAATGTTTTATGTATAGATGTACATATATAGTTAGAAAGCTTACGGTCTCTATTATGATCAAAATAGCAATTAAAAGAAACTTTAAACATTTTCTACCATCAAAGTGAAAGGGCGTATTAATTTTTGTATCAATAGTGAGTGGCTTATGAGGCTGAACACGAGGGAGTTGGAGTACTATTTATTTTGCTTTCAAATTAAAATGTCGACATTTTTAATTCAATGGGCGGCTAGAAACCCCATCCCTTTCATCCATTTTTTTAATATTTGTTTTCATGCTGTGACGTTGGTTTATAAGATTGTTGAGTCATGATTTGAAGAAACTTTATAGTATCGAACATTAATATAGACATAAAACCTGAATCCATTAAGTCTTGTACACTGTTCTTCATATTTTATCCACTCTTAGCCTTCTTCCTCTTCACAGTTCTATCAATGGTGCAGAAACTATTTTTCTAAACTTTTATGCTTTGTAATGTCGACTTATTAATGAAGGGAGAGGGAAGGGTATATTTAAAACATAACCCTAGGAACTCTAATTAAAATTTAACATACCCAATCAATATTATTTTGGGTCCATATTATATTAGAGTTCATGACAATTAGATGGGCCACAATGATTAATTATTAAAATTAATCTAACAATCTCTCACTTGGCCCATGTTACGACTTGGTGATTCAACAAAAAAACTTGCA
>JAOSBN010000178.1:33784185-33795366 GCA_027563595.1 Erythroxylum suave
ATGTATTACATTATAGGAAAATTTAATTCCAACTATTACATAATATAAAATTTTCAAAGTACCAAAGAAATATATATATTATGGCACTCATTTCCAAAATTATATTATGTATAAATCAATTATGAATTAAATAAAAATTCATTATGCCCCATCCTAAATTTATTTTACTTGGGTGAAAGTTCATAATATAATCACTTAATAATTAAGGTTGCATTAAAGTAACCTTAAATAAAGTCCATAATATTAGACCATAATTATTTAATAACCTAATCAAATCTTTTAAGAACCCAAAAGGCCACAAATTTGGCCTAGTCTGACGCGTGGAGAGCACATGCCAGAAAGGCCTGTACTGCACGTGCCAGCGCTGAACAAGTGGAGAAATTGCACGCGCCACATCTTCCTCTTTACGCAGATTCAGTTTCTACCTTTTTTGTTTTTTTTGTTTTTAATTCTTCGTTCATAGGTTTTCTTTCATACTATAATACATCCCAACGTGTTTTTCAGGGTTGTCTTCATTCCACAGAAACATATCTACAAAGTTTTCCGGTTTTTTCATAACTATAACGGTGCAAGAAAATCTCGATAAGATGTTTCAAGAACCAGACATGTTCGTTTATGTTTTCGTTTCTTGTAGCGCAAATACAGAACCCATTTCATGGCAGTGCAACATCTTTTAAATCAACAGAAATAAATCAACACATCATTCATAACCATTATGTTTCATACATGCTTTAGATATTGGAATAATCCAAAACACTGGCAATCCAATTTTCACACAATTATTCAATGTAAGAAAACATCCGAGAAAGCAACACAAACATCGTTAACTCCGAAAATCAATTTCGGAATAGTATTGCAAGTCAAGTCAGAAAACTGCATGTCATATACGAAAGCAAACCATGCAACACAGATAAACACAGATAACGCAGGCTCTGATACCAAATGAAGAAACTTTATAGGATCGAACATTAATATACACATAAAACCTGAATCCATTAAGTCTTGTGCACTGTTCTTCAAGTTTTATCCACTCTCAGCCTTCTTCCTCTTCTCAGTTCTATCAATGGTGCAGAAATTGTTTTTCAAAACTTTTATGCTTTGTAATGTCGACTTATTAATGAAGGGAGAGCGAAGGGTATATTTAAAACATAACCCTAGGAACTCTAATTAAAATTTAACAAACCCAATCACCATTATTTTGGGTCCATATTATATTAGAGTCCATGACAATTAGATTGGCCACAATGATTAATTATTAAAACTAATTTAACATGATTATGTATAACTGATTTTAATTTATTTATCTTTTGAAATTTATTGTTAAATAATTCTTTTTTTGATATTTTCTTTTTTTATCCTTGCAAATTTGAAAATAAAAAATATTTAATTTATTAATAACACTATACTTAAATTTAGAACCGTATTTTGTAAGTATTTATTTTTTATTAATAGAATTTTGAAGTAATTTTGTCCAAATAATCAATTGTGTTTTTTAAAATATTATACATTTTTATATTGTATAAGTTCACATTTGCTAAATTTTCTTGTCATGTTTGATTAACTTATTTGTTTATGATTAAATTTAGTTTTAAGGATAAAAAAGAATTTTATATAAAAGGATTTTGACATAATTAAGAATTTTGAATTATTAGTAGTCAAACTCGAAGAAAAAGAAAGGATTGAAAATTGGAAAGGATGTGCATGAGGAATTGATTTCTAAGGTAGGGATAACCAACTTGAAGTATCTAATTTTTTGGGATTTTTCAATCAAGTATTCAAGCTCTCAAAATTTTCAATCGAGTGACTAATTTTAAAAACCTTAATAATTCAGTTCAAAACTTTAGTTCCCTTAATAATTTGTTAATTTGACTAACAAAATCTTTGTTGTTTAGGACATGTAGATGTCCATATGACAAAATAGTGGCCATATTTAAATTAAGGTAGAGAGAATTTTTTCAAGTGGATATTTATATATTATGAACAACAACGATTTTGTTAGCTATATCGGCAAATTACTAATGAAACTAAAGTTTTGAACTGAACTATTAAAATTTTAAAAAATTAGTCACTCAATTGAAAAATTTAAAAGCAGTTCTGGATTAAGAAAACTTTAAAAAATTGGGTTTTAATAATTGATTGTCCCTTTAAAGTATAAAGGAACTAGTTTGTAAAAGGTAAAATTGGGAATACATTTTTGAATAAATGCAATATTGAAATTTAAGAATTGAAACGATTATAGTGAGGGGAAAGAAAATAATAAGAGAACTAAATTGCAAAATAGATGGACTCAAAAGTTGAACTCAAAATCAAGCAAGAACAATGGAAAATGATACCATAAGAGGAGGTGATGATGGCGTCAAAATGACATGAAAAGACTATGAAATGCTAAACGACCAAGAATTAAATAGGAAATGACGCATGTAGAAAAAAAAATACGAAGGAATTAAATTTTGAATGTTAAGGGAAGTTATGTAAATAATGGGAAAGAAAACGGAAATAACATGTTAGATTGGTGAAAAAAGATCTCACACAAGTTCGAGGGTGGGAGTTTTCTTGTCCATTATTTAGCTTCGCGTCACTCTTTGATTGTAAGTGTTTACTTTAGTACAATGAAGAATCTTAATAACGTATGTTCGATCTCCTAATCTGTATATTTTTCTAGGTAATCGACCTTTGAACTTTTACTACAATTTAAGATATCATAGTTTCTTTCCCTCCTAGATTTTCCTATCTTTCTTTTAATAAGATAAATGGCAACTCCACGATATAATTGTTAGAATAATTCCGTCTATGTGGGCTTTTCATTGCAAAGTTTATGGGTTAGACATATGGTTTGCAATGATACTATGTTTGGGCCCAATATAAGTTTAGTGATCAATTGGGCCATTGGATACCTTATGGGCTTATTTGTTTAGTGTGGTAATATAAGTATGCGGGCCAATTTATTTAAAACCCTAATTAGGGTTTTTAGGTCGTTAATGGGACGGCTCAAAAAATATATATACTAGCTAGGTCCTCTCTCTTCTCTAGATTGTTTTCTAACTTGCCATATTGATTGCTGGAATTTTGAAGCGCAAGGAGAGGAAGATTGAGCTGTTAATATTCTTATTCAATATGTCTTCCACAAGCATGTAAATTGATTTATCAATTACATCACGTGGTTCTTTAATCTTGGCAGGAATATTTATAAAAAGTTGGTATCAGAGCCTGGTATACTAAGATGAGAATTCGTATTTTTTTAATGTCGATTCAATTGATTTGGGGGTTGTAAAGTAAATAAAAGTACAATTTTGATGTCAGCTAATCGTGATGGTGGCGTGGCTATGCCCACCGCTGCTAGGTGCCATAGCACGACACTAATTGTAGCAGCTCCCAATGCCGCTGGTCGCAATGCATCAATGTGGAAAAGTGCATCTTGCGGGGGATGTTAACAGGTGATTGTGGTGTTTATGGATTTTGGATAATGTGAACTGCGGTGCCGGGGAAGTTGGTGGTTATGATTTCTACGGTTTTGATTATGGAGAAGTTAGGGAATAAGTCGATTAAATGTTTTGGGGGCTTTTGGTTGCAATTAATCTTGGGAGTATTTAAAGTTTATTAAATTAGGCCCTTTAAGTTATGGTTTTTAATAATTTAGCCCTTGAAGTTTGGAAAATTCATAGTTTGGGTAATTAAAGTTCTGATTTTGTAATTTAAGCCCTCAAATTTTCTGAATTGTTAAAATTGGTCCCTAAAGTTTGAAAATTCATCGTCTTAGACCATCAAAATTCTAAACCTTGTAATAAACGCTATCAATATTTCTAGTTTGTTCAAATTGGCCCTTTGAAGGTTTTGATTTTTTTTAAAATTTTTTCCCTTGAAGTCTTATTATTGTTGATTTTTGATCCAAATTAAAATATTTTTTTAATTAATTGTCGTCATTGTTTGCCCATATTGAGTTTTTATTGTCAATTTCGTCCCTCAAATGCGTATAAATTTTGCTCTACTGTTGGTTAATGATTGTGATTTATTCCATGATTGTAAATTTTGTCATTAAATTTTTTCGTGGGCATCAAAATTGTCTTTACTTTCTCATCTAGAGAAATATTTTGAAATAAAAATGGGTGGTAGCTGCCAAAGTGACACACTCATTATTATTTACTTGAATTTCTCTATAACAAATAAATTAATAAAGGGATGTTAATTTCACATTTTTTGGATTTTGCGTATAATATCTTGCCTAAAGGTGGTATTATATGTAATGGTTTAGAAATTGACATAAGACAGTTAATGTTTTCACTTGGTCTAGAAATTTCCTTCTACCCAAAGGTGTTGGTGTTTTGAAAACCAATGTATTTTGTTAACTAGCATTGTGATATGTTTTAAGAGTACCTTATAGCATGTAGTATTGTCGGCCTAAAGGTGACTTTATAACGTTGCACCTAGGCTCTTACCGTAATAAGTTTCGTGTGATTTGACCTAAATTACGGACTTTCTAATTAATTGTCCATGTTAATTAGATGAATATTTCATCATTCATTAGCTGCATGCATTATGTTTGGATGATGTTGAATATATATTATTTTATGTTTCCACAGTTTTGAATGCCTCATCTCTTTCGAGTCAATTGTCTACTATTGAAACTTTGACTAGGAATAATTATGCGAGATGGAAACGAGACGTAGAAATTGCACTTGGTCTTTTGGGCCTAGATTTTGCAATGGAAAAACAACTTTCAAAACCCGCAGACAAGAGTTCTGCTGAATATGTGACTGAATATGAAAAATGGGAAAGGGATAATACACTAAGTTTGAAAATTATTAAGTGCTCAATATTTGATTCCATTATGGGTGCTATTCCGGACAATGACAATACTAAAGATTTTGTGGATGCCAAAGGAGAGAGATTTGTTGAGTCAGATAAAGCTGAAATTAGAGATCTGATGGACAAATTTATGAATATTAGGTATGATGGAGAAAGTGGGGATAGGAGCATGTTATGAAGATGATAAATATATCTTCTAAATTAAAGGCTCTTAAGATTCCCATTGCAGAGCCTTTTCTGGTTTATCATGTTCTGAATAGCCTTCCTAGCCAGTTAAATAGGCTCAAGGTTGCTTATAATGCTTAGCGAGATAAATGGGATTTAAATGACCTAATTGTAGTATGTGCCCAAGAGGAGCATAGAATAGGGTGTGAAACTGTTGAGACTGTTCAATTAGCCTTTTAGCCACCACAGAACAAAGGGTTTTCTAGTAACCATAAGGCTAAGTTTTGTAAGGGAAATAAGTTACACCAAAATCTGCAGAATAAAGTTTTCGGAGGTTAGACTTCTAATGGTCCTAAAGGAACTGTGAAGAAAAATGATCTATGCAAGTTCTGCAAGAAAAAGGGTCATTGGCAGAAGGATTGTTTCAAAAAGACTTGGTTGGAAAAGAAGAAGAGTTCCACAAATATCTCTTTGACCTTAGTTTATTTTGGGTCTTCTTTTGGAGATGTACCTTTAAATTCTTGGTGGATAGACTCGGAAGCTAGTATTCATATTGCGAACTCTTTGTAGGGGTTCATAAGCAAACGGAGGCCAAGTGAGAATGAAGTCAACCTGTGCGTTGGGAATGGAGCTCAACTGAAGGTTGAATTCATAGGAGTAGTGAGTTGATATTGGAGTATGGTTTTCCTTTTTTTTTTGAAATTACAATTTTTGTACCAACAATGAAACGGAATTTAATTTCTATATCAAAACTTGATACTTCTGGTTTTTTCTTTAATTTTGGCAATAGAATGGTTAAATTGTTTTATGATTCTTGTTTGATTGGAAATGGTCTTTTATGTAATGGATTATACAAATTGTCTTTAGCTCCTTTTGGTGAAGTCTCATGTGTTACAAATGTGTTAAAGAAAAGAGCTCTAATATGTGAATCATCTTTTATCTTGTGGCATAAGCGTTTAGGTCATATTTTAAGAGATAGAATGGAAAGATTGGTGAAAATTGAGATACTTCCATCTTTAGATTCTCTGATTTTGATACTTGTGTGGATTGTATACGAGGAAAACTAACTAAGTCCATCAGAAAAGATTCCACTAGGAGTAATGGAATTTTAGACTTAATTCATACCGATATTGGTAGACCCTTATCCTCCACAATATGTGGGAACAAGTATTTCATAACCTTTATTAATGATTTCTCGCGATATGGATATGTGTACTTAATTAATAATAAATCACATGCACTAGACAAATTTAAGATCTTAAAACTTGAAGTAGAGAAATAATGTGGAAAAGTATAAAAGTTGTAAGATCTGATTGTGGTGGTGAGTACTATAGAAAATATGATGAGTCTGGTCAAAATATGGGTGATTTTGCGAAGTTTTTACAAGGGTGTGGAATTGTGCCTCAATATACCATGCTAGGGACACCTGAGCAAAGTGGTGTTTCTGAAAGATGTAATCGAACTCTAAAGGATATTGTCAGAAGTATAATGAGTAAAACAAAATTTCTTGAATATTTATCGGGTGAGGCTTTGAAAACTACCATGTATATTTTGAACAGATTTCTAAGTAAAACTGTCACAAAGACACCTTTTGAATTATGGGCATGACGTAAGCCTAGTTTGGCTTATTTCAGAGTTTGGGGGTGTCTAGCTGAGGTTAGAATTTATAATCCTTTTGAAAAGAAAATAGACCCAAAATCCACTCCTGGTTACTTTATTGGTTATCCAGATAGATCAAAAGGATATAAATTCCACTGCCCAAAACGGGGCACCAGGATTGTTGAATCAATTACTACAAAATTTTTGGAAAATGATTTTGGTGATAGTGGGAGTTCTACTTTAAAGGAAATTTTTGTTGAACCAAATCAAGTTATTGTTCCAGTTCCCGTTATACAGGAAAGAGTTATATCTTAGCCAGTTGAAACTGTTGATGAAGAACCTAGACACTAAGATGTACTTCCAATTCCTTTTCCAACCTCGATTGAGTCAGTTTTTGAGCCATAAGTCAGAAGATCATAAAGGGAAAGGAGGTTTGCATTGCCAAATGATTACTTCACTTATTTACTGGAGATTGATTTTAATATTGGACATATTGTTGATCATGTTACCTTTAAGCAAGCGTTGACAGGTCCTGATTTAGAAAAATGGATAAATGCTATGGAAGATGAAATAAATTCTATGGAACTGAATAAAGTTTGGAAACTGGTTGAACTTCCTCCAAATGCTAAGATTATAAATAACAAGTGAATCTTCAAAAGTAAATAAGATTCAAAAGGAAATGTTGAAGGAAAGAAGGTGAGTCTAGTTGCAAAAGGGTTTACTCAACGAGAGGGTATGGACTATAATGAGACCTTCTCGCCTGTGTCGTCCATAGATTCTTTTCGAATTATTATGGCACACTTGATTTGGAGCTTCATCGGATGGATGTTAAGATAGCTTTTCTCAATAGATATTTGTTTGAAAGGGTTCACATGAGACAACCTGAAGGTTTTGTTGTAAAGGGAAAAGAGAACTTAGTATCTAAGTTACACAAATCCTTATATGGATTGAAGCAAGCATCATGTCAGTGGTATTTGAAGTTCGACAAGGTTGTTGCTTTTTTTGGTTTCGTTGAAAATACAATTGATCAATGCATCTATCTCAAGACTAGTGGGAGAAATTTTATTTACCGGTCCTATATGTTGATGACATTTTGCTTGCTAGCAGTGACTTAGGTTGCTTCATGAGACAAAGAAAATGTTAGCTGCTAATTTTGAGATGAAAGATCTTGGAGAAGCTTCCTATGTACTTTGAATTGAAATATATCATGACATAAATCACGGTTTACTAGGACTCTCTCAGAAGGCTTACATACAACGTGTTCTAGAAAGGTTGAACATGCAAAATTGTGCACCTAGTGATGTACCTATTGTAAAAGGGGATAAGTTTAACAAAACTCAATGTCTAAGGAATGAGCTCGAGAGAGAATCTATGAAGATGATACCATATGCTAGTGTAGTAGGGAGCTTGCTGTATGCTTAAGTTTGCACTAGGTTGTATATAGCCTATGCAGTTAGTGTTCTTAGCATATTTTAGTCTAATCTCGGGCACAGGCATTGGAAAACATCTAAGAAAGTTATGAGATATTTAAAGAAAACTAAAAGTTACATGCTTACCTTCCAATGTTCAAATCATCTTGAGGTGGTAGGATACTCTAATTCTGATTTTGCCGGATGTCAAGATGATTTCAAATCAACATCAGGATACATTTTCATGTTAGTTGGTGCTGTTATTTCTTGGAGAAGTGTTAAGCAAACTTGTGGCATCTTCTATTATGTAGGCTAAACTTGTGGCATGTTATGGAGCTACTATTCAAGCTGTTTGGTTAAAGAATTTTATTTCTTGGTTAAAAGTTGTTGATTCCATCTTGAGACCAATCACTATTTATTGTGATAAGAGTGCCGCAGTGTTCTTTTCAAAGAATAATAAAAGTTCTGGTGGGTCAAAGCATATTGACATCAAATATTGGTAGTTAGAGATAGAGTTAAGGAAGGGCAGACCAAAATAGAGCACATCAATACAGAGGCCATGATCGCAGATCCTTTGACTAAGGGGTTTGCTCCGACAATTTTTAAGACACATGTTGCTGATATGGGTATTGTGGAAACATTTGATGTTTTTGGTTAGTGGGAGTTATCTATGTAATAAGAACTACGTTTTGGCTTGATCCTAGAACGGGGTACGTAGGCAACCCATATATTTTCAGGTACAGCGCCTTCCAATAATAAAATATATTTTCCCTAACCATACATTATTTTAAGCATGCATTTGACTTATGTCTTATTATTGTGATATTGTTATCTCGAGATATAACAGATAAAGACATAAGATGAGTCTCTTTTGGAGACATATGGCTTCATTTGTTTCGAAGCATTTTGAGGACCGATATGAATTAGCACATTTTGATCACATTTAGTGCTAAGTTCATATTGCATACTACCATATTGGTTGGAGGATGGGGATCCATATCGATAAGGATGTTGACATTTGTAGTTATGGAATAGTCCTACATTGTTTTAATGGTGTAACGATTTTCATGTTCAATGTTGACATTCTTATTGGACCGGATCATATTGCGTAAGGTACTATCATTGGCGTTATACATATATGGCCACCTATGTAGTCTATCCTGGATGTTAAAATTTTTGTAGCAATCAAATGTGTGCCCAAGTGGGAGAATGTTAGAATAATTCCACATATGTGGGCTTTTCATTTGATTGCAAAGTTTATGGGATAGACGTATGGTTTGCAACGATACTATGTTTGGGCCCAATATATGTTTAGTGATCACCTGGGATGTTGGATACCTTACAGGCTTATTTGTTTAGTGTGGTAATATAAGTACACGGGTCGATTTACTTAAAACCCTAATTAGGGTTTTAGGTCGTTAATGGGACGGCTCAAAATATATAGATATATGGAGGCTAGGTCCCCTCTCCTCTCTCGATTGTTTTCTAGCTTGCCCCATTGATTACTGGAATTTTGAAGAGCAAGGATAGGAAGATCTAACTACTAATATTCCTATTCAATATGTCTTCCGTAGGTACGTAAATTGATTTATCAATTACATCACATGATTCGTTAATCTTGGCATGAATGTTTGTAACAATAATAAATTAACAATATATAGATATATATAGATTTTAATATTCTATTTTGTATTTCTATTTTAAGTTCTTTGAATTCTATATATTTTATCATTGTATTTTTCTTTCTACTAATTTTTATCTGTTATAATAATAATAATAATAATAATAATAATAATAATAATAATAATAATAATAATAATAATAAAATTATATCTGCTATCATTATTAATCACTTTTAGCTTAGGGCATGCTCTTTACGTCAACAATAACTATAACACTATTGAAGATGTATTGGATCACGCCAATATTAGGCCTTAAAATTTGCATTTCAAGTAGTTTTATTTATTTTCAATATGAATTTCCTAATAAATTAAGTGTGAGATTCGTAATCATATGACTTTGTACTTTCTTTTTTGGCAATTTACTATTTTTCCTAATATTGTTATTAGTTTTCCTATTTTGTAGATTTAGTGTAGTAGTAAAGGAAAGGGTGAAGTTTTATGAAGGTTTGTTAGATTTCTATGTTAGGACTACGAGTGTTTCTATACTTATACGCCTTTTCACTAAAACTTTTGATTATGATTACCAATTAAATTTAAGTTTAGGATTATGCTAAATGGACATATTGTCAACATTCACTCCTTCCTCTACTTTAGGATTTAAACCTTGAGCAAAAGGAAAATTTATTTTGACCTAGGTTTGATTGTTTCTATCTAACCTTTCTTTAAAGTCCACAATATATTGGATATAACACTCTTCCCTAAACTATAGTGCACTAGTCAATTTAAAGCCTTCCTATAGTGCGAATTTATAGTGCTTAAAATGGAATAAACTTATCTTTATTAAACTTCAATTAGTATGCTTCCTTTTAATACAATTGGTTGAAAAAAAGCATAAGATCAGTTCTAGATAGGGATAGAAAATGGGCAGGACTAGGTTCGAGCCTACCTAAGCCCAAGTCTGGCCCGATGATAAGTTCTTAATTAATTATTTAATTATTTCATAACACTTAGTGATTAATGACATTAAATTGCTTAGGATACTCACTTTGACTCATATGTGATTTTAAGCACAATTCAGAAGTAAAGAAGTTAAACTGAATCGAAAGTACGATATTTGAGTCATTTTTTGAAGACTAATACTCATGATCGTGGCCTACATCTAAGTCTTTTGTTACAATTGTTGTCTATTGTTTTGGCCCAAATGTCTTCTGAAACTAACCCGTTCTTTGATATTGACCCTAAAATACTAGCAAACAAATCAAGGTACCTCAAAAATATAATATTTAAGCTCAAAAGCTTATACTAACCCATAAAACACCTAAAACAAAAATAATTAATAAAATAACACAATTATATCCTAAGCATATACTAAATGATCGGATTAATAGATAAACACATATCAAACTATGCCCTAAAAAAATGATGCAATTTACACTTGTCAATTGTGTTATCCTATGTTAATTGTAACATCCCATCACCGATGGGAAGGGTAAAATAGTAATTTGAAACAGGCTAGGAGTGTTTTAAAAATTGTTTGGCTATGTTCATGCATTCATATATGCATGAGAATAGTGAAATATTGC
>JAOSBN010000178.1:33799033-33831303 GCA_027563595.1 Erythroxylum suave
CCATGAACTTTATCATATTCACTTCTGCTTAATGCACAACTCAAAAAGAACTTGGCCTTTGAATTTAGTTGAAATCTGGCTTTATGATCAGCTGGCCATCTGTTGCGAGGAATGGCATTTCCTTCATCATCTATTGGTTTGTATGGTCCATTCTCAATGATATCCCAAAGATCAATGAGTGTGGATTCTATGAAGAGCAGCATCTTATCCTTCCAATAATGATAATCTTTATTATTGAACGCAGGAGGTCTTGTGGCAAAGACACCTTTAGCTATAAAAACACATGATTCTGCCATGGATCTTTGTCCTCACTTTGTAAAGGTGGTTCTTGGAAACCGACCTCTGATACCAATTGAAGTAAATCACACGTTAGTATAGAGTTTACGTACAAGAAACTAGATATACAAGAAGTGGGGTTGAATTGTGTATCCTTTTCGTGAATACAAAATCTTGCTAAGAACTTCTTTAACTTATTAAAAGAATATCAAAAAACTTATATGATAATTGTTACGTAGTTAAATTGCAAATAACTTCTATATAATTGTTTATCAACAAAATAAACTGAAGTAAAAGGATAGAAGATGGACCCTATGATTTTTATACTGGTTCACCCCAAATCGTGGGCTACGTCCAGTCCTCAGAGTTCGTCTGAGTATTTCACTATACTTCAAACAATTACAAGTATTCTTTCTTTCCTTTCAGAGCCTCTTCAGGTCTCTTACACAAAGTATTCTTTTTGCTAACGTAGCCTCTTTAGGCACTCAGCCTTTTCTTTCTCTCACTGGAAAGATATTGTGAGCTTTTGTTACAGTAGGGTTAGCTCTCTTAGTATTGCACTACAAAATTTCTCTTTTCTAAGTAAGCACTTGAAAGCCCAAAGATCAAATGATTTTTCAAAGATCATAAGGTTCGTAAGATTGTAAGATCTTCGACTAAGACTAGTATTTATAGCCTAAGTCTCTAACTTCTTCTTGATCCTCGATAACTGCTTCTTGAATCTTGAAAACCGTTATTTAGTTTAGTTCTGTAACTATCTCCAACTAAATAACTGTCTGACGTACTAGCATAACTTCTCCTTTGTATCGTCTGTGTTTTCACTTCATCTGTGTTTTGTGCTTCGTCTGTGTTTTCCACTTCGTTTGTATTTTCCACTTAGTTTGTGTTTTGCACTTAGTCTGTGTTCTGCACTTCGTCTGTGTTTTCCACTTAGTCTGTGTTTTGAACTTAGTCTGTGTTTTACGCTTCGTTTGTGTTTTCCACTTCGTCTGTGTTTTGCGCTTCGTCTGTGTTTTGCGCTTAGTCTGTTTTTTCTGCTTCGTCTGTGTTTTGCTCTTCGTCTGTGTTTTCCGCTTCGTCTATGTTTTGTGCTTCTTCTGTATTTTCCACTTGGTTTGTGTTTTGCACTTAGTCTATGTTTTGCGCTTCGTCTGTGTTTGCCCCTTCGTCTGTGTTTTGCGTTTCGTCTATGTTTTCCACTTTGTCTGTGTTTTGCGCTTCGTCTGTGTTTTCCACTTAGTCTATGTTTTCTGCTTCGTCTGTGTTTTGGACTTCATCTATGTTTTGCACTTAGTCTGCACACTTAACACACTTGTCAAAACGATCTTTTATTTCTAACATTATTATTATTATTTTGTCATCAAAATTAATCATCGTAAAGTCCTCTTGAAACAGGTTTGACTCTAAATTTCTTAAAGGGACATAGGGAGAACTCAGTTAGTAAGCATCTCTATAGTTAGCCTAGCTTATGACTCGGGATGTCAGTGATAAAAATATGAACTTAGATGACTAAATTTATGGGCTTAATGTATGCTTGATCACTTGTTAATATGCATGTTCAAATTTTGTTATGTTATGTTTTTAGTGTTAAAAGTTTCTGTTATAATTAATTAGTTCTAGTTTCTGATTGAACCCCCTTTCTCATCTTTACATGTTTGTGGTATTGGAGAACATCTTGATTAAAATAAGTAATTGAATATATAATTTTAAAGGATATGTAGTAAAGTGATTGATGAGAAAACTTCCAGCCCTAGCTATTTCCTTTCTACTGTGTTTAAATGTTTACATGTGATTTTTCTACATCTCATCATATATTTGTTGATTTTATAAGTTTCAAGGGTTAAAAGTCGAAGGCCTAAAACATCTTTCAAAAGAAGAAATACGAAAAATACTCAATCTAATTTTTTACACAGATGGTTGTCCAACACATATATTTTGTGTAAATTGCTTAATAATGATACTTGGTTTATGTTTGGGTATGTTTAGAGAGTTATTTAAATGCTATAATGCAATTAGAAAACCTGTTGAAATTAATTTCTAAAGCTGGAATTTTTAGAAATATGCAACTTTAGTATGAAAGCATTATTCTTAGACTATTTATGTAATCATATTTCAGAGCTTATTGTTTGCTGCTAATTTCTCAGCATGATTTTGGCATACGTTTAAGTTTAATATGCTTGGAAATTCAAGTGAAAGATGATGAGATTAAATGAACTCGAAAGAAGCAATCTTAAATGTCCGAAGAAGCTGAATTTGTTTTGTTTGCTCTTTGCTTTTTAGTTGTACATCCTGTTTTGATTTTCTGAAGTTTTAACATGATTTTAGCTTGTTTTAAGTGCCAAAAACATCATAAATGACAGCTCACATGTTAGGTTATTAAAGGGATTTAAGTATAATTCAATCTTTAAAGTTTAATGAGGCCAAACTAGTGAATTACATACCGTTTTAGTGTGGAATTTCCAGATCTGATTTGAAGGGTTTCATGATCATAATTTTCTGATTTAAGGGGCTTAAATATGGTAAATAACATGGGTACAAGATCAGCTTAATTTGAGTTAAATTAAATATCAAATTATCGGTGTTTCAGTTTGTTTCTGCAGGCTTAATTTTTCTAAATGAATTTTACTTTGTTGGGAATTATAATTACATACATTTACTTGATTAATCCTCTCACTTTCATCCAAAATGAATTTCAATAAACAACACTTTTCTTGTGGCATCGACTCTTATTTCATCTTATACTAAATTTGTTAATTAATTAATGGTATAAATTAGACATTAATTTGTATATGCTTGACGACACATATTAATGGTCATCCAAACTAAACATTTTCCCACTAAGCTTTCAAGCATAGCACGGGTGTTAATCTATGTAGATCTAAGTCATAGGAGCGAGGTACAGGGGACATCTGCAAGGACCAAGGCTAAGAGATAGAAGAAAAAGTACTTTGGAAGGTGTTTTTAGTTAAAGATGACTGTACACGTAATAGTTAAAGGGAATTGTATGTTTTCTTTTAGATTATCATGTAAATGTAAAGATGTTTTACTACTGTTAAATGATAATGTTAAGCATTAGGGAGTTTTGTAATGTATATATGTATAGGATTAACTTAAATGTATGTAGTAAATGTATGTATAGGAAATTGGTTGCCTTATATGTGGATGGTTGTAGGATCTGTATAAGGGATGTTACACTCCAAGTTCGTCTCATCCCACGATTGTAAGCCATCACAAAAGGAAAGAAAGCATCCTTGTCCTGATAGTCGGGAATCTCAAGCAACATCACCTGAAACTCTAAAACATACTCTTGAATGTTCTTCGAGTAGGTGAGCCTTCTTAACTTGTCTCGAGCTTCCTTCTCTACATTCTCAGGGTAAAACTACTTCCTCAACTCTTTCTTGAAGTCATCCCATGTGTTCATGGTGCAGGTCTCCTTTTCAATGTTGTTGTATCTTCTCCTTCACATCATGGCTATATCTACAAGGTAGAGAGAAGAAATATCTATCATCTTGGCATGATTCATAATGTCACGAACCTTGAAGTATTGCTCCATACTCTAAAAGAAGTTATCGATGACCCTCACATCTCTTGCTGCTCCCAAGGCTTTAAGCTTTGGGACCTTTACTTTGGCAGAAGCAGTGGAAGTAACAAGTGCCACACATCCTTGTGTCACCACCATCTTACACAAACTTCAATCCCCCTTTACCTTCTTCAACTCGACAGACAAACTAGCAAGTGCTTCCTCAGGCATAATAATTTTAGCAACAAGAGAAGATTCCAAGGAACTCACCTTTTCGAAAGCATCCGAAGCAATGATATTGACGGTCCCATTCATCTCTTCCTAAAGTAGAGATTGCTCCTTCTCGAGCTCCTCTATTCTTTGGTCCCAATAATCAATCCTTTCCTGATCTTCCCTTATAGTGATCTCCAACTTTAAGAGCCTAACCATCACTTCACCCATGGCATCCTTTGTAGTCGACCTTTCTCTCTTTCCTTTGTTGGTAGAAGGAAGTCTCTTAACCTCCCTTCCGTTATGGGTAGTTACTTCATTTGAACCAACTATCTTGATGACACCCAAAGGATCTCTAACATTTCTTTGATACCACTTGTAATGGGCTTGGACTTTCATCAATGCTAGTTCAGCACTTGAGTACACTCTCGTTCCAAAGTCAGCCTTCTACATAAAACACTTTGTTAAAGAGAAGAAGGAATATGAGAGAATGTAAGAACACTTATATTAAAAGACTCTCTTAAGAAAGCTACAATGCTTACAATGCACTCTATGATCCCCAAGTGAGGCAACCTGTAAGGGGTATTTGTACTTGCTTCCTTCTAGAATGGACGGTTAAGATCTACTTGATCTAATGGTCCATATTGACCTTCTAGAATTCTTTACACTACTCTACACACTTCATATACATTATGTATATATCTACATCATTCTACAAGCTTCTATAAGATTCCCTATTCTCCCATAATGTTCCATAAGCTTCCATAGTCTTCTACTATGTTCTAAAAGCTTCTAGAACCTTCTGTAAGATTTCAACGTGCTCTAGAAGACTCTTTTGGGCCCCAAACCTCATCTTATGGGTTTTAAAACACATGGAACGTGACAACTAGGAGAAGAAAATGATAGCATCCAAGAAGCACAAACCATAATAGAGTAGAGGAGGACAAAAACCAATGCAAATAGCCCAAGAAAGCACAATGACGCACATCAAAGGAAAAGTGGCAAATGAAAAGACATAGCAACAATCTACGCAAAGAATAAAACACACAACAAAAATAATCTAAGAAGTCAAGAGAATGAAACGCACAACACAAAAAGAAATTAAAGTAGCAAAACACAGCAATCCAAGAGACACCAAGATGCAAGCCCAAGGAATCCAAAACGTAGGCAGCCAAACCAAAAATGTAGTATCCAGTAAAATAAAATGACAGTGCAGAGAAGAGCAAATAGCAAGGGAAAAATGTAGCAGCTAAGGAAAATGCCAACGGAGAAGGGCATCAAAGCGATAGTCAAGAGGAAAAAATGTTAAAAGATAAAAACACAACACACAGAAGCACAATAAAGCAAAAATGCACCATTAGGAGCAGTTGGCAAAAGAAGGATGCAACAGTTGGACAGAACATGACGCAAAAGAAGTAGAAGCAAAGAAGAAAATGTTGTAAAAAAAATGTAACATTAGGGTAAGTACCTGGAAGAGATAAACATTATCTTCATTCAAACCCATTCAAAATGGAGGAGATAAGAAAGAAGTATCAAAGAGCCAGAAACATGCATTACTTGGAGTTATTTCGCGAGCTTATAAAAAGATACCATCTGGGAACGAAAATAATGAGCAAGTAGGTAGGATGAAGAGAGTTTCTGAGAGGCGTAACACTCTTCCAAAACTAGTTAAAGTGAGGAGTCATTCCAACGAGTGAATGAGTCATAGGGAACCTATTTCCAACTACTTTGAGTTGGTTTAGGGTTGGTGGAGGGATTTTTAGATAGAGAAAACGTTGGTCTAAGGCTTAAAAGTTAAACACTTTAATGAGTTTTCCTAATCTTTTATTTTCCTTGTTTATGATTTTCCAATCTTAGTTATGATTAATTGTTGAATTTTATTATAGACTTATTGTTTTCGTTATTTGGGATATTATTTTTGATTTAATTCAATTGATTACTGAGTGAATTTAATGTTTATGGAATTGTTGGAATTTCAACATCAAATTTCAGTTACCAACTGCGTTTCTTTGTGTTTGACCTATTGAGCTGGTTCAATTTCTAAGAGAAAAAAGAAACAAGTAGAAACTAACTGGTTGGTTTTCAACAATTAATTTGTTAAATATCTCAAATTACCTCAGATAAATTAAAATTGCATGACTAAACTAAAATTTATAACTTACTTATTCATTTGTAAATATTAGGCTAGATTTATGTTTTGTTTCTTTAATTCCTAAATTTAATTTAATTCTTTTTAAACATCAAAAACCCCCTGGCCTTTTTATTTACATATTAGTTTAGTGTTATTCATAGGTTCCCATAATTATAACAATTTTAATTTTGGATTTCTTTTATATTTCTATGTAAAATTTGTTGCATGAATATAACTTAATGTATTGTGCTCTAAATAACAATCTATTACAAAACTGTATTTTATTTTTATTCTAAGATTATGTTATAAGTTTGTTTTGTTAAGTTTTGATGTTGTATATTACTAATGCGGTTAAAAAAAGATGTTGTGTGAATGGGTTAATGATGTTTATATTTTGTTAATAAATTCTTTTCGTGTAAGTGAAATTATTAGGATGTAATTGTCTCTTTTAAAAGTATTGTACTTAGTAAACTAATTTAGTAAATTAACTTTCCTCGTGAAATCAACTCTTATTTGCTTTGTACTATGTTGTTTAATAAAGTAATTGTTAAATTGAAAGTAAATAAGGGTTTAACTTATATATGCCTAACAACACGTACCAAAACAAAGTTCTTGGTCGAATAGATATCAATCTTGATGGACTTAACCAAAAGTTTGAGTAGACCAATAGACTGAGGCTACTCATGCACACCACTCTCTTCTCAAATCCAAAAACTATACACATCTTTGAAAGATCAAATGATTGAACTTAATGAAGATCTTAGAAAATATATTGAAACGCAATATTTTGGACTTGATTTCACAAACTAAGGACAAGAACTTTGAAGGGTGAAAGAAGTACTTCGTAAAAAGGAAGTAGACATGTAAACAAAAGAGTCTAAGAATGTTTATGGAGCTTATCCTACTACTTTTCTAGTATCTAAGCATAAAGAAATGCAATCAACAATCGAAACAAGTAGAAACTAACTGGTTGTTTTTCTACAATTAATTTTTCACATATCTCGAATTATCTAAGATATATCAAAATTGCATGACTAACTAAAATTTATAACTTGCTTGTTCATTTGAAAATATTATGTTAGATTTATATTTTATTTCTTTGATTACTAAATTTAATTTACTTCTTTACTTCTTTTTAAACATCAAACAACCCCCCCCCCCTCTTTTTATTTACGTATTAGTTTAGCGTAATTCATAGGTTCCCATAATTATAACTATTTTATTTTTTATTTCTTTTATATTTCTATGTAAAATTATGAATATAACTTAATGTATTGTGCTCAAAATAATAATCGATTACAGAACTGGATTTTATTTTTATTCCAAGAATATGTTATAAGTTTGTTTTGTTAAGTTTTGATGTTGTATGTTACTAATGTGGTTAAAAAAAGATATTATGTGAATGGGTTAATGATGTTTATATTTTGTTAATAAATTCTTTTCGTGTGAGAGAAATTATTAGGATGTAATTGTCCCTTTTAAAAATATTGTAATTAGTAAACTAATTTAGTAATTTAACTTTCCTCGTGAGATCAACTCTTATTTACTTTATACTATGTTGTTTAATAAATTGATTGGTAAATTGAAAATAAATAAGGGTTTAACTTGTATACACTTTATACTATGTTGTTTGATAAATTGATTGGTAAATTGAAAATAAATACGGGTTTAACTTGTATACACCTAATGATACATGCTAGAACAAAGTTCTTGGTCGAATGGATGTCAATCTTTATGGACTTGACCAATATACACAGGCTACTCAAGCAACACAACACTCTCATAAATTTAAAGCTTAGATTGATTTACAAATGACTCAATTTAATAATCCCTTGAGAAATATCTATCTAAATTTACCTGAGTTTATCAACACTTGATGTCAAAGTTTAGATAATTACTGCAGGCTCCAGTACGTTCAAGTAACATAGGCAAGAATTCCTCCTGAAGTCATCCACTAATGCAACTCCATGTCATGTTTAAGATTCCTTTCTCTTCACGGAATTCAAATTTTATAAAATTGGCTTGAAAACTGTAGTCATCCGGCTACTGTATTAAACTTTTAAGATTTGCCAATCGTTCATATGGGTTTTCTTTTTGAAAATTCGTTGTACCAATAGCTGCCAAGAGCTAGCGCATCGCCTCAGACAAACTTGAAAATTAGATTTCCTCAAATAATGAAAAATGACGACAGATAATTAATAGAAATTTACGGTCAAGGTACTAAACGTTTTAAGCCATAAATTCAAGTTGGATCGAAACCTTACAATTCCAGCATTAAATACTGGAGCCATTTCTCCGCTCTGTTTCGTAGAAAATTGCTTAAACACAATCACTTTAGGTGATGAATTAAATGTCTACGTAGACAACTGCAAGACTCAGCAAATTAGGACCTCAAGAAAACCCCAAATGATCATCCAAACGAGCTATACATCAAAGACCAAACGGAATTATTGTGCAATTATTCCAAGAAAATTTGAGAAACCAAAACGCAATAAATGCTACGCATAAGTTCACCCACATGAAAATGATTTAGAATATGAATTTACAAATGGACTATGCAGTTAAAGGATTGGCCTCATCATTTCATCTATACTGCAGTTTCAAATCCGTATGAAGGTCCTAGCAATTTCTAATGCATCTTCAACTGAAGATGCTTTCTGAAGCTTAGATTTATCAACCATAGGTTGGCTCCTTGCAAGTTCAGGCAGCAATTGAAATTCCTGAGATGTCATGGCCAAAAATGTTATAAAGCAAATCAAGATTTTTTCTGGGATCAGTCTCATACCCCAAAAAAAAAAAACAGCTAAATTGTCAATAGATCCAAGTTGGTACCTCAGAACTTCCACTTTCAACAAGGACTCCTTTTAGCTTACCTGTGGCAGTAAGTCTTCATTAGATAAACCTTTAGTTAACAACTATATTAATGTCATAAACATAAGGCTTGGCTTGGCTCGTGAAACATATTGTGTTACCAGAATCAATCCAGAACGTGGCGATTTTAGGATCAAAATTTCCAATTTCAATAGTCTCTCCAACTGGCCAATAAAGGCAAATAAGTTAGATAACAGTCAAAACCTAAGAGTCAAAACCCAAAAGCCTCTAAAATTGCATGATTTTGTCATGGAATAGTCACTTAGAAAATGTAGGAATATGTACTATTCAGAAAATGTAAGACTAGGTACCATTGTCTCCAAAAAACTGCCACCATACTTTTCTAGGGCTTCCTTCGTACTCAAAAACTCTAGAGTAGAAATAAGGGAGATAGTCATATCTGGACAACAGATAGTTACATAATCAACAAAAAAGCCATATTAACATGACCGGCAAGTATCATTAGGGGCCAGAAAAAGTCATGTGCACAGAATGGGTAGCAACTTACGCGCTAGTTTGAGCACTAAGTAGTGCTTTAACACAATGCTGTGCTGATCGTCGGGCATGGTCTACATGTTCAACTCGTGCCATGCGATTGTATAACTGTTTACGTAAAACATAAACACATACAGTTTGAGAGCAGATTAAAGCTGATTGCTGCTTTTCCTTACCTTTAAGGGAAATGCTGCCACATCTCCAATTGCAAAGATTCCAGGTATGCGAGTCCTAAAAAGACCATCAACCTGAGATATAAAGTGAACGGTTGCTGCATGTGGTACTGTAAGAATGTAAAACACTTATGAAGGTAAATTAGAAACCACTTGTAATGACCATGAACTGAGGCCATGCTATAACTAACAGCATGTTTCCCTGATTCTGTGTTAGTTCTATGATGAAACTTAAAATGCCCACCTTTGCATCATATGAGATGAATGCATGAATTTCAAGTCCAACATATAACAGCTAATTCAGACAGAAACCAAATTACCAGTCCATTTAAAATGGTTACAAGATGATTTGGAGAAATTCCTATGCAATTGCATTTAAGAAAGACAATGAATGATATTTACCACATCATAGCCTTTTGGGAATAGATAATCTAAGCATGCATATCGTGTTTAACACAAGTACAAATGTTCACAAGGTTTCTAGGTCAAGAATTGTAGGCAAGAAAACCAATGGACATATCCTTACATGAATTCCACCAACATTGTTGTTCAATCCAACCCTTTCAAATGGACTGACAGTTGGCTTTGCCCCAATACCAATTATTGCCTGCACAATGAGTAAAAGGAATAAGAAATCATTTCCTACTTGATCCCTTAGACTGAACGAAAGAGATAGAGGGCATCACCTCGATAAGGAATATGCCCTATAGAGAGCTATGCCAAAATATGAAAAGGTATAGGAATTATTAATTCATCGGAAAATAAACCTCGAAACTTACTGTATCTGCTTCTATAGTGGAATCATCCTGAAGTTTAATAGCAACAAGATGGCCATTGGAGCCAGCTTCTAAGTTTTGTATAGAGGCACCCTGGACAAAGATAAGATATCAAAAGCCCTGATTACAAAGATAATATATTAAGGTTAAAATCAAATGGATCTGCTCTTTTCCTGGTTCAATGAAAGCATAAAAGGCTCCACCAAGATTTCCATAGTGGATGATACTTTGGAAAGTAAGAGGCGCTTACATGAGACATCCAAATAGAGTATAGGATACCTTCAAAATTTTGACACCATTCTCTTGGTATAATGCTTCATATCTCTGGGCTAGTGAAGGAGTAAACAACCTTTGCAAAAGATGATTCTCTGGAAAAATTATCTGTTCCAGATTACATACAGATGGATAATCAGATAAATTGTGAAATAATCAGCAAGTATCCGACATTGAATGTATGAATCTGTATCAAAATTCCAGAAAGCAACTTTCATGTCCAGAATGGAGCCAGTTATACATAGTAAGCAAGCTTAGGGGTGAAAAACAACTGAAACTTAAAATTGTTTGGATAGACAAAGTCTTATGCTCCACAACTACCAACAAAAAAAATTGTTGTTGACCCAGCAATGAAAGGCATCAAGAATAACAACAATTCATACTGTTGTGTCAAGTTTCCAACCGACACATGCTGCAGCAACTTCCATGCCAATATAACCACCACCAACGACAACCACCTTTTGTGCCTTCTCCTGTAAGAATTTGGGAAAATTATTGTCACTCATAAGAATTAAGCAATTGGTTACAATACTTTCGATATTAAGTAATCTGTGAAAGATGCAAGCATGTCCCCTGATAGGCTGAAAATTATAGTTTCTTTAGAATGCTGCAACTCAATTAAGGAAAAGCTAAACCTCTCAAACTCTTGCATAATTTTCGTAAATATCATTCAAATTTCTGAAGTGTTCACCGTGAAAACAAACTTATGGGTAAAAGAGCAAAAATAAGGACATTATAAGCTTTGAGAATAAAGTGGAAGAGAATGTTAAAAAGCAAATTTACCAACGACAATATAAGTGAGTCAGCATCTGCCACATCCCTGATGTAGTGTACACCAGGTAAGTTTCCCCCAACTTTTTCTGGAAGTCTGAAATGAATATTATTGAGAAATCAAGATATATTTGCCTTATTTTACATGTAATTAAAAAATATTTCACGAGAAAAGGTTTGTGCAGTAGTGTTATGTGTCTGCCTCAGTGATTGATAAGTAGAGCTAATTGTGAGTCTTTACCTTGATGCAGTACATCCTGTAGCAATAATAAGGGTTCCATACTTAAGAAGCTTGCCAGAGTTTGTTGCAAGTGTTTGTCTTTTGATATCAATACCGGTTACTGGATCTTCATACAACATCTAAACAAGAAAACCCCGAAGAAAAGAGAAAGAATGTATTATGTATGACACAGCAGCCACCAAGACAATAAGATGCTGCAGTGACACAAGCTAATAACAATCCGTTGAATGTCGGCATTTCAAACTGATGTGGGAGCTTGCTAATCATATTTCAACAAAAAACAAAAATTTGTCTTATTTGTCAAAGATAGACATAGAAAAAAACCCCAAAAGGAACTAAAGAAGTTAGCTTGAATTCAGCCAGTATTTATGTATATCTAAACTGAGATCGTAAACAAAGTGGTACCTCTATTCCTTTCTCTTTATACCATTCAGGAGTTTGCCTCTCCCCTCCAGATCCAACACAAGTATGAAAACCCTGTACATAGTCAAAGAACCAACCTACATCAAGAAATAGATCGCCAATGCAAAAAATAACTTAAAAATGGAACACTCCAGAAGAAACAAAATTTTATCAGACCATGTAAGCTGATTAAGACTATATACTCTTTTAATAGAATAAGCAAACAAGTATTCTTAGACATCAATGATGATTATCAAATGCCATTTGCAAAGTATGAATAAAATGCTTACAGGTAAGCGAGCAGGCTTCTTATCAAGTGGAAACAAGTAACCTTTAGTTAAAGCTGGGCGCTCGTAAGGGGCATAAGGCTGCAACCATTAACATCAGCACCATGATTTTTAAAATATCAACGTATGTGTGTCATAATATATGTGTATATATTTAAAGGCAACAGCTTTTAAGTAACTGAAAGTAGGTAAACTTGGACGCAACAAGATATGAAAAACCTCTTTAGAAACGATAGAGAGCCTGCCGTCAGCCATTCCGTGTTCGACGAAAGTCCGCGCTGCATAACCCGCCGCATTTCCGCCACCAACGATTACGAACCTATTTGCCCACATTCAACAGAGCGGATGAAGTGAGAAAACCAAAAAGATAGTTAAAAGAAGAAGTAGAGACGAAACTTACTCGCGATTATCGTTGGAGAAGTCAGCAGCAACGACATAGTTACGGCGGAGGGAACGGAAAAGTGAAGAAGAAGACAGGCGGAAGCTCCGATGAAGCGAAGTTCCCGACCAATGCTTTAAAGTAAGCGAATTGGAAATAGTGGCCATTAACTTACGATTCACTGTATGAATGAAAAGAAAACAGAATTAAAGAAAAGAAGTATCTCAGACTAACTGTATTAAGTATTTATAGACCTGGCAACATGAGTAAATTAAACGATTTTGGGTTTGATGAACAAAATAATATGAAAGGGGCAAAGACGACTCTAGAAGAGGCCGAAAGGTCGTTATGTTTTTATGCGGATGGTTTATTGGAAGGAAGATGGCGCCTGTTTTATGTTTTTATTTAATTATTAAAAAATTTTTAATAAAATATGTTAAATCGGGAATGTTTATTTTCATTTTTATTTTTGATGTTTTGTTGCGTTCAGATTTAGTAAAAGAATATGTTTATTTGAATTTTTAGTTTCTATTTCTAGTTTTAGTTTTTTTAGTTTTCAAAGGTAGGTTTTGTTTCTTGTTTCTGTTTTTTTATAATCTGATTTACTATTATTTAAATATATATTATTTAATTTTAAATTTTTAATAAATATTATGAATAATTTAATTAAACACTATATATTTAATAAATTAAATTAATTATCAATAAAAATTATTGATAAATTAATTTTATAATTAATTTATATATAATTAAATTTAAAATATATAAATATTCAAATAAAAATTAATTTAATAACTAAAATATATTTCAAATAAATATTAATTTATAAATACAATTTTGATTTTTAAATTATTTAATTTGTTGAAATAACACAATTTTATGAATGATTTGTTAATAAATATTATATAAAAGATTAAATAAATTTATTTAATTAAAAATAATTTATCTTTAAGTTTTACCTAATATTTAATTATTATTAGTGATAAAAATATAACTACATTAACATTAACAACCAAACAAGTTTTTGTTTTTATTTAAAAGAAAAACATAAAAAAACTGAAAATTATAATAGAAAAACGAAAGTAAAACCAAACGATTCCTTGATTTTGTTGTATTTTTTGTATGCAGTTGGTTTATTGGAAGGAAGATGGCGTTTGTTTGATGTATGGCTGCCAGTTTTTTTAATTTAAAAAATATTTTAATAAAATATGTCAACTTGATTTTGTCTTTTTTATAAAAAACAACAACAACATATTCACATGAATACAAAATCAGTGCTTTTGTAAATTAATTTTCATAACTTATTTTAAAATCTAAAAAGTGTTTTTATTGGTAAATCAGTAATTAAATAAATGCATCAAAAGTATGTACAAGGCGGGAGAATGCCAATAAGGCAATTCAACCACCACTTAGTTTACCTTCAAAGAAGTACAACGAATGCCCCAATACCCACTACATCTACCATGCAATGTAACCCACCTTAATACCTAGTACACATTGTCACATATATAATCATAGGATAATGAAAATACACGGGAACATTGGTTTGGAATTTCTCCAAGTGGATAGTACTCGCTGTCAATGGAAATAGTGTCTCCCTACCACTAGCCTCCATCATATCGCTATTATGTGCTCCATAAGTGGATGATCGTAGTACATCTGTGAAGATCTCGACCAAGCTACCAATATGAAAATCAACTGATTTCTGAATATTTTAAGCCTATCAGCTCTTCTACTTTGTGAACTGCCGACTATGGTAACAACAGTGGACTTCATGGTTGTCAACCTGCAAAATATTAGTGAATAATAACAGAACACACACAGCATTTACCTCCTCACAGTATTTGAGCTGAGTTCCATAACTTGGGAGATTATGCTGGAGTGCAATCTCCCTACTTTCGTGGCTTCATCTCGGAATACACAACTATTTCTTTCCTTCCAAATGGTGTAGGCAGTGGTTGAGAGTAGGATAGGGAAAATGTGAAGAACATTGGGAGTTGAGAAAAAGCATTTTTTTTCTTGGTTTCCTCCCCCTACAGTCTGAACCAAGGTATATAATTGCCAAACTAAATATTTAACCTTTTGCGACAAAGTATAGCCACCAATTTTCATCATCGTAATAAGTACCCATAATTTAATGGATCCCCTATATAACACTTGCTTTAAACTAGCTTATCAAGTTAGTTTTGTATAAAACCCAAGGCCCAATTGACTCTTCAAGAGAGTCTAAGTCTCTTGCCTCCTTACTAAGAAAAATTTGTTATACGATCCAATGGTTAACCTAAACTTGTTCTCTTGGACTTTCCACGTTAAAGAAGCACCTAACATACGTTTCCCCCCATAATTTATATAAACATCCAAAAGTAGTTATAATCATGCTTAAATCATTTTTAGATAGGTTCTTCTCATCTTTCAACCCTTCCATAAGTTCAAAAACATTCAGGTTGGACTTATTAAGGTGACAAAACTCTAAGATGCCTCTCCATATGTCCTTGGAATGTTTATAACTAAAGTGGATGTGCTTCAGGTTCTGGTGGCTTTCTTTACAAAGGAAACAATATTAGAGATGTTTAGGTAGATGATGCAATTTAGCGTAGCAAGTTTGCTCTTAGAAGTCAATCATATGAAAGGGAGAACTTACGCATCATATTTTTAGACCATATGATAACTGCTTAATTATTCATTTTTTCAGGTTTATAGTTAGTGCATTTCCCTAGTTATTTGAGTGCTTTTATGTCTTAATTCATTCACATTTCATTTTTAGGATGTAACTCACATATTTGGAGTAAAAGGAATGAATTCAAACAAGTTTAGGACAATTTGGAGTTGTTTTGATAAAGTTACAAAGTTATACGAAAAGTATATGAGCATCAATATGCACACATGTTAGCTTGTGTACTTTAACATAGCCATGTTTCACGCAAGACAAGTTGTTTTAAAGTTCTTAAGAGTTACATGGCCATAAACAAAGTCATATTAAAGATTAACATCCTCATGTACTTACTTGTGTTCATATTTTTAGCCATTGTTTTCTTCGAATTTGAGGATCTCATGATTCTGATAGCGCACACTATGAACATGTTTGTGTACATGCTTGAACTAATTAGAAACCTAATTTTTAAAATAAGCAAGGCAAAATTAAAAAGGGAAGTAGTAAGAAAGGTCAAGAGACATAATTAGCAGCCTTAAGACAATAGAAAGAATGAAGAACAAGCAAGGAAACCTAATAATAAAATTCAAAAATCGGTTAATGCAATTTTAGGATTTTTAATTAGAAAGAGATTTCGATTAATTAACCTAAGAATAGTTACTAACAATCTTAAGAAAGATGTTAGCATAAGTGAGGAATTTTTATAGTCTAATTAACTCCAGATTAAATTGATGTGTGAAGTCTTAATTACATGAGAAGTCTTAGGAGATTTAATTAGGGTAATGTTATCTTCATTGGTTGTTTTTTAGTTTAATCTTTTTTTTAGTTAAACGATTATATTGATTTGTTTTAGTTTATTGTTTTAATTTTAAATTTGAACAATCTTCATCGCCATAATTTGTTAGACTAGATAACAGAAAGATAGTTGGTACTGGCAATTCTAGTTCTCATGGGATTGACTCATACTTGTTAGTGCTAGCTATAACTACATTGCACTTGTGGTTAACTAAATTAATCAAGTTTTTGACACCATTGCCAAAGACTAGGATATTAGGAAAACCTAATTTTTATTAATCTAGCCAATTTTCAAATTTATTTTATTTTTTGTGTTTATTTTATTTTTTAGAGCTCTCTTCTTTAGTATTTTGTTTATGGCTTATTTTAGGATTTGGTTATTTATTGCTAAGGCTGCCAAATACAATTAAAGGATGAAGAGAATGATATTCTTTAGGGTATTATTATATGTTATCTCTTATGGCAATATTGGTCGTTTGGAATAAAGGACATATAACACTTAGTTAGAACCTTAACTAGTATTCATGATTTGTTGAGATATTTATGGTGGTGAACACCTTAATCATGAATGTCAGACACCAAGTTATCTGTGGAAGCATCCATTTTTAATGGGTAACTATCCTCAAAACATCCTGTATAGTGATATTTATCATTAAAGGTAGAGTGTCTATACTAACCTTGCATAAAAAGACTACATTTCACTTGGATTTCTACAATAATGGCAATAGGAGGAATGATCAATGTCTCAAGAATTTCCTTTTGAAAGCCATTGCTATAATTAAGGCCTATGAAACCAAAGAGCTATTCGCCTCTTTCCATAACATAATACTTTTAATTCAATATATTATTATCTTGTTTCTGAAGAGTAGATAGGTTTTTTATCTAGATAAGCCAAGTTAAATTTAAGGGACAAGTGAATGTGATAACTTTGAAGAGTTGAGAGAAGCTAGAGATTGAAGAAAAAGAGGAATTTGTTGTTTAAGAAGAGAAGGAAGAAGAGAAAGAGGAGATGATAGCAGGAGTCAAATAAGGAGCCTATTGAGGAATTATCAACAATCATCTTAAGTACGAAGAGCTTCTCCTTCTCATAGAACAAACTGTATAGTGAATTGATAATCTAAGGGGTTTTATTATTCCTAATTATATTAATTGTTTGTTACCAAAAAGGGCATTAGTATATTTACTTGGTTTTATTTTTTGACATCATATATCCTTATTATATTACAACATGTGACCTATTTGCAACCTAATAAGCTCTTATTTGGAAAATTGGTGGAGGCAAGCTACTGACTATAGATTTAGGTTGACAAAGGACTTGTTGAGAAGTCTAGAAAATACTTACAAAGAAATGTCGGTTAAAAAGGCAACCTAACAATTAGATTTTTTTTAATTAAGTAGCTTGTGCGATTTTCATTAGTAGTTTAGTTATTTTTGTAGTTTATCTCAAGGTTCTAATTTTCTTACTTGAGATTCTGCAAGTTATAAAGATAACATCACCCTAATATGTTAGAGTATAAAAGATTTCAATAGCACCAAATAGATGTTGATGATGTTGGACAAGGCTAGAAATCTTTTATTATCAGGGGACTACAAATTATCCTCACCTTCCCTCATTATTTTTCATTTTTTTGTGTTCATAAATGTTTTGTACATTAAGGACAATGTACAACTTAAGTATAGGGAGGCAATTGTAATCAAGTTTGTTATTTTCTTATAATTAGCTTAATAATGAATAATTCAAAAAAATTAGAAAAGGATCTTGATAAAATTGAATCATTATAAGTTTAGTTGTGATTGCAATTTAATTTTCTTATGCAAATAGTTATAAATTTTGATGATTAAATTGATTTTGACTTAGTTTATTAATTTTGAGAATGGATGCTTGATTTGCATTATGATACTTTGTGTATAGTTTGTGTATACATTAAGTTAATTTAACTTCTTTTTAATGAATTTCATTACCTCACACATAAAAATAAAAAAATTAGTATATGAATAAACAAAACATAAATAATTTCACTTTGTTAGCTTTGCACCAATAAAAAGATCGAAGTTAAAGAATGGTGTTAGTATTCATTTAAGATAGTAACCTAGTTAAGTAACTAGGGGTATTCATGAAAAAGTGTTTACTCTTGTGTCAAAAGGGTAAAAGACTTTTCAATCAAGCTTATAAATGCTCCTGTGATGTTTAAATTTGGTGTTTGTTTAAAGGATATGCAAATTTTTAAAGGTTTTAGCTTTTTTCTAATGTATGTTCACATTATACATTACATGGAATGGTGGGAATTAAGTTGAAATTTGAAGAATTGTAGTGTGAATTGGATTAATTTATAATTTGATGCAAGTAATTATGTGTTTAACAATTCAATGAACTCTGCAATTGAATGAATAATGAAGAATTATGATGAATATTTTTGATGTATTTAATGCTTTCATAGAGTTGTTTCTTATTAACTTGAGAGTAATGAAATTGATTTGCTTGAGAAAAAGTGAATGCTTAAGTGTAGGGATTTTGATAAGTGCTTAGTTGTTTATATTTTTAGGATTATATTTAGTTCTTTTCACTTGTTTATTTAAGTGTTTTATTGTTTCTTATACTTAATTCATTCATATTTCATTTTTACATTGTAATTCACTTATTTAGAGCAAAAGGAACAAATTCAAACAAGTTTGGGGAGACTTAGAGCTATTTTGTGAAGTTATGAAGCTATAGGAAAAGTACATGGGAATTAACATGGCCATATACTCACCCCTAATAGTTCTTTACAAAGGTTGGCAGAGTTAACTCTATCTCCAGAAGCTTTAGAGGGGCAAAGTACACAATATACATCTCCTACTAATAGCCAAGGTTTGTTCATAGAGCTATGGATTGAGGATAGTCCCTCCTATAGTATAACTCCCTGAAATTTGAAGTTTGAAGTATAGATTTTAGAGAGTTCAAACTTGGAATTGGACTCTGATAAAAAGTAGGAAAGATGAAAGAGTTTGTATGAACTTCTAGTAACTATAACCTGCACCTTTTTCTTTATTAAAAGAATAAACAAGTCTTCCATTAAAATGATGAGTATGGTTGGATCCAAAACTCCAGTCTCTTCCCAAAAGTTTCTTGACATTCTACAAGTTATGAGCTTTGACACTAGTTTCCAACAACCCCAGGATAATAAGGTTCTTTTCCATCAAAATATCCCTCACTGTTGTCTCTTATGATTCTCATTCAAACCTATGATGTACCAAAAAATCATATAAGTGTAAAGGATTAATTACCTATGCCTTTAGGCTTTCTCCTTTTTCTTCCAAACATCATATTAGAGCTTGAAGTAAAATCTTCCATATTTAATACAACATCCTCATGGTTGGTTACCCCTTCTTCAGTGGCACCATTGATGGAATTAGTTTCTGGATTTCTATTTTCCATAAATTCCTTCAAAATAACGTCATCATTAATAGGCTTATCTTGTGATAAAAAGAACTCTTTTTCTGTCAATACTGGTTGTTTTTTAGGAATCGGGTCAGTGAGATCAACTTCTATAATGTAAATATTGTCTTCATCATCTACTCTTATAAGTTACAAGTAATCTCTTATTTTTAATAGCTTCCCTGTAGGTTTCCATATTTGTTTACCCATTTGTGGTTTCTAATTTTAAGAAAAACGAATTTCAACCTTAACCAACTCTTTAGCAGAACTAAACTTCATTCCAAATAAAAAATCTTAGGCAATCAATTTTTAGGAATGATTTCCACATAAATTCTTGCAAAACACACTTTCTCAAGCATAGTTATGGCAGAATCAAAGGCTAAAGGTTTTTCAATAAAGCTAATAAGATAACTTAACCCATCCACAAGGGAATTGTTTTAATATTTGATATGTCAAGTGCCACACCTAGAGTCCGTTTTGAATGAACATTGGCTATCCTCTTAAATATTATGGCCAAGATTCTAATCTTTTTTTCCTACTATCTCCTTCTAAAAATTGAAAATGAAAAGTGTCCTTTTTAATGAGGAGAATTCGATTAACCATTTTTTTAGACCAAATATGCATGACATGATATGCTAGTATTTTGTTTAAAAGGAAACCAGATGATAGTTATAGGTTGCATGTGTTTTAATAGGCATTTTAGTATGTTTTTAGTTCTTAATTTAATTGACTCATGCATGTTTAGGTTTAGAATTGTATTAGTTGGTTAGATATTTATGCTTTGAGTGTTATATCTGTTAGAGCATGTTATTAAACTTTAATTTTATATGTTTAAGGTGCTTTGATGTATTTGTTAACGTCTGAGATTAGATATCGAAGAAGGAGATTTGGTGGAAGCACGATCGAGGAACTAGGGCCACGATTGTGACAGAGACTTTTTTAGTAAGCCACAAGACTCTCGTGGCCTGCATGAGGATGGACACGGACTGTCCTCTTGAATTTAATTTTTTATAGGTTATTTTGGAATTTTGAGCCCAGGTAAAACCTAGTTTTTACCCTAATTATCAAAGGACTAAATAAGAGCAAAGAAATGATCTAGAAAGGGGGGCCTTCATTTGCCACTTTGGTAAAAAAGCTAAGGAAAAGGAAGAAGGAAGAGGGAGAAGAAGAGAAAGAAGAAGTTGGAGCTTCAGTTGCTTCAACCTCCAATCCTCCAGGTTATCTTTTCTTCTTTTCATTTTTTATTTCATTGATTTGATGTATGAGATGGAATTGATGATGATGAACCTTGGGTTAAGGATGTTCTAACTTCTTTTAGGGATTTATACTTGATTTAATGTTAATCTAGTTGCTTTTGTTGTTAATGATGTTGGGTGTTGTGATTATTTGTTATAGTTGCATGCTTCGATAATAATTTGAGAGAGTGAACCGAATGCAAAATGGTTAGGGTGGTTAATGAGAGTTAAACGATCTAATAGACCACACAAATAAACAAATCAGTAATTTTAAGAAGAGAGATCTCATGTGAGGACCTGTTTGTTTATTAGAATGCTTAATAACTAATTAAGTTATGGGTTGTTTGTTAATCGAGGGATTATATGATCAGTAACTCAACTTAATTAACGTTCATGATTTAGGATGTAATGATTATAACTCGAGAATCTACCCTTCGAAAGTCTAGGATTGACGTTGCATTAACACAAAAGGGACTAAGTTAATATTGATGATAGGACAAATCCCTTTTCTCATAACTTGTTAATCTTCCTTATTTGAATTTCAATTGTTAATTAGTGGTGCTCAAATTTGATTTGTTGCATTAATTTAGAATTCTCATTTCAATCACTCCATATTCGATTATTTACTTTTTTTATTTAGTTTTTATTTTCATTTGAGTTACAGTTTTAGGCCTTAGAAAAATTAGGATTCGATTAGTTCACTAATTCCTCACGGGATCGACACCTTATATACTACGCTATGACCTATGCTTGCGGAAATATTGAAGGTTTTATGAGACTCAAACTTGCTCAACAAGTTTTTGGCACCGTTGCCGAGGAGTTAGTTAAGATTAGTTAGATCCCTTCAGTATAAGGAATTTTTGCCCTTCTTGTGTCATTTTAGTTGTTTGAACGCCAGAGTTACTCAAAGTTCAAGTCGGATCATCAAAACCCTAACACTTGACATCACTTGCTTGGAAAAAGCAATTTAACGAGCAAGATGTCAAGAAGAAGAAATTAAAGAACCTATGGCAGAAGAATTTCACCAAGAATTTGATCAAGGGGAAACCAAGGAGACCAACCATTATGGACTTCATAAGATTAGGGTTCAACGCTGCAAATCAAGGCATGACTTAATCGCCGGTTTAAGAAATTTCATTTGAAATTAATCCTGCCCTATTGAATATGTTGTAAATAAATGTGCAATTCTACGGGTTGACTAATGAGGACCATAACACGCATATAGTAAAATTTCTAGAAATATGTGATACCTTCTGATATCATTGAATGTCAGAAGATGTGGCTAGGATGAGGCTCTTCCCCTTCACGCTAAGGGATAAATCTAAGACTTGGTATCATTCACTGAATTCCATAAATGTCACAACCTGGGAGTAGCTGGTGTGTGCATGCCTGTATAAGTAGTTATCTTTCACTAAGACTACGAAATTAATAAAGAAAATAATAGATTTCCAACAAAATGATGGGAAGTCATTTTATGAGGCTTAGGAATGGTTAAGGATTCACAAAGATGGTGCCCACACTATAACCTACCAAAGGAATTCTTATTGCAAACCTTCTATAATGGCATTAACTCATCCATAAAAGGCACCATAGATGTGGAATCTAGTGGTTCTTTAATGAGGAAGACGATCGACGAAATGAAGGAGTTGATGGAGGAATGGCCAGTAAAAATTGTCTCTAGACGATGGATAGGAGTAGAAAATATATAACCCTCTGTGAGCAAAATGAAGCTTTAGTTGTTGATCCTATCACAAAAATGTAAACTAAGATTGATAACTTGACTTGACAACTAAATAATATGAAAGCCTCTTCTTCAGCTCTTGTGAAAGCTATTTAGCTAAGATGTGAGTTGTTTGAATAAAATAACCATGACACTATTGATTACTTTTTGATGAAAGACTATGAATCAAAACAAGTTAACTATATGGGAGTGTAGTTTGGTCAAGGAGGGGGGAGCAACCCCTACTCGAACACATATAACCATGGGTGGAAGAATCACTTGAATTTCTCTTGGTCAAACAATGCGGGATGTCAATTTTGACCTTAAAGGCCACCTAGATTAGAATAAAAAACAACCCACAAAGTCAAACAACCTACAAAGTCAAAAAGTGAAGCCCCTTCTGTAAAGAAAGACAAGGAAAAGAAAGATGTGGACATGAGCAAATACCTTTCATACATTGCCCCACTGCCATATCCACCTAAAATTCCATACCCCTAATGACTCTATAAGAGTAAATTATATGCACAATTCATGAAGTTTTTAGAGAAATTGAAGACTTTGCGAATAAATATTTCGTTCATTAAGGCTTTGGAATACATTCCTAAGTATGTTAAGTTTTTTAAGGACATATTATCGAAGAAGCATACTTGGGAAGAAAAAAAATGGTAACCTTTACTGACAATTATAGTTCCATAATCACCAATCAAATGCCTTCCAAACTAAAGGATCCAAGGAGTTTCACAATACCCTGTATGATTGGTGAATTTGAGTTCAGAAAATGATATGTGATTTAGGAGCAAGCATTAATTTTATGTCTAATTTTCCGATATTCTGAAAGTTAGGGCTTGGTGAGCCAAACCAAGCTGATCAATCCAGTAAAAGACTATTTGGAGTGGTGGAAGACATTTTAAGTGGACAAGTACATTATTCCTATGGACTTTGTAGTTCTTGATTTTGAAGAAGATAAGAACTATCTACTAATTCTTAGACAACCTTTCATTAATACAGCTAAAACATTAATTGATATTTATAAAGGTAAATTGACCCTCAGGATTGCTGAAGATCAAGTGGAGTTCAATATGAACAAGGAATTAAAGAGTCCGAAGGAAAGCAATTCTTGCATGAAGATTGACATTACAGATGAAAGTGTACAAGAACAAGTAAGAAGTTGTTTTGCAGAAGTTAAATTAGTAGAAGTGGAGATAGACAATGAAGTTGAAAAGGTTAACAAAGCTAAGTTTGAAGGAGATTTTGAAATGGCAGAGTTAGGTATTTAGACCCATCAGGAAATATTAGTGCGAAACGAAGCACCTATACCACAATCCATAGAGAAATCACCAACCCTAGAGCTTAAGCCCTTAACTACGCATCTCTGATGCACCTTTCTAGGTAAAGTTCAAACTCTACCCATCATCATTTCCAATCAATTAGATAGGGAACAAGAAATTAGGGTGAATGAGATTATTAGGAAGTGGATGAAGGCCATAGGTTGGCAATTATTTGACATTTGAGTATAAGCACAAATGTGCGTATGCATAGGATAAACTTCAAAGAAGGAAGCAAAGTTGTGAGGGACCATCAATGTAGGTTAAACCATCATATGAAGGAAGTAGTCAAAAAGGAGGTAGTAAAACTTTTAGAAGTGAGTATCGTATAACCAATATGTGATAGCAAATGGGTTGCTTGGTACAATGTTTACCAAAGAAGGGTGGAATGACCGTAATGGAAAGTGAAAGTGGAGAATTAATTTCGACAAGAATAGTCACGGGATGGAGAGTGTGCATAGAATATTGCAAACCCAACAAGGTGACGAAGGACCATTTCCTTCTCCCAATTGTAGATCAAATGATAGAACGAGTGGCGGGTCATTGATTCTACTACTTCTTAGATGGTTACTTGGGGTACAATAAGATATTCATCTACCTCGAGGATAAAAAAAAGACCATGTTCACATGTCCTTATGGTACCTTTGTGCACAGATGAATGATGTTCGAGTTACGCATTGTCCCAGCTATATTTCAAAGGTATATGATGTCTATCTTTGCAGACATGATTGTAGATATTATGGAAATCTTCATGGATGATTTTTTGGTCTTTAGAGACTCTTTTGAGAAGTGTTTAACCAATTCGGAAAGGGCACTTCAAGATGTGAAGAATCACATTTAGTGTTGAGATGGGAGAAATGCCATTGTGGTTCAAAAGGGGATAGTGCTTAGGCATAAAATTTCACACCAAGGCTTTGAAGTAGATAGAGTGAAGACAAAGGTTATAAAAAAACTTCCACCTCCAATCAATGTCAAGGGCATCTGGGCATTCCTAGGCTATGTTAGGTTCTATCGTCACTTTATTGAGGATTTCTCACAAATTAAATGACCCTTAACAAACTTGTTAGTCAAGGATTTGCCTTTCCTTTTTGATAATAACTATTCTTTTGCATTTAATCAATTAAAGGAGGCACTAACATTAGCCCTAATTTTAGTACCACCTGATTGGACACTCCCATTCGAGGTCATCTGCGATTTAAGTGACTAAGCTATAGGTTGTGTTCAGGGTCAAAGAGAGGATAAAAGTTTGCATGTAATTTACTACGCACGTAAGACACTTGCAAGACCTCAACTAAACTACACCACCACAGAAAAAGAATTACTTGCAATGTTGTATGCATGTGATAAGTTTCGTTTATACCTTTTAGGCCTAAAGTGATTGTATTTACCAATCACTCTATGCTTAAATATTTTTTTTTTGCTAAAAAGTATGTAAAACCAAGAATTATTTGATGGTTGTTGCTCTTACAAGAGTTTGACATAGAAATAAGAGATGAGAAGGAAGCGGAGAATTTGGTCGCGAACCATTTGTCACGTGTGGAAGGAGGGAAATGTAAGATAAGTGATGATATCAATGAAAAATTCCCTGATGAAATCTTGATGCTTATTGATAGCATGGTGACATATTGGTTTGCAGATATCTTAACCTTTGCTGTCAGTTGTAAGATCCTTTCTGACCTGTCATATTGACAAAGGAAACAATTCTTGCATGAGTGCAACCGATATTTATAGGACGAGCCAATCCCATATAAAACTTGTGTCAATGGGTTGATGACGTGATGTGTACCAGAGGACAAGATGTTAGATATATTAATACAATGTCACAAAGCAAGTATGTTGTCTATTATGGGGAAAACAAAACAATAGCTCGAGCACTTGAATGTGGATTTTATTGGCCACATCTATTTAAGGATGCTTAATCTTTCATGGCACAATGTGATCACTGTTAGAGAATGGGTAACATCCCCAAAAGAGATGAGATGCCTTTAGCAAACATCTTGGAATTCGAAGTCTTCGATGTGTGAGGCATCAACTTCATAGGTCCTTTCCTATCCTCCATGGGAAACACAAACATTTTAGTGGGAGTGGACCATATGTCTTGCTGGGCCGAAGCTGTGGCATCTACAACTAAAGATTGGAAAGTTGTATAGAAATTTATCAAGCAGATATATCAACCAATTTAAAATGCCATGAACTATAATAAGCAATTGGTGGGGGGGACATCTCACCTTAAAAGATATGGAATCCACTTTTGAGTTGCCCCTCTTTATCATCCGTAAATGAGTGGACAAGTGGAAGTCATGAACCAGGAACTCAAACAAATTCTAGAAAAGAAGGTGAATAATTTTACGAAAGATTGGGCATTAAAGCTAGATGATGCCTTATGGGCTTATTGAATTGCTTTTAAAACACCTATTGGAACGATGCCCTTTTGAATCGTATATGGTAAAGCTTGTCATTGCCTGTGTAACTAGAACATCAAGCAAATTAGGCAATGAAGGTTTTTAATTTTGATTTGAAGCAAGCGGTTGAGAAACTACTTCTACAACTAAATGAACTTGAGAGTTTCATTGCAATGCATACAAAAATGCCGAACTATATAAGGAGAAGGTGAAGAGATGACATTAATTTCATCTTAATCAAAAGGAATTCAAAGTGGGAGATGCAATTTTGCTATACAATTCAAGGTTAAGGTTATTCCTAGGAAAACTTAAATCGCGATAGAGTGGACCATTTACGGTCACCCAAATATTCTCCCATGGAATCCTCGAATATGATGTTAGTTCGTCACCCTAGGAATTTGAGACATTCATTTATAATTTTAGGTCAATTGAATAAGTAGCATTGTTAGTATTTTTCATGATACTGATTAGTTAAAGAAATGAGGTAAGCAAGAAAATTTATTTAAAAGGAAAAAATTTGTCTTTGTTTAATAAATAACTATTTCGTTGGCCCTTGTTGAAACAAATCGGGTTATAAATAGAGTTAGTAGTCAGTTGAGAATGTGATATAGCTGAGTAACTGGGGGACATTCATCACAAATGTTCACCTTCACGTCAAAAGGCTATAATGATATTCCAACCAAGTTATTTAATAAAAACATAACTTAGTTGAGTAATTGGGGGACATCCATCACATAAGTTTGCCTTCGCATCAAAAGGCTAGGTTCATGTTAATGAAATTTAACAAAAATAGTGCATTGTGTAATAAATCCTACTTATCCTTATGAATAGCATAACTTCTCATGAAAAGCTACTTAAAGATATTTACAATTTTGATTGACTAACTAATTATTAATGCGTGCGTGTGTGTGTGTGAGTGATAGGAGTGAATGAATTTGACATTAAGTCTTGATTTGTATGTATATTTAGTCCAAAGTACTTAGACACAAATTTCATAAATTAATAAGTTAAAATAACTTGAAGGATTATGTTTGTAGTTAAATTTGTTTCGTGAAGCTCAATGCCATTGTACCATTATTGCATATATGTGTGTTGTTGTTTGGTGTGTTTATGTTTTTTTTTTATTTTTCCTTAAGGACAAGCAAAAGCTCAAGTGTGGGGATTTGATAGCTGTAGGTGGCATGATGTTTTAATAGGCATTTTAGTATGTTTTTAATTGTTAATTAATTGATTAATACATGCTTAGGTAGGTTGCATGATAGTTATAGGTTGCATGATGTTTTAATAGGCATTTTAGTGTGTTTTGTGTGTGTTTAAGGTGCTTTGATGTGTTTGTTAATGCTTAAGATCAGATATAGAAGAACAGAGAAGATTTGTAGGAAGCCCAATTGAGGACACAAGGCCACGATCATGACAAAAACTCTTCAAGTAGGCTATGATAGTGGCCTACGCGAGGACAAATGTAGACCAGCCTCCCAAACTCAATTTTTCGCTGGTTATTTTAGACTTTTAGGACTAGTAAATCCTAGTTTTTACCCTAATTAGTATAGGAATACATAAGAGCAGAAAAATGACCTAGAAAGCGAAGCCACCATTTGCCACTTTGGGAAAAAACAACTAAGGAAGGGGAAGAAGGAAGAGAGAGAAGAAGAGAAAGAAAAAGGTGGAGCTTTAGGTGCTTTAACCTCCAATCCTCGATGTTAACTTTTCTTCTTTCATCTTTTATTTCATTTATTTGATGTATGAGATGGAATTGATGATGATGAAGCTTGGGTTAAGGATGTTTAATTTCTTTTAGTGATTTATACTTGATTTAATATTAATCTAGTTGCTTTTGTTGTTAATGATGATGGGTGTTGTGATTATTTATTGAAATTGCTTACTTCAATAATAAATAGAGAGTGAACAGAATGCAAAATGATTCGGTTGGTTAATGAGAGCTAAATGATATAATAGACCACATAAATAATCAAATCGAAAATTATGTGAAGTGAGATCTTGTGTGAGGACCTAGTTGTTTATTGGAATGCTAAGTTATGGGTTGTTTATTAATCAAGAGATTACAATTTTAGTAACTTAAGTTAACTAGGGTTTGTGATTTAGGACATAGTGATTACAAATCGAGAGAGACTAATTCACCGTTCAAAAGTCTAGGACCGACACTATATTAACAAAAAAGTGACTAAGTTTATAGGATAAATCCTCTTTCTCATAACTTATTAATCTTTCTTATTTGAATTTCAATTGTCAATTATTGTTGCTCAAATTTGATTTCTTAGATTAATTTAGAATTTTCATCTCAATCACTCCATATTCGATTGTTTACTTTTATTTTTAGTTTTTATTTTCAATTTAATTACACTTTTAGGGCTTATAAGAATTAGGATTCAATTAGTTCACTAATTCCTTGTGGTATCGACACCTCATATACTAAGTTATGACTTATGCCCTTACGGAAATGTTGAGAGCTTTATAAGATTAAAACTTGCTTAACACCAAACAAAGTATTGTTATAATGCATTGCACCCGTTTGAAGAATCTCAAGAAGAGTAGAAAAAATACCATTAATAAAAGTTAGAGGGAAGTGTCTTAGTTTCTCTTAAGTTGGAGAAGAAGATACAACATTACTCCAAGATTTCTTACACCATTAACATCATTCGTATTCTATTTTTAATAAGTTTTCACTATATTTGCATTCAACTATTCTCTGAGGGTAGGGAATTGATTCAACTTCTACCCTAAAGGAGAGGAACCTGCCTCAGAGGCTTCCATGAAGTTACCCAAATATGAAGGTTACCAGAAATTGCCTGGAGCTTGATAGAAAATTTACTGCCTCAAGAAAGTTACTGCTTATTTGAGAGGAAATGAACATTTGTCAATTTTACATAACTACCTAAAAAGATATCAAAAACTAAGTAAACTAAGGTGAATAACAATAAAATAAAGCAAATACTTAATAAAACATGTGTTTTTTATGCACATCAATTATGCATCGATCCATGTTTAAAATAACGTTCTCTTATTCTCTTTTTTCTTATAATTCTCATTAGTCATTAGCCAAAATCATTCCTAAGAAATTTCTTTATAATTACCTAAAAATAATATAAAACTAATCAAATTAAGATAATTTGGATACAAAACACATCAAATTACTTAGTAAAACATACGTACATTACATCTACATTAATTACCACGATACTTAGAAATTTTCTTATGCTTAAGAAAATTAATCTCAATCACTATCAACTTAACTGGGTTATAATTCTAAGGATTTTCAAAAATTAAATTAAAATAACTAAGAGTGACCATTATTCACTTAATCAACTTATTTATTAAGTATGTAGGCCTATAAATACTTCTACCACTATCTAACTCTATTATATCTAAAATAATAATATATCAAACAACAACTCAATTCAAGCAACTGAACTTTATATATAATATAAACTAAAGGAAAAAAAGATAATAAAGTAATAAGTACCTAACAAACTATATTAAAAACAAATAAATATAATCATTTTTTAACTTTTGAAGTATAAGAAGTTTGTTTATAATTTCATTTCAATCTTTTTCTACATGAAGGTAAACTTTTGTTATGAAAACTTTTGATTATCTAGTTACATCACATTTTCAAATGACTACTAGTATTGCTAATAATTTTTACATAGTACTTAGAACAAAACAAGTGAAATAAAATTTATTAATGTCTAACTATTTTCCTTTTTTAACACATTAATTTATAATCAATATAGCATAATAAGTCAATTATATAGCTCAAATATATACTCAAATCATGTCAAAATCATATTAATATGATACTCATAAATAATATTGGTCAAAACCATACTAGTATGAATAAGGATAAAGAATCATTCTATCAAACAAGTTTGCTTGAAGAATGGACAAAAAATAAAACTCAAAAGAAGGATAAGAATCATCATAGTCATAAAAATATATGATAGGAGTGCTACATTCTAAAGGTTGGTTGCTACTAGTATGTTAGATAAGATCAAAAGTTATTAGAGAAATTAAAATGAAGTTTCTCTAATAAAAGTATGAAAATACCATATCGAATTGTTTTTTATTAATCAATAATAAATATGTTGTTCACTATTACATCCATAGGATGAAATATAACTATAAAACTGGGAAGAATAACCCTAAGAATTAGAGTCCAAAATGGAAATAATTCAAAATCCTAGACAATTAATTCATGTCTGGTGCCTATTTAAGAAGCACATAAGTACTAAATATGATCTGAAACTTTATAGGTGCTCAACAAGACAACTCAGCCAAAATTTATCAAATCAAGAGAATTCTAATTTGCTTCTATTTCCCTAGTTTGCAAAACTAATGCAAGTTTGTGCCTAACACTAGTATGACTTTAGTGTTAATTATATTATATGTCTTAAACCTCCAAAATTTAGTACATGACCAGTATTAGTCCCAAATATGACACCAGCATTAGTTACATTCTATAAGCTTTTCCTAAAGCATTCTTATTCACTTGAATCAAATTTATATAACTAACTTCAATCTTTTAAAATAGTAAAGCATCACACTTTGTATAAATATCCGTTATTAGATTATTGGGAGCTTCTTTGACCTTCTTTGCTATACTCCTCATTAATAATTCTTCAGTGTTCTTCAATGGATGTCCAGCAACTTGGCATTTTACTTGAATATGTTGTAATATCCTCAAGCCCCTCTTCATGACTCCCTTTCTCTAAAGCTTTTATACATTTATAAAACCTTAGTTCCTATATTTCCACTCTTTACAAAAGTATTTATCCTTAAATCAACATCTTCATCTCTAAATCAAAAGGAGATAAATTAGAAATATTAAAAGTGATATGAACTCCTTACTTATATGGCAAGTCAATATTATAAGCATTGTTATGCAGTTTGTTCGTGACTTGAGGTCTAACTTGAGGTCTATCTCCTCTTGGTTGCAACTTGGACTTAGGCTTACTTAGAAACTTTTATTTTCTTAAATGTACCTTGACCCAATCTATAGGATCAAATATCACTTCTTTCTCCCCTTATTAGCTTTTTTATATATCATTGCTAATCTAAGGTCTTTACATAGACAAGAACATCATTAAAATAAATAAGAAAAAGTTTACCTCACTATAAAATATCGTACATTATTCTCGTGAATGAGATAGCGCATTAGTTAGACCAAAAATCATTAAAAAACACTCATACAAAGCATATGTAATTTTAGAAGAAATTTTCCATTTATCACCTTTTCTAGTCCTAACTTGACATCAAGTAATTTTAGAGAATAAACATATGACATATAACTCTTAAAACATAACATCTTATCTAGGGATAGGATGTCCCTAATTTATAGTGATTTTGTTAATGTTATGATAATGTATGCATATTCTCCATGATCTATCCTTCCTTAAAACTAATAAAAATAATACATTAAAAGGGATCAAGCTTTCTCTCATATAGCCCTTTTTAAAGAGTTATTCCACTTGTTTTTATACCCATTTTGTCTCTTTTAGGTTTGTTTGATATATTGTCTAATTTATAATTTAAGCTCTAAGGATGAAATCGATTTATTGTTCTATCCCTGTAATAGGTGGTAATCCATATAGAATATCCTTTTGAAAGAGATCATCAAATTCATATAAAATAGAAGAAAATACATAAGGAAGAGTATCATTAATATCAATATTAAAAGAAAGAAAAGAATATTTATAAATAAAAAAGTAGTTGGAACTTGGTTAATAATGCATCTCTCACATTCCCAACTCTTGCTATGTAACTCACTTATTTTCCATCGTATTTATATCTCTCTTTTTTTAATATGAAAGTCTTCCAATTATCCTTATATGTTGGACCCTGATTTTTAAGTGGAATTTAGAAATATTAAATGAACTTGAATGAGTGTTATTGTGTATATGTTTAG
>JAOSBN010000178.1:33866125-33876215 GCA_027563595.1 Erythroxylum suave
ATATTGCAATCCTTGGAATTAATTCTTTTGATTCGGTTTCCAAGGGAGTAATTCAAAGACTCAACCATACAGCTGATCAGGTTGCCTTACGAAACATTAATTATCACAAAGTTAAGTGTATAAACCACAAAAGAAATAATTTTGACTCTCTTAAGTTTGCATTATTCTGTAATTATGTACTGTTTAAGTATGGTCCGAGAACTACAATAGATAGGATCAATAATTTAAATTAGGCATTTAAAATCATTCTAGGTTTCAAATATAAACTAAAATGTTGTTAAATGAATCATACATTTTGAAATATACTTCATGAGGAAGCGTGGGTTTGGTAACAAATTAATGACTAATGAGATGTGAATATTTTAAAGAAAATATAATTATTAGTTGGCAAAGTTTCATTATACAAATATACTAAATACATTTTCAGTTATGAAATAATTAACTCATGCACCAAAGATAAAATGATTAAGAAATGGTATTTATAAAGATAAATTAAATTAAATTAAATTGTTTCCTTATTTGAGTATGACAAGTCATTCATGAATACTTTCTAGTAAAAAATCACGTGCAGTTGGCTAATTGGAAACTAAAATAAAGCATAACAAAGTACAATATTGCACATAGATCTTTGGTAAGTAGTGAGAGCCACTAAAAAATCACCAAATGCTTCATAATAAAAGAATTATTGATAATTTCAATCCTTGAATGTTATATGTTCATCAAAATTTAAGCACTGACTAATCCATATAGTTAGAACTAACTCTAAAATGGTCTCAGGAAAGATCACTTGTTACTTTTGCTTCACTGCAATTTTTGAGATTAAAGAAAAACTTCTTTGGAAGGATTTGATCTCTTATGGAACTTCTATGCAACTCCCTTGATTGCTTTTATAGGATTTTATTTGCATCATCTCATCTCAGGAAGCTGAAGGTAGGAAAGTTGGTAAGATTGTAAGTATAAAAGAATTCCTCAATTGTCACATCATGATAAGATTATGTGACTTGAAATTCGATGAACCTTTCTATAGTTAAAGTAATAAACAGTCAGATGAATGGCTCATAAGGAAAAAAACTAGATAGAGTCTTGTTAAACCCTTATCGACTCACTAGCTTCTCCAGGAGCAAGGCTTATTTTTGTTGGCCCCAAATTTCTTTTTATTTAGCTAGGCATGAATTAAATGAATAATGAGGTTTTGATGATTTAGTTTTGGAATTTACTTATTGTGCTAATGTTAGTAGGATTTTATTATATGGTTTAGTGGTATTAAAGTAGTAAGAAGGTTAAGGGGTAATTTTGGAAGATCATTTAAGGTGGAAAGAACATAAGCTTATAAGGAAGGATAAAATGGACTTTTCGGGCTCATTAAGGGTTAAAAAGGGAAGAAATGAGATGTCTTGCAAATGAAGAAGGAGAAAAAGGAAAATTGAGAGAGGAAGAGTGGGAGTGTCATGGGAGAGGAGAAAGGAAAAGAAGGATAAGCTAGTTTTCCAAATTTCTTAGTCTTAGAAAGTGATTTTGAAGTTGTTCAAGAAGAGAAAAAGAGAGAGGAAGATTAGTGTTTCCATTTGAGCTAAGAAATTCATCAATTAGTGAAGGTTCAAGGTAAGTTTATGTTTGAACTTTTGGATTTTTGGAAGGGTTTTGATTCATGAAGCTTAAGAGAAGCATGGGTTTAAGTATTCTAGGATTAATGTTAGTGTATGTATTTCTTTGAACTTTCAATTGGAAGTCCTATTGAAATCGGAATTTTGGCAATATTGAAGGAAATCAAGAGGAGAGGCAAGAGGGGCAAGAGGAGAGGCATCTTTGAGCCATTGATAAGTAAGGAATTCAAGGTGGGTTGCATTTTTATAATTGAATAACAAGCCATTAATATTCTTCAAAACAAAGAAAATAAATGTTTTCAATTTTTTTTTATAAATGTGCATTCATTGTTCTTTAAATGCTTTGATAAAGTGTTATGTGCTTACCATGTGATGGTTTTGTGAAGGATTTATAAAAAGAATGTGAAAATAATTTTACTAAGTTACGAAATCTCCTTTCGAAAAACATGTCATTTTGGGTAACAAGATTACAAGATTATGAAATACATGTTATGTGGGTTTGGTTTTGTCCATTCTGTTGTCAAGTGTACTATGACTAAAGGTTTTTGCTGCCTGCCCGCTAGTGGCGCAGAGCTCCTTCAGAGACTCCCTCATGTTTACAACTACGCAAAACCACTATATAGGATTACGTTAGTTCATTCTGTTTACGACTACATAGGACCATTTCATGAGAATGTGTTAGTTCGTTCTATTTATGGACCACCCAAACCATTTTGATGTGCTTATGTGTTGACAAGTCTATTGAATGCATGATTTGAATTGTTTATAAAGTGTTTGATGATTTGAGAATTGGGAAATATGTGTTTCATTATGCATTGCGCATTTTAAAATGGTTTTGCTTGTTATCGATTATAAAATTGTTACCCACGAGCTTTAAGCTCACCCCTCCCATTCCGTCCCATCTACAGGTGATGAGCAAGAAATCGAGTGATCGGGTATAAAGGCATTACTCAGGATTTTACTTAGTTTGTATTTTAAGTTAGCTTTTGTAAAACAAGGCTTTAGTTGCATTTTGGGCAACTCGACTTGGTACAACTTATATATTTTTGGATTATGATGTATTAAGGCTTGAAATGCCCATTAAAGCTTTGTAAACTCTCATCTTTTGATGATAATGAAATATGATTGCGTTTTTACTCATGACTGTCAAAGTTAGTGCGTTTCATTTATTTTAAGCATTCATAAGGGTAAAGTTTTGGAGTTTTGACTTCTAGGGAAAATGCGAAATGATCTAGGTTGAATTAAACAGAATCGTCTCCTTGGAATGGTTGATTTTCTTTTTAGCTTTCCAATGATATGAAGTATAAAACTTTTGGATATTGTGATTGGAAGATGTGATCATTATGAGTTAGTAATGTTACATAGGATGCTTATAACATAGCCATAATGAAAGATGTGACTTGGATGTATGTGATAAGTCAATGGAGTCGAGATTTGGGAGTTTAATGAAACTAATGTGATAATGGAATGTTTATGGAGTGACATTGCATTAAAAGAAGTGATTTTGGGAAGATTATGGGTGAAAGTAGTATTGGATGTTTGGGTCAGGGATGGCAGATTTAAAGGTTTCTCTGCAGTGAAGATTGGAGTTCAACTGCGGTGAACTTTTCCCGAAAGGTACTTCTGCCTTTATCTCTTAATTTCTCTATGGCGAAGTTTGCAGTTTGGTCGCAACAAAGTTTTCCCGAGAGGCTCTTAGATCAATATCCTAGTTTCACTGCGGCAAAGTCATTTAGTTTACCGCGACGAACTTTTCTCGAGAGATTCTTCAAAATATCTCCTAACTTTGTCGTGGCGAAACATATAGTTTACCACGGTGCATTGCGCTGATGCTGAAGTTTTCAAATTTCCTCTCACTGGTTTGTTACCCAATCGTCTTAAGTCGTTGCTTCAGGATAAGCAAAAGGGACCTAGGATTCAACACTAATGAGACGTTTTAAGAATGTAGCTGAACCGATGAGGGCTTATGGAAATACCCTACAAGGGAATTACACATGCCCATATTCTTAGTCATCTGGAATTGTTGGGCTCCGAAAATAGGATCCAGCAATTTTCATACTACTTTATGTTCTAATTATAGTCGTATTACGGTTGACATTCGCTCATATTTAGGGGAACTCAATTATCCTTTTAGATAATTCAATGTCCTAGTCAAATTTGAGGGTTTTGAGGATGCTATAAGAAGAGGTTTAGAGGTCCAGATTAAAAGTTATGATAGCTGCAATTATGTAAAGAAATTATAATTACTAAAGAAGGAACTTTAAAAACTTCACAAAGAGAAATTTCTTCACATAGATGAGGTAATCATTTTAACTAAGAAGGAGGTGGAATTGGCCTAGTATAAGCTCTAAGTAATCCTTAAGATAAGATTGTCAAGGGTAAGGAAACCAAAGCACTCAATAACTCCTTTAAGGCCCTAAATTCCTGTACTGAATGTTATCTCAAGGAACTAAGTAACACAAATTTTTTAGGTACCATTATAAATGTAAAAAGTTGAATATGGTCAATGTTTCTTTTGTAGATGACCTTATTCTTCTCTATAGCTAGTATATTGATAAATGATTAATTGACTATATTTATATACCCATATTTAGTTTATTTTTCTTATTATTTAATTTTTTTATAGCATTGTTGATACTTATATCGCTTCAAGTGTGTTTGTAAGTGATAATTGCCTTTATAGACTAAGAGGTGATGTATTTAGGTAAAATTGTGGCATGGAATAGAGGAATTGAAGAAATTGTGGACTTTCACGTACGTGTATAGTGATTGAGTAAGTCATAGTAATGTGTGCAACTTCAACAACGTATTCCTGCCTATATATAGATATACAGCCATGTATATTTCCCATATAAGTCACTATGCTTGTATAAAATCATAGATTAAGGTGTTTTTAAAGATACACTGTCACTTACACTACCATGTAAATGACCGTGTATATCCCAGAAATCCTAGTTTTTACAATAAAAGGTTATTATTGAAGGTTATCTAACAGAAGCAATTTTGAGTTGTAAGAAACACTAGAGAAGAGACAATTCTAAATAAAGGATGAACAAAATATGATGATTACGTTACAAGATCTGATAGACAACATCTTTAAATCGAAATTGCAAGAAGATTTCATTAGAGACCAAAAGGGAGATATGGAATATAATTCTTTTATTTCTATTTGTTCTTCTGAATATTTGTTGTTGGATTTGTTTTCTATGTTTAGAAACTACATTGTTTAGTGCCTAGGTGTGACGAATCCTAAGTTATGATGATAATATAGTATAATTTTTTATTCAATGCAATTTTATTAATCTTTTTATTGTGATTAAATTTTGTGTTATATTCTTGAACTAATATATCAAAAATATTAGTCCAATATGTTGATTTCATACTATTGAGATTAAGAAATCCTTTTGTGTTAATAAATCTACTATAATTGGAAGGATTTGTATGCGAACCTAGAGATAGGTCAACATAAATCCTCTAGATTAAGGTAAAATATAATAGTGAAATTCACAATTCAATAATGCAAATTTAAAGAGATTTTAGTTAATCAACCAAGGGTTAGTTTTAATAGCCTTGAGAAAGAGATTAACATAAGATAAGAATTTTCACAATCTAATAATCAATAATTTAATTGCATAAAAAAGGGTTTAAGATATCTTAGGGTGATTCATTACCTAGGTACTACTTATTTGATACTGACTATTCATGGTATTTTCTTTAGCTGAGTTCATTATCGTGTCAACTTTAATTTAGTCTAGTTTCTTTATTTTTCAAGTAAATTCATAACCTAATTTAGTGGTTAGTAATAGAAAAGTTTAATAATAGTACTTATAGTCCTTGTGGGATCGACCTTTACTTGTCGGCGCTAGCTACTGCTACATCGTGCACTTATTGTCCCTTATTGGGGATATAAGACTCATTATATATAGTGAGTCAGAGTCTCTTACCACATTCTGAGCTTTAAGCTCTTTTTCACTGGTAACTCCCATCGTAACCACCTTTATGTTATCATGCATTCATGTAATATTATGCATCATATGTATTCGATCAATCTCTGGTTCTCGATCATTCATATTCATACTCACATTCACATTTTTCATCAGACCTTGGTCCGACATTCAACAATTAAGATGAATATTAATTATTTAGTCAAATTCACATACAATGAGCACTTTCGATATGTTTTTCATACATCAAATGCCTCGGACAGTTATTATTTAAAATCCTCATTCACATCACAAAATAATTCAATGCAGAATTTAAATAAACAATAATTCAATGCAAGATCATCTTAGGTTACTCACAGTATGCTCCATATTAGCATTTGCTTCTATAATCTGGAAATGTCTGGATGCTAACGTTCTATCATGTGTACCAACATCATGCAATACACACTATACATACATTTATAATTGCACATTCACATAAATATTCAATTGTACACATACATATATATGCAATGTATAATGCATACTCAATGACAATCTTGGGTATATTTCCTTAATTCATTATTCATAATTAATTAACATCATCTTTCAATCATTCTTAATACCTAATACACTTATACTAACGTTAATCACCTCATTCATCTCAACTAGGTTCATTTAAGATCTCATTTAAGCCTAAAATACATCATATGGAAGCACCTTAGTATTGATTGGTTCGTACATCACTCAAAAGACAACTCTTTTTCTCTATAGGTTTACCCACGATTGTGTTGTCCCTACCATGATCATGATAGAAGATTCTGAGTCTAGCCATGATTGTGACAGAAACATTTTCTAGCCAAGCGACGATCATGGGGTGAGGGCCATGATCGTGCCCTATACTTTCTTCCTTATTTCTTCCATGCATTTAACACACATACTGACATCAATTTCACTCCAATTTTCCAGAATTCACCTCCTCTAACACAACATCATTTCATACTAACTCAACTACCAAATTGATTACATTAAACTCTCAAACTTGCACTCATTTAATTCACCATTTCTAACTTAATATCATTATTCATGAATTCCTCTCTCTTTCCACAATATATCTCATTCATAAAGCATTAAACAATTCATTTCCATAATTCATTATTTAGGATTTATCACCTCTTTATTTCTACCTCAGATACCAATTTAAAACATTCACAAAATAAGTTATACAAGGTCATTAACCATAACCACAAAAATAGGACATTATGTCCACATATTCATCATCTTTCACTTGTTATACCAAATTCTCATTCCAAGAATATTACTCCAACATCTTTCTTATACTTCAAATTTCACATTCATTGTACCTTAATTTCTTAATTTATCACATTTATATAACAACCTATAATATAGGTTTTCATAGACTCTAACTAAGAATACAACATACATATATTCATTCATTAATTCCCTATCTTCATTATCAACACAAGAATATGACATAAAAACTTCTCTTTGTTTATCAACTTTCTACTCTAATTCAAGCACCATATTCAAGCCTATTTCATCTTACAAGTATCTTTAATACAACTCAAAACCATTGTTAATCATAAACACAAAACTAGCCATAATTATATCCATTTATTCCTTAACATCTTTTTATTATTATCATAAATCATTCATACTATAAATCTATCCCAAAAGGATCCCTATAACACCTCCTAGATTATAACTCATCATTTGCTCAAAAACAAGACATCAATATTCTCATTCTTCATCCATGATGCATACGTATAATGATCACTATTCTCATAATCATTTGATATCAAATAATCACCATATTTGTTTTAATATGACTACCCATGAAGATCAAAGTATAACTTACTTTATTTAGCTTCAAGCTTAAATGTTGATAGTTGGATAAAAGAGAGTGTCGTATAGTGATGGAAGAAGAGAAGAAATCATTGAAGAAGATGGAAGAATTTGTCCAAATGAAAGACAAAATTAAAGATTTCTTGTAATGAAAATATCATGGGTGGGTGTGTGCCATGGCAAGTGACACTTGTCACTTGTCACTTGTCACATTTCACAACCTTATGGTTCTCAATGGGCCATCTTTAACTACTAGTCCATTTGTCCTCCAATTCCTAATCCAATTGTCTCCCAATTTTCTATCACACTTGTCATTAATGTTAAGTCAAGAGGACTTCACATGATTAATTTTGATGAAAAAAAATAATGTTAGAAATAAATGAATGTTTTTACAAGTGTGTTAAGTGTGCAGATTAAGCACAAAACACAAAAGAAGTGGAAAACACAGACGAAGCAGAAAACATAAACGAAGAAGAAAACACAGATGAAGTGCAAAATGTAGACAAAGTGGAAAATACAGACGAAGCACAAAACACAGACTAAGTGGAAAACACAGATGAAGTGCGAAAGACAGACGAAGTGGAAAACACAGATGAAGTGCGAAAGACAGACGAAGTGGAAAACACAAACGAAGCATAAAACATAGATGAAGTGGAAAACAAACACGAAGGGCAAAACATAGACTAAGTGGAAAACACAGACGAAGTGTAAAACACAGACGAAGTGGAAAACACAGACGAAGCGCAAAACACAGACGAAGTGGAAAACACAGACTAAGTGCAAAACACAAACTAAGTGGAAAACACAGACGAAGCGGAAAACACAGACGAAGCACAAAATACAGGTGAAGTGAAAACACAGACAATACAAAGAAGAAGTTATGCCAGTACGTTAGATAGTTACTTAGTTGGAGTTAGTTGTAGAACTCAACTAAATAACGGTTTTCAAGATTCAAGAAGTGGTTATCAAGGATCAAGAAGTATTTAGAGACTTAGGCTATAAATACTAGTCTTAGTCGAAGATCTTACAATCTTACAAACCTAATGACCTCTGAAAAATCATTTGATGTTTGAGCTTTCAAGTGCTTACTTAGAAAAGAGAAATTCTGTAGTGCGATACTAAGAGAGCTAACCCTACAGTAACAAAAGCTCACAATATCTTTCTACTGATAGAAAGAAAAGGCTGAGAGCCTGGAGAGGCTACGTTAGCAGAAAGAATACTTTGTGTAAGAGACCTGAAGAGACTCTGGAAGGGAAGAAAAAATACTTGTAATTGTTTGAAGTATAGTGAAATACTTAGACGAACTCTGAGAACTAGACATAGCCCACGGTTTGGGGTGAATCAGTATAAAAATCGTAGTGTCCATCTTCTATCCTTTTACTTCAGTTTATTTTGTTATTAAACAATTATATAGAAGTTATTTGCGATTTAACTACGTAACAATTATCGTATAAGTTTTGTTATATTCTTTTAACAAGTTAGAGAAGTTCTTAACAAGTTTTTTTGTAGTTACAAAAAGGATACACAATTTAACCCTTCTTGTATATCTAGTTTCGTGTATGTAAACTCTATACTAACGTGTGATTTGCTTCAATTGGTATTAGAGCTCGGTTTCCAAGAACCACCTTTACAAATTCAGGACAAATATCCATGGCAGAATCACATGTTTTTATAGCTGAAGGTGCCTCCGTCACAAGACCTCCTGCATTCAATAGTAAAGATTATCATTATTGGAAGGATAGGATGCGGCTATTCATAGAATCCACACACATGGATCTTTGGGATATCACCGAGAATGGACCATATGAACCAGTAGATGATGAAGGAAATGCCATTCCTTGTAATAGATGGTTAGCTGATCACAAAGCCAGATTTCAACTAAATTCAAAGGCCAAGTTCTTTTTGAGTTATGCGTTAAGCAGAAGTGAATATGATAAAGTTCATGGTTGCGAGACTGCAAAGGAGAAGTGGGACAGTCTATCCATCACACATAAAGACACAAACCAGGTGAAAGAGTCTAAGATCAGTATTCTTGTATATCAATGTGAGCTGTTTAAAATGAAGGAAGATGAGTCTGTTAATCAGATGTTTGGACGATTTCAAACTATCGATAATGGAATTAAAGATCTTAGGAGAATCTACGATAATCAAGACCATGTGAGGAAGATTTTTAGAAGTTTGCCGAAAAGATAGAGACCCAAAGTCACTGCTATATAAGAAGCCAAGGACTTGAGCAAATTAAAGCTAGACGAATTGCTTAGTTCTTAGAAGATACATGAATTTGAGCTTAATGCTGAACTGAAGATAAACCTAAAAGAGATAAATACATAGCATTAAAGGCTGGTCAGAAAAATCACAAGACTAAGAGAAATAGAAGTTCTTTGTCAAAAGCATTAAAAATCGAAGAAGTCAAGAATGATGTTACTAGTGAATCTAACTGCGATTCAAGTGAAGATGATGACGAGTTATCTTTGATATCAGGGAAGATCAGAAGGATGTGGAAAAGGAAAGCAAAAGGAAGTAAAAAATTTTCTTTTAAGAAAAATAGCAAAGAAGAAGCCAAGAATGAGAAGACCTTTATCATTTGCTACGAGTGTAACAAACCAGGACACTACAAGTTTGAATGTCCGTTGCTGAGAAGAGAACCGAAGAAAAATAAAGGAAATAAAAAGAGTATGATGGCAACTTGGGAAGATT
>JAOSBN010000178.1:33876894-33896251 GCA_027563595.1 Erythroxylum suave
TCGGGAATGTCCCGGGACTTAAAATTTTAAATTCCGCACCGTGGGCATGTGATGCCTACCCCGGGATTTTCCTACAAAGTCTTCAAGAGCTAGTAACTGCAAGTTACAGACGGTAATTATTTTTAGAGGGAAGCATATAGGAAATCCTCTTAAAAGGTTCAGAACATGACCAACTCTAGAATACTCTTGAAATCCTCTAAAATAGATTTCTCAAAACTCTACTCCTGAAATCAAACCCTTTCGATTCACATTCTCATCTTCAGATACTAATCTCATTATTTTGAGAAGTTTTTACTGTCTAAAGATCACAATGGAGCAAGCTATGATTTATGGAAGACATTGATTTTGGCTCCTTAAAGAAGAATCAGATGGATATTGAACCAGAAGTTGATGCAACCGGATGGGAAAGTTTCTTTCAAGTTCATGAAGCAGTTTATCTGATGAAGTTTATAAGTTTTGGAAGAATGCAAAAGTAATAGATGATACTGTAGTATCAATGGTGGATAGATTGTCAGTTATTGTGACAATGGAGCTAATTGAGAAGGTTAGTGGATGCCCATGTGTTGGAGCAGAAGTGTCTCATAACATCAGATGGATGAATGAAAGCCATGTAGAGACGGCACAGGTAAATCGATAACTCTATGGAAGTAGTGATCTAAAGGACAAGAAGGCATCAAATCTTGTTCCGAAGGCTAGGGTTCTACATTTTATACTTTTTCATTGTATTCTACCAAGAACAAGGTTGAAGAATGTTGTGTTAATAGTAGATGAACAATGTCTATTCTATTTACTTAATCATCCGGTGATAAATCTTCCACACTTGATTTTGAGGTATATGATGAAGACGAAGAGGGATTCTAATGCCTTACCATATGACATATTGTTAACAAGAATCTTTAGAGATTCTGGAATTCTTCTTGATAGAGGAAACAGGACAAACATGAACTTCAAAAGCATTATTAATGCGGGGATTATCTATAGAAGGGGATTGAAAAGTCCAGAAAAGAAGAATCCAACCTCTATGAAAAAAGCAAGGACTGAGGGGGAGCATATTGTCAGACGCAGCGTGAGTGGAAATGTTACTCCCAAGGAGAAGAAGAAATCTCAATCCTCAGGAAGAATGGTTATAGAAGAAACAAAGAAGAAACTGTCAGAAGTAGCAGCTAAAGCTGAGATTATGTTACAAAGAGAAGAAAGTCAGGTGCATCTATATGTCAAACAAGTGTCGTTAAAAAGAAAGGTAGAGACACTTGATTTTGAGAAAGTTAAAAAATAAAAAAGATTGCCAAGGTTATTAACTCTCCGACAAGATGAACAGAAGAGAGGGAAAGGATTGATTCTTGGTAAAGATTCTAAGAAGGTAGAAAAGGCACCACAGGCTACAAGGTCTTTAATCTCAATTTTGCAACAAGAGCAGACAAAGCCAACTAAAGAGACTGGAATCAAAAGGAAGTTGGAGTTTGACAGGAGAAAACCCTAACCCTAACCACCTTTTAGACTGGTAGAAGAAGATAAGAAGTTAAAGACCAATTAGAAAGAAAGTACTTCAACTGGTGGTCAACGAAAAGAAAAATCAGTTGAACACAGAGTGGTATCTCATAGTCCAATTAGAAAAGAGGATTTGAGAATGAAGGTGATAGAAGAAGTGGTACCTGTTAGAAGCAGAAGCTCAATTATAATAAGTGAACCTGTGAAAAGGTTAGTCAAGGTACAAGTTGAACCTATATTGATCAATAATCGGTCTATACATCTTCTGAATCATGAAGAAAGAAGATTATATGGGATTTTGAGAGATGAAAAGTCAGAACCATATCCATTGAAGATGACTAAAGATTGATATACTATCTACCCAATTACGAGTAGAACATTGATCAAGATTGTGCCAGATGTCCAACCTAGAGCTTTAAACATTGTACGTAATGTAGAAAAGGGGAAACAGAAGATGCACCCTGAAGGAAAAATAGGTGACCTTACAGAAGAGCAAATACAGAAAAGAGGTGAGAAATATAGATGAGGCATGCAATGCAGAGTAATCAAGAGGAATCCATGTTTCACACCATATTTCAAAAGCATCAGGAAGTAATTGTGGATGCTTCACCATAGATGCAACTTCTCAGGTAGTTGGAAGAGTGACTAAAGGATAGTACAGAGCTATCAAGGTTGAAGGTATAATTGTCAATTTAGAGACTTTTGTGCACTTGATCATGCACTTTAGACCTTTAAGTTCTATATCTTCAATTAAAGATGTCCTTCACCTTCTTGGAAAACCTACTCCAAAACTAACTACACCTGATGATCTTGATCTCCCTGAAGGTAAACAATTTTTCAAACCTCCTATTCTGAAAATCATCAAACTAGATGTTTTACCTTCAAAAACATTTGTTGCTACAAACTTCTATCCATCAAGTGCACCTCAACAAGTCACTATTATTGGAATGGAAGAAGTAAGACACTCTCAGCATTGGAGTTAGGAAGCCTTAGCGAAGGAGATTGAAGAAATTCACACTAAGGTTGATGATCTGCATGACTTAGTGGGTGATCTGCACGAGGAAGTAGGCTATCTACGAGTTTCAATAGAAGAAGACCTCAAGTTGATCAGAACTGATATGCAACACATGTTTTCTGAAATAATGAAGCATCTGAGGTAAACTTTTCGATTAATAACAAATAGGGGGAGAAAAGAAGAAGATAGGGGAGAAAAGATGGAAAAAAGGGAAAAAGAAGAAGAAAAGAGAAGAAAGACAGAAGAAAGAAGAAAAACAAAAGTAGAAGATAACATATGTGTATTTTGTTTGTTGTCTTCATATTATGTGTATTTTGTTTATTGTCTTCTTATTCATTCGTTGTTTTCTTATTCATTATCTAAATAAAATTCTTATTCATTATTTGAATAAAATTTCATTCACTTTGATCTTTCTAAAATTATGATTATTTGTTATCATTAAAAAGGGAGTGATTGTTAAGTTAAGAGGACTTCATAATGATTAATTTTGATGACAAACAAATAATAATATTGATAGAAATAAATGAACGTTTTGACAAGTGTGTTAGGTGTGCCGACTAAGCACAAAACGTAGACAAAGCAGAAAACACAGACGAAGCTGAAAACATAGATGAAGCGCAAAACACAGACGAAGTGGAAAACACAAATGAAGCGCAAAACAAAGACGAAGTGGAACACACAGACGAAGTGCAAAACACACACTAAATGGAAAACGTAGATGAAGCGCAAAACATAGATGAAGTGGAAAACACAGACAAAGTGCCAAACACAGACGAAGTGGAAAACACAGACGAAGTGGAAAACAAAGACTAAGTGAAAAACACAGACGAAGCTCAAAACACAGATGAAGTGGAAAACACAGACTAAGTAGAAAACACAGACGAAGCGCAAAACACAGATGAAGTGGAAAACACAGACGAAGTGGAAAATACAGACGAAGTGTAAAACACTAACTAAGTGAAAAACACAGACGAAGCGCAAAACACAGATGAAGTGGAAAACACAGACTAAGTGGAAAACACAGACGAAGCGTAAAACACAGACGAACTGGAAAACACAAACTAAGTGGAAAACACAGACGAAGCGGAAAACACAAATGATACAAAGAAGTTACGTCAGTACGTTGGACAGTTACTTAGTTGGAGTTAGTTATAGAACTCAACTAAATAACAGTTTTCAAGATTCAAAAAGTGGTTATCAAGGACCAAAAAGTAGTTAAAGACTTAGGCTATAAATACTAGTCTTAGTCGAAGATCTTACAATCTCATGAACCTTACAACCTTTAAAAAATCATTTGATCTTTGAGCTTTCAAGCACTTACTTAGGAAAGAGAAATTCTATAGTGCGATACTAAAAGAGTTAAACAAATGCTCATAATATATTTCTAGTGAGAGAAAGAAAAGGATGAGAGTCTGGAGAGGCTACGTTAGCAAAAAGAATACTTTATGTAAGCGACCAGAAGAGGCTCTGGAAGGGAAGAAAGAATACTTGTAATTTTTTGAAGATAGTGAAATACTCAGATGAACTCTGAAGACTGGACGTAGCCCACGGTTTAGGGTGAACCAGTATGAAAATCGCAACGTCCATCTTCTATCCTTTTACTTCAGTTTATTTTGTTGTTAAACAATTATATAAAATTTATTTGCGATTTAACTACATAAAAATTATTGTATAAGTTTTGTGATATTCTTTTAACAAGTTAGAGAAGTTCTTAACAAGTTTTTTTGTAGTCAGAAAAAGGATACACAATTCAACCCCCCTTCTTGTATATCTAGTTTCGTGTATGTAAACTCTATACTAACGTGTGATTTACTTCAACTAAATCTTAATGTCACTTATCAAAAGCTTCTACTACCATTTGACACTTAATTCTGCCAGCATTTATCAATTGTCCTACAACTTCACATTTTTTTGTAGTACAAAAATACCCAAAATCTCAAAAAATTCTCAAAATTTACCAAAACATGTAAATCAGTATTTTAGTTCACCGAATAAATTTTCAAGGCAAAATATTCACTATTAAAATCGTAATCACATTAAAACAATTATTTATACGCAGAAAATGTCAAATGAGTGCATAAACAGTCATTGTGGTGTGTACAAAGCAATTAAATGCAATTGTGTGTATGCTAATATCATGTATGAGTATAAAATGCATTCTTCTAATCTCTCATTACTATTTTTCATTCACATAAATCTAGGGTTCTGGCCCTTAGTACGAAAACGGGATGCTACACTTAGAGTTAAAACTTATATAATTAGTTAAAAGGCTAATGGATTTCCCCAATCATTTCAATCTTGTATCTGTCTTTTATAATAATAGTTGTAAAATACTTGTAATTGTTTGAAGTATAGTGAAATATGCAGACGAACTCTAAGGACTAGACGTAGCTCACGGTTTGGGGTGAACCAGTATAAAAATCGTAATGTCCATCTTCTATCCTTTTACTTCAGTTTATTTTGTTGTTAAACAATTATATAGAAGTTATTTGCTATTTAACTACATAATAATTATCGTATAAGTTTTGTGATATTCTTTCAACAAGTTAGAGAAGTTCTTAGCAAGTTTTTTTGTAGTCACAAAAAGGATACACAATTCAACCCCCCCTTCTTGTATATCTAGTTTTGTGTATGTAAACTCTATACTAACGTGTGATTTACTTCAATTAAATCTTAATGTCACTTATCAAAAGTTTCTACTACCATTTGACACTTAATTCTACTAGCATTTGTCAATTGTCCTGCCATTTGACATTTTTTTGTAGTACAAAAATACCCAAAATCTCAAAAAATTCTCAAAATTTACCAAAAAATGTAAATCAGTAATTTAATTCACCAAATCAATTTTCAAGGCAAAATATTTACTATCAAAATTGTAATCACATTAAAACAATTATTTATACGCAAAAAATGTCAAATGAGTGCATAAACAGTCATTGTGGTGTGTACAAAGCAATTAAATGCAATTGCATGCATGAGTATGAAATGCATTCTTCTAATCTCTCATTGCTATTTTTCATTCACATAAATCTAGGGTTCTAGCCCTTAGTATGGAAACAGGATGCTACACTTGGAGTTAGAACTTATATAATTAGTTAAAAGGCTAATGGATATCCTTAATCATTTCAATCTTGTATCTGTCTTTTATAATAAAAGGAAAGAATAGTTTATTTATATATACAGGTAAAAAGAACTTAAAAAACACTCTCACAAGTGTTAATGGCCTTAAATGTCCACACTCTCTATTTAAATGCCTAGGGATCTAATCTTTTCAAAGCGAATTACTTACAAAGATTGCTAGCCTCTATATGATGAAATTATTAGGAAAATTGATCACATGAATAATAAGTTTCTCTACTTTATAGGAAGACTCTAATTGAATTATATTTTTTCTAAGCAACCTAAAAATTCATTGGTGTAGTCATATGTTTTTGCCACAAAACCTGATAAAGGACAATCTTAAACATTTCCTATAGGCTAGGAGGTTAGATGATGCCATAAAATCCAAAGTGAGATGGTCAAACATATGATTCTATAAAAGGAAAGGGCGGTTTAAGAATAATCTCACTGAAGAATTTCAATAAAATGTTGCTTGCTAAATGTATATGGAAACAGTATAATAATGAAGAGATCATATAGGTGCAATAGATACATTTAAATGTACTTAAATAAAAAAGTTTTTGGTGTATCATACTAAGTCAATCTAACTCTTGGAATTGGAACTGGATTCTAAAATTAAAAAGTTTCATCATCCTGAACTTGAAAGTTATAATAGGCAATGAAAATAAAGCGTAGTTTTGTTTCAATAACTAAAATAATCTCAGTCCTTTGTATTTACCATATGATGAGGAGAATCTCTAACTGCTTGTATCACTAAGAGCTATAGTAATATCACTCTTAAAAATGGAGATTGGAATTAGATGTTTAAATGTTTTACTATTATTAAGAGCAATATTGTAAGTTATAGACCAGATGTGTACAAAGAGGATAAGATTATCTAGAAGAAAGATAATATGAGTTGTTTAAAAATAAATTCTATCACTAAATTATCAACCAAACCTGAGGTTTCATAGTGGAAACTAGTGAAGAAAAACTATCCAAAAGTCTCTTTCATTCTTTGAACATTCATTAAACAAAAAGTAAGTACGATGGATAAGCTAAAGGGGATCTATCCTAACAATCCTTCTTGTAAACTTTGATGACTAAAACCTAAAAGCATTAGCCATTTTCTTTATGAATGCCCTTATTCTTCTTTCTTTTGGCATGTATGATATATGGAGGGAGAGGAATAAAAGTGCCTTAAACTCAATTATACAATGGTTAAGTCATTGGACCATGGTAAGGAGTATTAACTTAGAGATAAGTCTTGAATTAGCCATTAGATAGAATGTTCGTTCATGTGTGTTCATCTTATTTGTTATCATTCACCTTTATAATTATGTCAAGTTGAGCTGCCTTTAGTGGAATGTTCTTTTATGAGTGTTCTTCTTGTTAGTTATCATTTACCTTTGCAATTAGGTCAAGTTAAGGTGCCTTTTTTAGCTTGTTGTCCTATATTAGTGGTTCTATAATAACTTTCATTTCTCTGGTATTTTTTATTTGAATTCACCTTTGGTAAAACTTCTATCTTTTATCCTAATAATCATTTAATCATTGTTTAATTAATTTTATTTTCTAAAAAAATTCAATAGTCACAATTAGTCATTTATTTTTTATATGTTTACATACTGCAATAAATCAATTAGTTGTATAAGTTTTACATGATTAAAGGAATTTTTATAGTGTTTGCATTTTTAATTAATTTATTTATAAGACAAAGTGTATGAAATAAATATATTATGTAAATAGAATTATGATGAGATCAAAATTAGAAGATTTATGAATTTGATATATTATCCTGAAATTTTTATTAAATGCTTTGTTCATACTAGATATTAATAAAATGAAAAGACTAGAACATGATATATTTCTTTCTCACGAAAGAAGTAGTCAATCTCATAAAATTAAATATGAAGATATTAAAATAAAAGTATTATATGTTCTTGTTAGAGAATAAGAGAACAAATTCACTAAACCAAAATAACATAAGAATTTCATATGAAGCATTAGTTATATATATATCCAAAAAATGTTTATTATGATTATTCTATAGGTAATCATTTGAATTATTAGCTTTAAATTATCTTATATGAAAATTGTTATATTTTAATACTACTTAGGACTTATTCTAGTTAAATGTTGCTAAATTAGTATTCTTTTTATATAGCATAAACTAAATAGAGATTGTTGAATGATCAATATAAGATTTAGCATCCTAAAATGATTAAAGGGAATGTTCCATTATTGTTAATTAATATTAATTCAATTAATCTTTGGTCTCTTTGAAAATAATTATTAGATGTTATATAATCTAAATACTAATGTTAGAAAACTAATACAATATAACTCAAATAGAGTAGATATTAATTTTGTTCTCTTTCAATCATCTTATTAATTTTCAAATGTTATATAAAGTTATATTAATTACAAACTGTGCAGTATTTTTTGATATGGACCAATCCACTAGACTTTAGGAAATATTTTTGTGGACCTTTAGTTTTGAAATTAGAAAAGTAAAAGGTTGTCAAATCTCAATAATAGAAATGTATATTAAATCACACTAAAAGCATTTTTAAATCCTATAGGTTATTATAATAAAAGATCGAGCAACAGGGGCAGTCACCGTATTATACAATTATCTAGCATATAAATCCTAATATTTTATTAAACTGCTAAAATATTTTTATGAAGTAAAAACAAATTAATTTGAAATATAAAAGAATTTATTTTCATAATCGATAGTTTTCTCTCTTTGATAAAATTAAAGTACAAATCTTACCAAAGAAAAAGTAATTCTCCGTAACCTCATAGGTTTGACTGTGATCCATCTAAAAAGATGAATTAATTATGAGAAAACATGTAGGTTTTTTTTTAGTATTATTGTCATCCTATTTTGAATTAAAAATGGGGATTTCTGATATGGAAACGTTGTGGGCCAAGGGAAAAGAAGCGACTGAAGTGAACTACATCTCTTATGTGTAGGGGGAAGGAGTGGCTTCCTCGTTAACTAACCTCATTGAGAATTCCTGGCATCTCCAACACTATAAGAAAAATGAGCTTTTGCGACAGTCTTTACCGACAGAAAGTAAGATTAGCAACGAACATTACAGTCATTATCGACGGTTTTGCATTTTTCGTCGAAAAGTAAGATTAGTGACGGACATTACCGACGGAAAAAGGTGTCGTAGAAATAGCCACAACTAATAAATACCGACCGAAAATAATTTACCATTGGTAAATTTAATGACGGAATATTTTTTACCGTTGGCATATTTACGAACGGAAAATTGTTTTCCATCAGTATATTTACCAATGGTTTAAATACTTCTGTCGATGAATTGTTACAAAATTATAGATGTATTATGTCTGTAATTACTGATGGTATACTGTTAGTAATTCCGTCTATGATTACCGACAGTTTGTGGATGGCAACTCCGTCTGTGATTACCGACGGTTTCCATCTTTCTGTCAGTAAGTAATAGTTCCAAATATACTGACGGAAGTTGTTTTACCATCGGTAATCACAAACTGCATTTAGTTGGTTACTCCATCTGTGATTACTGAAAGTTTTCATCTTTTCATTAGTAAGTTTGTGTAAAAATAAGGGGAAATTGTTCCAAATTTATCGACAGAAGTTGTTCCATATGTGATTACCGACGTAATGTTTATTCCATCGATAAATGTTTTAGTTTTAGCAACGGATTTTCATATGTCTGTCAGTAAATGAGTTAGAAAACTTCTTTAAAAAATGTACTGTTAATATCGTCAATAAATTTTATTTTGCATAATTTAAACAAGTATTAATGTAATAGTTTAAATTTGAATTTTTAAACAAAAATGTGATTGAAGATATAAAGTTGAAAATATCTTAATTGATAATAAAAATATTAAATTGTTCATAATAAGTTTTCGTATCTCTAATAAAATGATCAAAAGTACACTATTAATTTTGAGACGGTGGATGCTTTGATTCATGCGATGAGGTGTACCCTTACCCTTCAACTCATCCATCTCATTACGGAGCTGAGTTATGTACTCCATAGACTGTTGCAACTGAGTTGCCAGCATCTGTACCGTGCTCCCAAGCTGAACAACTCTCTCATTGGATGCTGACCGCTTATTAGAAGTAGCTGTACTGGACGTAGAGGATTCCGAATAACATGTATTTGCAAATGATCCTAAGTCGAATATCCTTCCCCGACGGTCCCTACCACCTACTACATGAAGATAGGTTTTAGTCTTATCAACATCTTCAGGTTGTTGAGACTATCGTTCAATGCTTTCTTGAATTTGGTCCTATCAAAAGGCAATGTTTATATTAGTAAGTGATAATTATTAAGCATTAATATTAAATTATAAATTTCACATACATTGAGTTCTTTACAATGGTTGTTGATGAATGTCACACCGTCATGCTTCTTAGCATGAGTGTGCGAAAAGAGCTAACGAGGTGTAGGCCTTATGCCCATGGTCTTTTCCTGCATAAGAATAAAATGTTATAGGTGAATTAGAATTTATAAAAATTTTGACAGAGTTTCCTCTATTTTTATGAAATCTACCCCTTATTGAGCAAAGAACAAAACTAAAAATCATAGTCATATATGGCCCTAGAAAATAAGAACATTATCATTCTCAACAAGAAACACATATTTTCATTCCAAAATTCACACATAAAATTCAATAGAAATACAGCAAAGTAAAGAAATGAAAATATAAATTTAAAGTGAAGATACTTACAAGTCTCTCTGCATGATCTTGGTGGGTAATAGATCCTCCCGTATGTACTATAAGACCCTCTCCCCTTGGTCCTCCATGTCTGTTGGTCGAATTACACTCTGAAAGGGACATTGCCTCAGGTGATGTCCAATACTGTTGCCAACGACACCATATTTCTTTAGAAATGTAAGGCGGTCCTACACCTACCCAGTGTATCGCAACAACAAAGTCGTGATAACGTGTACCCGCTCGTGTTTCCCGTACTCTATAAACGATCGTGTCAAATTGAGAATCCCAAAAGAATTCTTTATGAAACAAAAGGAAAAACATTCCATTAATACTTATAATGTAATGATATTTATCTAATAAATATACAAAAATGTTAATTAGAAAAGAATATAATAATTTTGTTGTACCTTAAACTCGTGATAGTAAAAATCCCTTGTCGCCTGAGAGATATTCTTTCATACAAAGCCCTCAATATCATTCTTCTCCTTGAATTTTGATGTCATGTTTCTTGAACACGGTCCAGATGGAATGAACCTAATATCAGATTGAAAAATTTTATACCATTTTGAAAATTGAAACTTATAACTTAATTATAAACTTATAGTGTTCAATGTATTTTCACTTACAGATTATTGGCAATTGTAATGTAAGTTCTTTCATCAGGTCCCTCTGCTCCAGGCCGATGGCCGCTTAATTCATCATCATTGTTTATCCCTGATACCTTTATCAGTATAAAGGTAGTAAATGATGTAAGGGTCATGGATGGTGACTAGCATCTATGGAAGGTTACCTCATCTGCAAGTGTAGTAGCTGAAGGGAGAGGAGGAGATTAAATTCCAGCTGCTACACCATGAGATGCTTTACCTATACAGTAAGTACCTCCAAATCGTGGTCTGAATCCTGGTTGCGAAATATCCTGTCTTCTTTTTGGTGCCATATTTCAACCTGAAATTAATATTAAGTTTTAGCTTTTCGAAGTTATAACAAGTAATCTTAGTGCACCAATGAGAATATACTACAAGCATTATACAAATTCGCGACCTTCTTATGTGAGATTCAAGGATGAAAAAATGAGAATGAAATTTAAAAAGTTAAAATAAGTGCCATGTTTAGTTAAGATGGAAATAGATTAAAAAAAAGAAGGTAAGCAATAAAATTTGTCCATAAGGGAAAAGTATAATCTGTCACAAGAGAGTTAGGAATGATGTATCAAGTAAAGGAAATAATTGATTACTTGAATATAATATTCAATTACAAACACAAATTAATTGCTATCATCACTTAATTGTAAATCAAAGTCATCTTCTTTTTTTGAAGAATTTAAATCAAATTCATATTCTTCTTCAATCTCTGGCCCTCCTCGTCCTCTCTAGATAAAATTTCAACATATGCATTACATGGATCGTTCAACGGTGTCATTATTCTCATATAGGATAGATGGATTTATTTCATAAGCATCTTTTTGAAACACTTCACTTTCAATTCTCTGTTCTCCTTTTCCATGTGATTCAAAAACACCTCGAGGTTTAACTTTGCAAACAACCAATCAATCTGACTTATCATGTAATAAGCTAGGAAAAGGGACATAATACACCTGGATAGCTTGCATTGCCAACACGAAAGGTTTAAATTGTCGAAATCTTCTTCGCTTGTTGATTACAACTAGATTGTATCAGTTATACAATTTTGTAACAACATTTGGAGTTGGATTAAACCACTCACACTTAAATATCACACTTCACTTTATTGGCAATGCAAGGTACTCAATTTCATGTATCTCAATAATTTTTTCATAGTAATCCATCAATTCTCCTTGTATGCAAACTCCACTATTTATTATTCCCATACTATGACCATGATTTTTTGTATGATATTTATATCCATTAACAAAATACATTGGATATGATTTAACAATTCGCAAAGGTCCCTTTGTAAGATCACATATGAACTTGTTCTCAATTGGATAATCTAAGGCCTACAGAAAAGAAAATACCAAATTAAAACTACGATCTTGTGGTTTGAACACCTAAATCTTATAATTCAATCATTTTAAAGTATGTAAGTGAAAACTTACATATGCTCGAACCATTGAGGAAAGTGTCTTCCAACTTCTTTATTGATATCATCCTGTGTTTTGTCAGGCCTAAGCTCACGTAACAATTCCTAGTATAATCTAAAAACATTATTATGCATGTTCAGTTATGAATAACACTAAAATTCAAATGATAAATAACTATTTCAACTTACTACACGAAAGGTTGAACCTCTTGACAATTCAATAAAATATAACCATGGGCATCCTCAATTTCTTTCTTTGTTAACATTCTTCCCATTGAACATCCATATGTTCGTCTAGGATATGTGAAAATGGATAAATTATCATCATTATCAGTAGTTCCTCCCCCATCCTCATTACGAGGAACTTTTCTTTCTCTTGTGTGAATCTGCTACTCAAAGTAATGTGAACAAAATGTACCAGCTTCCTTCACTAAATAAGCATTACATATCGAACCTTTAAGTCTAGACTTATTTGTAATATTTTTCTTCAAGTAATGCAAATACCTATATGAGCGAATAGGGTTATATGATTTGAGTTATGAAAATATGATATGTCATCAATTACAATAATTTGTGTTAAATTACATACCTCTTAAATGGATACATCCAACAATATTGACCTGGACCGACTAGTTTATCCTCATGTGCTAAATGAATAGGTAGATGCTCCATACAATTAAAGAAGCTTGGAGGAAATATCCCTTTTAATTTGCATAAAATTATTGGAATTTCCCTTTCTAGTTTTTCCATTTCAGCCAACTTAATTTTAGATGATGTTAAGCTTTTGAAAAACAAACTTAATTCTGTTGTTACTTCCTAAACCTTATTTGGTAGCAACTCCTGAAATGTAATTGAAACTAGCTTTTGCATAAACAAATTACAATTATGAATTTTCATCCCAAATAATTTGTACTTCCTCATGTCCACACACCTTGCCAAGTTTGAGATATAACCATCAGGAAACTTTAGACCTTTTAACCATTAACACAATATTTGCTTATGCTTTTTGTCTAAAATGTAACATGATTTCGGATATTTACCGGTGCAAAGATCTTTATGTAGCTTATTCCTTCTACAAAAAATTTTCAAATCAGTTCGTAATTTTGCATTGACTTTCGTCTTCCCTTTAATGTTCATAATGATATTGAACAACTTGTGAGAAATATTTTTTTCAATATGCATCACATCTAGATTATGACGTATCAAATTCGTTTTCTAATATGGAAAATCACAAAAGATGCTTTGTTTTGTCTAGCCAAAGTTTCTACTAATGCTTGTATTTATTTCATCAGCTTCAAATTCTGTAACTTTCAACAAGCCTAATTCATTAATATCCTGCAATATCTCTTCACCAATTTTCTAAGGGAGAGGAGGTGATTTTACCATCTTATTCTTAATGAACTTTTTTTTATTGCGCTTAAATGGATGATTTGGAGGAAGAAATTTTCTGTGGTTGTCAAAACAACATATTTTGCTCCCATTTGGAATATAAAACGCATCTGAATCATTGCCACAATAAGGACAACCTAATTTTCCTGCTGTGCTCCATCTAAACAACATGACATATGCCCAAAAAATCACTAATTGTCTACATCAAAGCTAATCTCAACACAAAATTTTTTTTCAGAGATACATCATATGTCTCAACACCATAATCCCAAAGATGTTACAATTCAGATATCAATGGTTGTAAGAATATATCAATTTTATGCTTCAGATTTGTAAGCCCTGGCACAATCACTGTCAAGAACATACATGCCTCTTTCATACACATCCATAGAGGCAAAATATAAGGAGTAATTGTGATTGACTATGATGAATATTACTGGTCGGATTGACCAAAAGGTTGGAATCCATTTGGCGACAATCCTAACCTAACATTTCAACTTTTAGCTTTAAACTCATAATGGTTGTCATTGAAATGTTTCCGTGCCAATGCATCTGATGGATGACTCATTATTCCATCTTCTTGTGGGTGTTCATTATGCCATCATATATGAGATGCAGTAACATTAGAAGCATATAGTCTTTGAAGTCTCAGAGTTAGCGGGAAATAATAGAACCACTTCCACGGTATTAACTTTTCTTTTATAGAATGCTTTCTAGGCTTGAACCTAGATTGTCCACAAAATTACACTCTTATAATTCCATATCAACACCTTAATACAACATACATCCCAATTTGCAACAATTAATCTTTTTAACAGGAAAAACAAAACCCCTAATAAGTTTCTTCATATTGTAAAAATTGTCAATTATTATGTGATCAGGCGGCAATGATTCATTATACCATCCAAGAATTTTATCGAAACTACGATAAAAAATGTGCCCTTCAGATTTTATGTTCAAGATATAAGCAGTAGATGACAATTGAGCCATTGTCTCATAATTTGGCCATAGTTCTTGGTCAGCTGAGTGTAGTAAGTCAAAAAATTGTTTGGATTGTGGGTTGGGTTCTTCTTCAAGATTTCTATATTTTCCTGAAAGGTATAACCGGCTACATCATAAATCATTTGTATGTAATGATTTTCATTTGCATCCACATTATTTGTTCTAAATCCAATCCTCTCTTCAAACTCATTTAAGCTTACTGACGATTGTGCTTCATTAGCCCTTAAGGTGCTACTAATCAATGGTACCCCATATTGTGTCCACTCAAAATAATTTAGGGCAAACCCTCTTCTCAATAAATGTCCATTCACTTCATCAATAGAAAGGAAACGAATGTGCTTGCACTTTTTACATGGACATTTGATCTTAGGCCCATCCATATATGCTGGTTAAGAAAATGTATAATGAATAAAAGCTTTAACTCCCTCAACAAACTCAGGATTAATGAAACCATCACGTGATAATTGTCTATACATCCAAGATCTATCAACATGACTCATCTAGTTATTTGAAACAGTGATTCCATGGTTAGTATCATTCATGTTCTCTAAAATTTATAGAACATCTAAACTTTACACAAAATCCCCTAAGCATTAACTAATTGAATTAATCACCAACAATTGATTTCAAAACTATAGTACGTGACATTATTTACACATGTGAATCAAGAAAACAAGTTCTCGCTGTGACTCCTAGGCTTGTGGAATTTTTCACCGAAAAGTCTCACGGGAGCTGCACCATGGGTTTCCAGCCTATATACCGTCCTAGGGTTTATTATGGAAAGCAATTATGTTGTCTATGAAACATATTAATTCCTTATGTGAATACTAAGTTTGCATTAATCAAATCAAAGTTTTAGAATTATTCGATTGAATTAATAATCTACAATTGATTTCAAAACTATGGTATGTGAAATTGTTTACACCTATGAATCAAGAAAATAAGTTCTCGCTGGACTCCTAGGCTCATGGAATTTTTCACCGATAAGCCTTACAAGAGCTGCATCACAGGTTTCCAGCCTACATTCCGTCCTAGGGGTTTATTATGGAAAGTAATCGTTTTATCTATAAAACGTATTAATTCCTTATGTTAATAAGTTTGCATTAATCAAATTGAAGTTGATTAATGCAAACCGATTGAACTATAACATCTCAAACTAATTGGACATACAATAAATACTTAGACTATTAAAGAAAAACATAAAAACTCATTGATGATTAGAAGAATATTTCAAACAACAATATAAAATGAAGACCTCCTTTGAATTCACATAAAATCCAAAGATATCATAATTATATTATTAAGGCAATACATATGGTAAATATTAGTTGGACGATTAACCTGGATAGATCGACAAATTCAGACTACAACAAAGAAAGACGAGCGACACTCTCTAACATAATATAGGACCTGCGAAAAAGAATATCAAATATTTAATATAAGATTGAGAAATTAATATGCGGTATACATTACATGATAGAATTTAAAAGTGTGGTTCTTATCAACAATAATGACAATATTTCGATGAAGTAAATAAGGCATCAAATAGGGAAATCAATAAACTCAAATATTCATTATTTAAATTCATTATAGGTACTGAAATTTTGAATAACATGCTTGGATCCTAAAAGAGTTATAATGATAAATGCAAATTGGTTTTATTGATAAAAATGAACCTCTAATTAATTGGAAGACGCTTTTTGTAAGGGGTAAGTATTTACAAGATGAGTTATTGCCTAAATTACCAAATGAGCATATAACATCCAATTATATGCATTAAAACTTGAATGCTCATACATCATCATTCAATTGGCAACGAAAGAAAAATTTTATGCGTTTTGAGAATTCTAGACTTAGAATACATGACATTAAAGCAAAAGTAGACAAAATTTTCATATAAAGTCATCTTTAAAGAGCACGAAAGAATAATTATATTTATTCATTTAGATAGCTATGAATAAATATTAATGGAAATAGAATAGTGACAAGGCAATCAAACCAATAGGGATACATAATATGGATGTAGTAATCACATTAGTAGCTTAAGTGGAGGCATTGATAAAGAAAATTGATAACAAGCATTATATTATAGTTTATGTAAGGGAGGGCATAGTACCTATGACTATTAAGTTGATAATTCATTTTCTAAGCCAACTAAACTGGTTAACTATTTAAACAAATTCTAACTTCATCAAAATAATCTTAGTAATAATATATACAGTCTAGGTTGAAAAAACCATCTAAACATTGTAAATAGTGAAAGACCAAGTAACCCCCAGATTCCAAGTAATACCAACAACTTAATAAAACATCAAATCAGCTAGGGGTTAGCCATTGAGAGATTAACTAATCTACTTTTGGGAGATTTGATAAATTAAAATCACAGGTTGATCAGATGGTAACCTCAAACAAGAATTTAGATTTTCATATTATGGAACTAGCTAGTTCCATTAACGTTAAGGGATAAGGATCTTTGTGACATTAATAAGTAGTAAGGAAGTTTGGAATCAAATGACAACAATGGTGAAAAAGAAGAAGTTTAATACGAAGAAAACAATGGTAAAGAAAAAGTCATTCAAGAAGAAGAGTCATCACCAATCAAACCATATATGCCTCTTATTCCTTTTCATCGGAGGCTTAATCAAAACAAACTAGGAAAATAATTTGAGAACTTTTGGGGTTTCTATTTTCCAAAATAATTTACCACCAAATTTTAGAGATCTTAGAGTTTTTTTTTCCTTAAACTATTGGTGAAACTGAATTTTCTAAATTTTTGAATGACATAAGTGCTGGTGCATCCTTAATGCCTTAGTCAACTGTTAAGAAAATTTAACTTCAAAAGTTGAAACTTCCTACTGTATCCTTATAACTAGCTAATAATTTTGTTAATATTCCTTTAGGTGTGCTAAAAGATGGGCTACTTAAGATCAAGAATTTTTATCCTTACTAATTTTTTTTTAATCTTAGAGATGGAAGAGGATATAGAAATTTCCATCACTCTATGACTTCCTTTCTTTGCCATTAAAATATCAATAATTATTGTGACTATGGTAGATTGTCACGAATGTGAAAAATGAAGTAGATGAATCTAACCTAAATGATGCAAGTAAATATCCTACTTTTTCTAAGCATGTTTGTACAATTGATTACCATGACATACTAATCAGAGAGCTCTTTGAATATGAAATTGTAAGAGAACATCTAGAAACTTGTCTTTAAGATGTAAGTATAATCAATCATCTAACAAAGAAGTATAATCTATAGAATTCAAAATGTAAAATCTTTGAAGATATAGGTAAAGGTAAAACACTTTTACCTTCGTAAAGCTTGCAACCTTCTATTCCAACATTGAAAACTCTACCCACACATTTATATTATAATTTTTAGGGGAGAATGAATTTTTGGCTATTATTATTAATGCTTTATTGTTCAATGTTAATCTTGATTAATTGTCAAATGTTGAGATATGAAAAAAGGCTATGGGATATACTATATCTAGCCTTAGAGGCATCAACCCTTATTTTCAATACATATGATTTTGAAGGAAGAAAATTATTTAAAAATAAAGTAAGTGTATCTTAATATGAAAGAAGTTATAAAGGTTGATTTTCTCAAGTGGTTAGATGTTGAGCTAATTTTATCTTATTTTTGATTAGTCATATGCGATTCCAATGCATGTTATACCTAAAAAACGTAGAATGAGTGTAATGCTTAAGAAAATAATAAGTTAATGGATTGAATGTAATGCTCAAGAAACATTAAGTTAATCTCCACTAGGAGTATATAGCCTATTAGAGATTTGTATTGATTATGAGAAACTTAGTGTCTCTACTCATAAAGATCACTTTCCTTTGCTTTATCAATTGCTCGCAATACTTGTAGGATATAAATAACAATGTTTCCTAGTGGGATATGTTGGATCAAGAAAAGAAAGCATGCCATACTTGGAGAACCGGTAGATTTCAAAACCTTTTAGAAATCTTATTTGCAGCGAAAGCAGTATATCCAAATCGTCATGCCAATCTATACATGATATGGTATAAGGATAATAATAAACATAAACAAGATAGTGATATTACCGACTCCTTCGCTACAGCTTTAATTTCTTGCTGTGCTATCCTCTCCTTCTTTCTGTATCCAAAGTCTTTGCTTTTGAATCCTTTTCTTTGTCAATCTATCCTCTCCTTGCTGTTATATCCTCAACAAATTTGATTTACCTCTTGTTCTTCCAGGACAACTAGGTTAACAAAATCCATTGGTGGGAAAGGAGAAGAAATGTTTGGAGGAGATTTTTCTTAGAAGAAATGAACCAAAAAATGAAACTCTGCTCATGTAAATTTCGGCTCACTCATGCATGAAAGGAGAGAGAGAGTCACACCATACCAGAACATCTTTTTACACCCTTAATTTTGGTTATGCATGGAATGGAAGAAGAGAATAACATCCAATGCATCACTTCTTACTTTAATCAATTATAAAGTAGCCAATAAATGAGACTCTTCTGATTTATCTTTAAGATGGCTATATGAAAAGACTATTAACCTAAATATGACCTACCAATTTCGGTTTTGGAAGATGGAA
>JAOSBN010000178.1:33896351-33931575 GCA_027563595.1 Erythroxylum suave
AAGAATCTTCAGAGATTCTGGAATTCTTCTTGACAGAGGAAACAGAATGAAGATGAATATTAAAAGCGTTATTAATGCAGCAACCATCGGTAGAATGGGATTGAGTACAAATTCTATGGCGAGAGCAAGGATTGAGGGGGAGCACATAGTCAGACGCAGCATGAGTGGGAATGTTACTCCCAAAGAAAGAAGAAACCCCAATCGTTTGGAAGAATGGCTATAGAAGAAAAGAAGAAACCATCAGAGGTAACAGTTGAAGCTGAGAAGATATTGCAACGAATAGCAAGTCAGCTGAATCTATCTGAAAAACAAGTGTCGTTAAAAAGGAAGACAGAGACACTTGATTTTGGGAAAGTCAAAAAGTCAAAAAGATCACCAAGGATATTAACCCTCCGACAAGATAAGCAGAGGAGAGGGAAAGGACTGACTCTTGGTGAAGAATCTGAGAAGATAGAAAAGCCAGCAAAGGCTATAAGATCTCTAGTCTCAATTTTGCAATAAGAGTAGACAAAGCCAACTAAAGAGACTGGAATTAAGAAGAAGTTGGAGTTTAAAATGAAGAGAACCCAACCACAACCACCTTCAAGACTGGTAGAAGAAAGTAAAAAGTTAAAGACTAGTCAAAAAGAAAGTACATCAACTAGTGGTCAACAGAAAGAAAAAGCAGTTCAACACAGAGTTGTGTCTCAAAGTCCTATCAGAAAAGAGGACTTGAGAACAAAGGTGATAGAAGAAGAGGTACCTATGAGAAGCAGAAGCTCAATTATAATCAGAGAACCTGTGAAAAGGTTAGTCAAGGTACAAGTTGAGCCTATATTGATCAGTAATTGGTCTATTCATCTTCTGAATCATGAAGAAAGGAGATTATATGGGATTCTGAGGGATAAAAAGTCAGAACCATATCCTCTAAAGATGACCAAAGATCGGTACACTATCTACCCAGTCACGAGTAGAACTTTGATGAAGATTGTACCTGATGTCCAACCTAGAGCTTCAAACATTGTACGCAATATGAAAAAAGGGAAACAAAAGATGTACCTTGAAAGAAAAACAGGTAACCTGACAAAAGATCAGATACATGAAGCTGTGAGAAACATAGACGACGCATGCAATGTAGTGTAATCAAAAGGAGTATATGTTTCACATCACATTTCAAAGGCATTAGGAAATAATTGTGGATGCTTCACCATAGATGTAACTTCTCAGGTAGTTGGAAGAGTGACTAAAGGACAGTACAGAACTATCGAGGTTGAAGGTATTTCTGTCAACTTAAAGACTTTTGTGCACCTGATGATGCACCTTAGACCCTTAAGTTCTATATCTTCAATTAAAGATGTTCTTCATCTTCTTGGAAAAACTATTCTAATCCTACCTAGACCTAATGACCTTGATCTCCCTGAAGGTAAGCAATTCTTCAAACCTCCTAGTCTAAAAATCATTGAACTAGATGTCTTACCCTCAGAAACATCTATTGCTACAAACTTCTTTCCATCAAGTGCACCTCAACAAGCCAATACTATTGGACTGGAAGAAGTAAGACACTCTCAAAGTGGAGTCAGGAAGCCTTAGTGAAGGAAATTGAAGAAATTCATGAAAAGGATGATATTCTGACTGACTCAGTTGGTGATCTACACGAGGAAGTAGCTTATCTACAAGTATCAATAGAAGACGACCTCAAGTTGATCAGAACTGAGATGCAAGGTATGTTTTCTGAGATATTTAAGCATTTGAGGTAAATTTTTTGATTGATAACAAATAGGAGGAGAAAAGAAGAAGATAGAGGGAGAAAAGATAAAAAAGGGGAGAGAAAAGAAGAAGAGGAGAAAAGAAAAACAGAAGAAGAGAAGAAAAACAAAAGAAAGAAGAAAAGTAGAAGATAGCATGCATATGTGTATTTTTGCTTATTCTTTGTTTGTTGTTTTGTTATTCATTTGTTGTTTTGTTATTCATTTGTTGTTTTCTTATTCATTTGATGTTTTCTTATTCAATTGTTATTTCATTCATCAACTGAATAAAAATTCATTCACTTTGATTTTTCTAAAATTATGATTATTTGTTATCATCAAAAAGGGGGAGATTGTTAAGTCAAGAGGATTTCACGATGACTAATATTTTTATGACAATCAAACAATAATAATGTTAGAAACAAATGAACGTTTTGACAAGTGTGTTAAGTGTGCAGACGAAGTATAGAACACAGACGCAGAAGTCAACATAGATGCAAAAGACAATACAGACGCAAGTCAACATAGATGCAAAAGACAATACAGACGCAAGACCATATAGATGCAAAAGAGAACACAGACGCTAGTCAACATAGGCGCAAAAGACAATACAGACGCAAAGTCAATAACTCAATATAGACATAAAGGACAATACAAACGCAAAGTCAATACAGACACAAGTCAACATAAATGCAAAAGACAATACAGAAGCAAGTCAACATAGATGCAAGACAATACAGACGCAAGACAATATAGACGCAAGTCAATATAGATGCGAAAGACAACACAAACGATACAATGAAGAAATAGAAGTACGTCGTACAGTTACTTAGTTGGAGTTAGTTACAGAACTCAACTAAATGACGGTTATCAAGAATCAAAAAGCAATTAGAGACTGAGGCTATAAATACTAGTCATAGTCGAAGATTTCAGAAGCTAATGAATCTTACGGATCTGACGAATCTTACGAGTCTTACAATTTTGAAAAATCAATGATCTTTGAGTGCTTACTTAGAAAAGAGAAATTCTGTAGTGCGATACTGAGAGAGCTAAACTTACTGTAACAATAACTCACAATATCATTTTCTAGTGAGAGAAAGAAAAAGCAAATAGTCTGGAGAGGCTAAGATAGCTGAAAGAATACTTTGTGTAAGAGACCTGATGAGGCTCTGGAAGGGAAGAAAGAATACTTGTAATTTTTTGGAGTATAGTGAAACACTCAGACGAACTCTGAGGACTGGACGTAGCCCACGGTTTGGGGTGAACCAGTATAAAAATCGCAGCATCTACTTTCTATCCTTTACTTCAGTTTATTTTGTTGTTAAACAATCATATAGAAGTTATTTACGATTTAACTACGTAATAATTTTCGTATAATCCTTGTGATATCTTTTTAACAAGTTACAGAAGTTCTTAGCAAGTTTTTGTATTAACAAAAAGGATACACCATTCAACCCCCCCCCCTTCTGTGTATCGAGTTTCTTGTACGTAAAGTCTATACTAACGTGTGATTTACTTCATTGGGATCATAGAGAATTCATTAAAGCTTGGAAGAAGGTTTGAAATGGTGAGGAACCACGTTCGTGGGAATTATAGTGATTCCTATGTGCGTGGGAATTATAGTGATTCCCACACATGTGGGAATAGTCAAGATTCCCAGCACATGGAGGGAAACTTAAAGTTTCCCTCTCATTTTTTCTCTCATCTTATCTTTAAAATTTCACATTCTCTCTTTCCAACCCACAAATTTCTCTCCTCCCACTCTCTAAAACATTTCAATTTCCCTCTAGATTCTTGGTATTTTCCTCAATTTTTTCATTATTCTTACAATCTTTTCATCTTTTCATGCATTAATCTTTCCAAACAACAAGGATTTAGTTAAGTTTTTTATTCTCTCTCTCTAAAACTCGAATCTCACTTTCTCTCTCTTATTCTTGTAGGTTTTTCTATAACAATCGCACCAAAGAGGATGATGGCTTGGAAACCGGGTGATGAAGTGTGCCGTCAAGTTTCCAATAAAGGCAAAAGCAATTTGGTGGTAACTTACCGCTCTCCCTTCCCACTTTACTCTGAGGAAGAAGATACGCGCTTCCATAACTTTAGGAATAGATCAATAATTACTCATAGGTACTTTGAATTGTTGGAGAACATCAGAGTGAGGACAAAGATTGAGGGACTAGCTGAAAACATAGGGTGGAGTAGGTTCATTAGTTGTGATATGCATATCCACCCTATGCTGACAACTAAATTTTTCACTATTGTCTATTATACAGAAAAAAAAATTGGACATCTTTTTGTTTAAATTATTCATTGTTGTGTACAAATTGGATTATAATGTCATGCATCATCTTTTTGATTTCCAAAATATAAACATTTTAGATAATCACTTTGATTTTAATGTGGATGCCTATTAGAAAATGTTATCGAGGGAAGATAGCTTTGATTCATGTAATGCACCGAAAGCTTTAAACCGTAGTGTCAAACATTTCTTGTTGCATAAATTCATGTGTTTAACCATGTTCAATAAAACTGAAAGTAGCAAATTTTTGGCTACAACACTTTGCTTCTTATGATGCATGGATCGGAAGGTTAGAAACAACACGCTTTTTAGAATTTTTAGATCAATCATCAATGTTATCAATAAAAAGAGTTCATATTTTAGAATGGGGCATCTTGTTACTTCTTTAGTCCGCTTTTATAACCACAATTTGGAAGAGGTACGTACAACGCCACACGATATGTTTAACATATCATATTTGAGGCAGCTCGGGATTGTGGAGGTCTATTGTACGAAACTTCGTAATCCTCATATGTGTGCTACAGTGAGAAATAGGAGAAGCATCAATACAGCCACATCCTGACCTTCCACATCTAGAGCAGCTCAGGATCCAGAGGCACAGGTAACAAAACCCAACGCACCAACGGAGGACGACCGACTCCAACAAACCCTTGAACAAATAGCCTCTAACCAATAATGGATGGCATCTCAAATAATTGGGCTCAGCACATAAATGTGGAAAGTTAATAAGGAATAACAAAGCTTGAAGAGAAGGTTCCTCAACTTTTGTCGAAGGAACAATTTTGAAGCTCATACACCATCACTGTCGCCACCATCATTTGAATAAGCTTTTCTTACCCTTTAACCTTTATGTTTCTTTTGTGTGATTGCATTTCATCTCATGTTTATTTGGTTTCATATCATTTATGTGTGCTATGTTTTTTTGTTTAGTTTTAATTTCTTTAAGTTAGGTTTGAATTCACTTCCTTTTTTTAGTTTGATATCATTTGTTTGTTTCAATTTCTTTCGTTAGTGTTGTTTGCATTTTTATTTAGTTTAATGTCATTTTCACTCACTTGAAGGTTGACTTATCACATTGAGTACAATGTGATCTTTAAGTGTGGGGAGGTGTCATCAACTTTTGCAATTGCAATCTTTTTAAATTTGTATTGAATAGGATGCATGCTTAGGCATATTATATGCGTTTTGTGTCAACAATGGTGCTTTGTGTTAGCAATGGAACTCCATTTGAGTCACTTTGATAAATATTTCCATGAGAACCTATCATGTTAGTTGGAATTAGATCGAACGCATGCTTAAACTCATATTAGGCTACTTAAGTGGAAAGTGAACCATATAGAGTGATGAAAAGTAGTTGGTTACATAAGCTTAGTCACAAATTGACATTTGAACAATGAGGTAGTGTAGAGATGGATAATGAGTTTTCATTTGAGCTAAAGTGAGGATTGAGCCATATTACTCAATCTATAGTCAATTCATTTCTTTATTGACTGTTACTTCTGTAGGTTACTACCTTCAAAACTTGCTTTGAATCAGTTTGATTCTACTGGATGCAAGCTTAGTAAAGATGATCTAAGCCCTTGTTGTGTTAACCATTGGTTTAAATGACCTACCCGTTGATTATCCCTTACTAACCCCATTGAGCCTTAACGTTTTGTTTCTTAAAAACACCCAAAATTTTAAAACTTTAAACCCCATTTTCCTACCCTTTCACAAGCTTAGTAAAGTATTAAGTAAAACATTAGTTAGGATTATGTGAAATGTTTACTAAAATAAGTTGAGTATAACCCTGCTTATAGTCTACATTGTATACAGTGCTAGTTTTGATTCATAGTTCTTCCATATATGAAGAAAAAGAAAGAAAATGAAAAAAGAAAAAAAGAAAGGAAAAGAAAAAGGAAGAACAATCGAATAGCATAAATGAGTGCAGAGTACTACATTAGTTATGTTTGGATATCTCAGAGTTATGTTGTGCTATCCCATTGTATCCGTTGTTTACTTTACTTATGCTTATGATTAACCCACTTTCCCCTATTTTGACCAACCTTAACTCTTACCACACTACAACCTTAAACAAGTCCTTTTGATCTATTTATGCATACAATCCTTGTAAAGGAGAATTGGTGTATTAGCAAGCCTATGGTAGTGTAGTTTCCTATAGGAAGTTTGAGCGAAATACTAACCCTTAAACACTTGAGAGAAATGAGTGAAAACTGTAAGGAAGATTCATTTGTCCATCTTTACTTATCTTTGAGTGATGGTGTCAATTGTTGAGTTTGCTTATTTACACCAATGAAAAAGTAGTCATGACATATACATTAACTTGAAATTTGAGTTAGCTAAAATTTGAGGGATTATATGCTTTGATCTTTGTGAAAATGAAGTGATAGAATTGATTAGTTATATTTCTTTTGCTTGAGGACAAGCAAAGATTCAACTGTGGGGATGTTGATAGGTGTGCATTAGTACAAGTTTTTATAGGTAATTGACATGTGTTTTCTACCATAATTGTTGTTTATTGTTCTAGTTTAGGATTCTTTTTGTATGGTTTGATTTCTATTGTTGTTCTTGTGTGTTCGATGTTAATTGAGGTAAGAATTGACTATTTTTATGTAGGAAGAAAGAAGGAGCAACTTAAAGGGTGAACTAAAAATCAAAGAGGAGAAGAAAATAGGAGTGGAGCTGAGGCCAATCCCCACGATCGTGGGAATTATGTAAATTTCCTCTAACGTGGGAATTATAATCCGAGGCTTAATCAGGGCTTCATTAAACGTAGGATTTTTGGACTATTTAAGCATCATTAAGTCTCCATCTTTAAGAGAGCTGACACCCATCTTTAAAAACGCCATCCTTGAGTGAAGAATACATGTTTAGAGCTTTGAAGAAGGATTGAATACAAGGATCATCATCAAGATCAGGCAAAATAGCACATCAACACCAAAATTCCAAATTTTGGTAAAGAAGAGAAAGAGTCTTACATTCAATTTTTTATCACTTTGATTTCTTCTAGTCTTTGTAAAGATGGTTTATTTGAATGTTGATGATGTTATGGAGACCATGCTACGCTGATTTCATTATAAGGATTGCTTTTGAACTATTTTGTAGAACTCCTATTTTATTGAATTGAATGAAGTGTTCTTTTTATGATTGTTGCTTTTAATTGTTATCTTACAACAAATCGAGAGAGTGAATAAGATGATATATGTGTAGGATTGTACAGGGAAAGTTGGCGACCTATAGACATACAATTGTCATGTTAATTGAATAGTTAGAAGAGAGATATCGGCTAGTCAATTGATCACCATTAGGATAGTTTAATAACTAGTTAAATCAGTAGGGCATTGGGTAGGTTGACAGATCGTCCAATTGATTCCCGTTAATTCAATTAGGGACAAATAGTTACACCTTGAGAGAGGGTAATTAGTCCATTTGAAAATCTAGGGTGAGACACAATTCAATCGATAAAATAGGAGGGAAACAAAATAGGGAAAAAGTAATCTCTAGTCATATATTCTTAAATTCGGACTTTTTTGTAATTATGGTATTGTTCTTCATTTGTCATTGATCTTTTAGTTTTAGTTTAATTTTCCAGATTATTCACATTTAACAATTTCGTTTATTAAACAAAGTTGTGTCTAAATTAAATGGTGTCTAGGCATCAATCCTTATGGGATCGATATCTGCTCTATTTAACTATAAAGCATGACTCGGTCACTTGCGATTTTTAAGCGTAAAACAAGTAGATAGGTTGTATTGTCAACAATATTCATCACAAATGTTTGCCTTCGAGTCAAAAAGCTAAAATGGCATTCTAACCAAGCTTATTAATAAGACATGACCTAGTTAAGTAACCAGGGGGCATTCATCACAAATGTTTGCCTTTTAGTCAAAAGACTAATTCAATGTTAAAGAAAATTAACAAAATGGTATTTAATAAATAAATCCTATTGATATTTGAGAATAGCATGATTTTTTATAAAAAGCTACTAACTAATGTTTGTAATTTAAGTTGACTACTGATTATCAATGTGTGTATGCAAGTGTTAAGGGTGAGAGAATATGATGTTAAGGTCTTGAGTAGTACGTATACTTAGTCCAAAGTGCTTAGCCACAGATTGCATAAGTTAATAAGTTGGAACAACATGAAGGATTGTGTTCGAGGCTAAATCAGTTTCGTGAAGTTAGATTCCATTGTATCATTATTGCTTATGCATGAATGTATGTGTTATTGTTTGGTTTGTTTGAATTTGTATTTATTTTTGTTTTGCTTTAATTACAAACAAAAGTTTGAGTGTGAGGATGTTGACAGTTGTAGTTTACTTTTTTTTTTTGGGTATATGTTTTAATATGCTTTTAGGTGATGATTAGAATATTTGTGCATGTTTAGATTTAGAATTATACTAATGTGATCTTATGTTTATGTTTTTGAGTGTTTTATAGATCAGAGCATGATATTGAACTTTAATTTTATGTGGTTTAGGTGTTTTGATGTTTTTGTTAGTGTATGAAATCAGATGAAGAAGACTGAAGGAAGTTGGAGAAAGCTTAGACAAAATGAACAGGTTTATAGTTATGACAGAAGGTCCCCCCATGGTCACGATCATGGCGGAAGAGAATCACACTAGGTCACGATCGTGACACCTATATCATAATCATGAAAAAATCCAAATTTCAAGGGTATCATGACATCCCTATCACGATCATGATAAGATCGGGGTAAACACAAGGATCTCCTTCTTTTTTCATTTTTGAAGGGTCCTTTCGGACTTTTTAACTTGGGTAAAACCTAGTTTGTACCCTAAATGACACCAGGACTATATAATATCATTAAATGACCCTAATGAGAGGGGCCTCCATTTTCCATTTTGAGAAAGAACATAAGGAAGAGAAAAGAAGAGGAGCTTTAGCCAGCTGCTATCCATCCACTCCAACCTAGCCATCTCAAGTTATTTTATGTTTTCTCTTGTTTATTCACTTCATCTTGATGTATGCTTTGGGTTTGAGGATGTTGAATGTGTTGTTAATGATGTTCTAACTTCATTTTGGGATTGATTCCTGAATCATTTTGTGACTTAATTTATTTTCATGTCAATGAAACGTTTGGGTATTATAATATTTGTGAATGTGCATACTTCAATAATAAATTGAGAAATTGAATCAATAGTAATATTATTAGGATGGATAATGAGAGTTAACAACCTAATAGGTCATATAAATATCAAACTGATAATCATACGAAAAGAGATCTTATGCAAGGACCTAATTATCTCATAAATCATTTAAAAACTAGTTGAAGACGTGTGTTGTTTTTGTTAATCGAGAGATTGCAAGATTTAAATTTCCAAATCAATTAGGGCTTATTAATTAGAGTTGAATGATTAAATCTTGAGAGAGAGTAATAAACCCTTTGCAAATCTAGGATCGATACAGATTCAACCAAAAGCGATTAGGGTAGCAAAATGATGATAGAATGAATCCCTTCTTCTCATAATTATTTGATCATATCTTATGTGATATCTCAATTGTTAAGTGGTTTTGCTCCATTTTGATTTACTTGTGTTAATTTCATGATTTCAGTTTTAATCAAATCATACTCAATTGCTTAATTTTCTATTTAGTTTTATTTTCATTTTAATTCACACTTTTGCAACCTTAGACAAAGTTAAGATTTAATTAGTTTTAGCTAATTCCTCATGGAATTGACACCTCAATTACTATGCTTTACGATCTGTGTACTTGCTAAATATTGATGGCTTCATATAAGTAAAACTTGCTTAAGAAGTTTTTAGCGTCGTTTCCAGGGAATTAGTTTAAGGATGTGCTTGTTTAATGGGTATAAAAAAAGATAATGGGTATGAAATGAAAGATTGAGTTTAGTAAAGGAATATGATTATAAGGTTATTATTTTGATTATCCACTTTTGGGTAATACCTCATTCCTCTTTTAATCTAGAGGAATGGGTATCATTAGTCTAGAGGAATGAGCTAATTAATTATATTATATTTAATTAAAATAATATTAATAATTAATTAACTACAATATAATTAATTAAAATGAAATTCATTCATTAATTAAAATAATGTAATTACTTAATTAATTAAAACTATTATAATTAATTAATTAATTACAATATAATTAATTAAAATATTATTAATAATTAATAAACTACAATATAATTAATTAAAATACAATTCATTCATTAATTAAAATATTGTAATTAATTAACTAATTAAAATATAATTATTCATTAATTAAAATATTGTAATTAATTAATTAATGAAAATGTTATTAATAATTAATCAACTACAATATAAGTAATTAAAATACAATTCATTCATTAATTAAAATATTACAGTTAATTAATTAATTAAAATATAATTATTCATTAATTAAAATATTGTAATTAATTAATTAATCACAATATTATTAATTAAAATATTATTAATAATTAATCAACTACAATATAATTAATTAAAATACAATTCATTCATTAATTAAAATATTGTAATTATTAATTAATTAAAATATAATTATTCATTAATTAAAATATAATAAATTACAAGATAATTAATTAATTAACTTAACTTAAATATAATTAATTAATTAATTAATTAATTACAATATAATTAATTAAAATTAATTACAAAATTTTAATTAATCAATATATTGTAATTGATTAATTACATATAATTAATTAATTAATTAAAATATAATAAATTTTTATTTCTCAATAATTTTTGCAAACCAAATACTGTTAATGGTAATGGTAATCATTCCTTCCTCTTAACCAACCATCATAATTACAAAGATAATATCCATTCACATTCCTTACTATATTTATTTCCATTCTTATTACCATTCCTCCGTGCGAATCAACCGCCCCTAAGACTTTTTGAATTATTTTGTTTAACGAATTATTTCCCTTTCTTATAATTGTAATACCCTGTCATAAGAAATTATATAAAAAAAGAGATAGAGAAGGAAGTTGGCTGCAAAGTAGAAGGATACATCTATTTGGACATCATAAGGAAATAATGAGGAATCCAAAAAGTTAAATGCCAATAAGAGATAGAAAGAACGATTATGGAAGAAATATATCAGAGGGAGCAAAGGACCCTTGCGAACTTCAATGAGGCAAAATTTGATTACGGAAGTAATCATTCTTATTAGAACACTTATAATCTAGGGTGGCAAAACCACCCAGATTTCTTTTGGTATAACAATGTAAGAACTTAAATTTGTTTGAATTCAAGGTTTGTCAGGATTTCGACAAGATGAGTCTAGTTCATGGGATTCAAAATTAGAAAAGATCATAAGTATGGACGAGGCCCAAAAGAGGCTAGAAGAGAAGTTCAAAGAAGTTTGGAAAGCTCCACACACCTTGCCTTTCTTAAATTTGTCGTATGCAGTTGGATGAAGGTAAGATCTGTGCCTACAATTCCAAGTCTCATATGCCAAATCTATGGATCTTCAATAGTATACATTAAGCATTTTTCTTTTGGCCGGATCATCAAGATTAATTATAATATATCCCTTTCTCTTGTAGTCAAAAATGCTATGTTCAACTACTCCAAATACAATGCATAATGCTCTATCAAAACATACTTTGTATTCTTTTTAATTGGTAAATATTAAATATATTAATATTTAATATTTCTTATTATTATTTTAAGAGTATTTTGCTTTTTTTAATTATTTCTATAGGATTTGATATTCAATTTGGTATATATTTTTTTATTTTAGGCCTTATTGCAGCTCCATAATGAAGAAGGAACAAATTTGGGTAAATTTAAGTCAAAGTGGAGCTATTTAGTGCAACTTGGAGCAACATGGATTTGTGCAAGATGAACATAGATTCGTGTTGCATAACACTAACATATATTTATTATGATGGTGAAAAAGTGGTCAAATTATGGGTACAATATGGATTTGTGTTGGGGAACTGTGTTGGATTTAATTTTAATATAAAATGAGAGTTTTTTTAATATAGGATAAATATGGTTATATGTTAGACCTATACCAGTTAAGACATTTAAATTTTTAAGGTTTCATAAGAATAAAAAGCAACTTTTTGATTAGATGATTTCACATTATTAGAGACAAAAATTAGAGCATCTTGAAACAATAAGGAAGCAATTTTGGAGAGAAGACAAAGGATTTCCATCCAAATTCAAGTGAAGACTTCAAGTTCAATAAAATTTAGTTTTTGTTATATTCGTCTATATTGTTATTGGTTTTCTTTATCTTAGTATAAACTAAATTGGGATAAACATAGAAAAGATGAACAGTAGAAATATGTGTTTAGATTGATTGTTTAATTTAATAAATGATCCAAGTTATTTTGTAAATTATTCATAATTACTTATTGTGTTTGAATTCATTTATGCTACTGTTTTGATTCAATTTCATATTTCATGCATATAGATTAAGAAATCATATATATGAATAGATCATGGCATGAATAATAAGAGTTTTATGTAATCCTATAGATATGACCAAATAAATTTCCTAGGTTAGAGTCAAATATATCAAAGAAATTCATAGAATGAGTTAATGCATTCATAAGGAGTTTGATTAGAAAGAGATTTTATCCTTCACACTATTCATCAATCTATCAAACTAAGGGTTAGATCAATTTCCTTTGAAGCGAGAGGTGATTTGAGGTCAATAAGTTTGTTTCTTATTTTACTATATAGGTTGATTAAAATTTAACATGGATACTAACAGAAAACTAGTCATTAGAATGACTAATTTTTACTCAAACCATAAACAAAGGTTTTAGGTATAAATATAAATAACTTACGGGAAGAACTCCTTTCACTTGAGTAAAGCCTAGACGGATTACAAAATGAAATTTGAGAGCATTCATATGTTTGAGAACTCGAAATAAGCACTTGGTGCATCGGTTGAGTCGATAGGGAATCCTTAACTTGCAGTTGTTATATTATAAGAACAATTGAATGAGCAATTAAGGTGTGTGGAGTTATTTTTCACAGTAGATAAAGTAAGATGTGGGCTTGCTATTTGTCCAGACCTATGTGGGTTGCTCTTAGTTTTTTTTAGAAAAAAAGACAAAGGTTTCTATAATAAATCAAACCGATTTTAAAAAAGATTGCTTTTTACCCATCGAAGAAAAGAGTTTGCAAATTTTCAAGTAAAAAGATTTAGAGCTTGTTTAATTGAAGAGTTAGTAATGGAACGTAACACTCTTCTATCGTTAGGCTGAGTGTTTTATAATGAGATAGAACGGAATGAGATAGAAGCGAAGAGTTTCATGTTACGTTCCATTTTATCCTGCAATGAAAATAAGAAATATCCAATTCGGGGAGTTTAGGATGGAACGTAAACTAATAATTACATACTATTTAATATACCCTTAATAATTTTTCTCAATACCAATTATTTTTTTAACTCTAACCCCCTTTTTCCCTAGACTCATTGTATATAATTAATAATATTTTTATGTTATTTCTCCTTACCCTAATAATAATATTTTTATATTATTAACAAAAATTAAATATAATTTATAATGAAATAAAATTATTTTAATAAAATTTTTATTAATGAAAAATAGAAAATATATAATTATTCTTTAATTGTTTGTATATATTCTTGTATAAATAAAAATATAAATAAATAATTTTTAAATATGAATCACATATAATATAATAAAATTTATTAAATAAATAATAATAATATTTTTATATAATTAATAATAAATTATATATAATTAATAACAAAATTTTATTAAAATTTTTATTATTTTAAAATATAAAATATAAAGAAAACTATTTGTCACGATACAATCGTAACTTTTTAATTAGATATAATTTATGTTTTCAAATTATAGCGTTAAACCTTTTACAATAATCATTTTAATATTAAAAGCATAATAATTATTTATTATATATTATATTTCATTATATCTATTTTTTAAATAATATTTTACTATTCTATTCCGGTTTATTTCATTCCATTTTATTATATTAATTTACATCGAACAAAAGATTTCGTTGAATCTAAAGTTGCATTGATGTCGATATACAAAGGGTTTGTGCCGTCTCGAGTCCAACACTCATTAAAACCGTTTTTATTTTCGCGTTGATTTTTCCCTTTTATTATTGAACGGAATCTTGAGCAAAAAGCCGTACACTTACTGTAAGCGTTTTAGCTACTTAAGCGTTATGATATCGGTAGATTCTACGACTTTTCTGTTATAATGTATTAAATACGAGCAATAGGTTCGCTATCTAACCACCTTTTTCTAATTTCAAACCGATATCTTATTTAGACTACAATTTTGCCGTTTGTAATTGGGGAAGCAATTTAATTGCAGAAAGGCCTTGAATTTACTTTTTGGTTCTTTACATAACATATTAATAGGCTATCTACCGGATGAGTGGCCTGGACTTGAAATCTTCTGAACACAAAGAAAATAAGAATGTTAATGGATCGATCTGGACTTGGGCCTCTCCTAACTCTGCCTGACCAATTATGGACTAAATTAGCTTATGACTTAACAAATCGGGATAGGTCAGCCCCTAGCTCAAGCTGATCATGGGCTAACAGTCTATGGCCCATGCCTCCCGTGTCCAACCCGATCCATCTCATAATTTTTTTTAAAATAAAAATGACGTCGTTTTTCATAAAAACAAAGTTGTTTTCTGATAAAATGGTCAAGCCATGAGTTAGGCCATGACCAAAGTCAAGCCGACCTCTTTTAACCCGTGGCTTGCTCGTGATTCGGTCAACTCAGGCTAACATCGAACCAAACCGAACAGAATTAGCCGACCCAAAATTAACATTTATGAAAGAAAGGGGTGGCGGTGGGCGGATGCTTGTAATTTTAAAGAACACAGAAGGGCTTTAAATGCCTTAGTTCTTTGTATTGTAGCCCTTTTATTTTCCTTTTTATCCTTGACTCAGAAATGGGCTTAGGATTTATGTCATACGACAAGTAAGCTGTAATTGCAGCTCAAGTCTGCGGTTGGTAGCCCAAACAAATTGGACACCATAATCCGACGTGTAGCTTTCGTCCAACTCTCACATTCACAATCAATGCCATGTTTGAAAGAGAGATCGCGATTAACTGTTTGGGAAATACTGCGGCGGGTTCCTCCATCAGGACCAACTTGCAATAGGGGTTATGTATGGATTCGCTAATGTTCTTTTCCAATCACTTTCTGTAAAGCATCAAAATTACTAACATAACATATATGACTCCTTAGCTACTTCAAGTTCGCGTCGGCAACTGTACAGAACACTATCTTGATGGTACATCCAATCATATGTTGTGTTAACCCCGAGCCTTGGTTAATGTTCTGCTAGATTTCTCTTAAAGATAAACTCACTTTGCTTGCATGTGTTTACATCTAGCTTTCTTGTGCCTATCTTAATTTGGTCATTCATGATACTTTTGCTTTTTTTTTTCTTTTTTTTTGCATTTTCTTTTGAAGATGTGAGAAAATAAATGGAAAATAATCTTTCCTTTTTTAGTTAGTTTTTAGACTTGCAAGCAAGTTCTAAGATGTGGTGGAGATTAGGGAAGTCACAATATTTAATATAACCATATTTCTAGAGAAGGAAAAGAGACCCCATAATATATGAAAAGAACGGGACTATAAGTGGGAAATGAGGGTCCATATGAAGATCCATGGTGGGGATACGAAAGAAAAAGAAAGGGCTATAAGTGAAATTCCATATTATATTAGGATTAGAAGTAAAGAGCTTAAGGTAGCGACATTCCATCAAAGATTAATAACTTAACCAACCATTCTTTTAAAGGGAAAGATAACATCTATTCTCCATACATTCACAACTTAAAATTCCCAAATGGTAGGTCCCTTTGTTCCCAGTGCGCCTCTCCATTGCTCCTCCTTAAAGCTAAGTTTAATCATTCCCCCTTTTCCAACATCCTCCAAGAGGTCTTTTTTCAAAATGATTTGTATATTACTTTCAAAGTTTTGGTTTGCGATCCATCCAAGCAAAAGTCACCTTCTCATATATCTTCACATCAGATATGGTGGATGATTTGCATCAATCAACAGAAGCCGCTGGCCTTCAATCTCTACAACTCTCTCTGTGCCGCCTGTTATTCATCTACGTATAGAAGAACATTTAGAATGTGATAACTAACCTCACAAAGAAATACTAGTGCTTCTTATTATATGTTCTAACTAATCCATGGGCATATCACAAGTTAAAGATCTTGTGTCTACCGTACGCTTGCTTAGATATTGATTGGTTCTTACATCTATGTATTCATGTATATATTCTACAGTTTGCAGTCACCATAATGTATTTTGATAAAAATCAAACGACAAAAATCGCTTTCACAGATGAAGAAAATGTTGAAACACCATTCATACTTTTTTTTACGTGATATCCAACACTGTTATTGGGTTAGTTTGTGATGGGTTGCCCATGACCTTAAGGTTACGAATTATTGAGGTGGTTGAAGATATAATTGTGACTATATCAGACCTCATCAAATCTTAATAATAATCACAATAATCTCTAAAATTATAGCACTGTAATTACATTTACGGCAGTGAAATAAATAAAACCCTCAGTTTATCCATCAATGAAGATACTATTCTACAAGAAAGGGCCCAAACTGAAATGCCACTTCAGTCTTAAATCACTAGGAAGGATTACCTCCTACATCATCTTTAATAAGATGTGAAGAGTGCAGTATAGAGAAACAAATTGCTTGAAATTAATTGCTAAACTAGTTGCTATTACAATTTTCGTAGTCTAAAGAAATAAAAATGGAAATCTATTAAAAGATGAAGTCCTTTTTGTGGAAACGTTCCCATTTTGGAACCGTCTTCTACTGACACAGAATGAACTGCTTTTATTGTTCATGAGATGCTTTCATTGTCTTTATTTGAAGTTCCATAAATATATCGCCTTCAATTATTGGCAGTGATGGGGAGCTTAATCTTTTCTCCTAGAAGCCTGATAAATTTATTTAGATGAAAGCGTAAATGGGGATGAGAGAAGAAGAGATATACACTCACCCAAAAAATATACTAATTGATTACCCCACAGGCAATGAAGTTAGGAAAATAACAGGGCTGCTGTAATTTTAGAGTTGAATTTCAATTGTCCATCCTGTCTAAGTAGAAGGGAAAAAATATAAAGCGAATGGAGCCTGTGAATTTAATAGGGCCATATAGTATAGCAGAAGTAGATACAGAACCTGTTGAAGACGAGCCTGAGGCTGTAATTCATAGGTTTTCCATACTCGTAAACTGAGTTACGTGAAAACCCCAACTCAGTTCTGGAATCTACCCATGTAGGCTGTGGCAATATTTGGAAGGGTCTCATCAAGGATTTGTTGTTAAGAGCAACAACCAATTGCCTTTGATGACGTTAAACATGCTACGCATAGACGTTATTCTTACACCATTTCACAGAATTTCTTGTTCAGAAAGCGAAGACAAGATTTTAGTCAAACTGATTAAGTGCTATGGGATAGAAGTCTCACTCTCTGCTTCAGTTTTTAAATATTAAATGTCCTTCTCCTTGTCTTAAGCATTTTTCCTTTTTCAATTGTCTATTAATAGTCATGGTCCTACCTCTGTTACATCTTGAGGAAGCGACGAGAAAATATAGCAGCAGTGAGAATTATCAGAAATGACGTCTAATCTACAATAGTTGACATGAAAGAATATATTAAAAGTAAGTATTAAGGAAAACCAACATTAAGTGATCTCATTTTCACGACGTTTCTACTTGTCCCTTTTAACTAATTAAGACAATAGTGGTACCAATCAATCCTTTTGTTCTCGACACGACATTAAATAATTAGGGATTTTTACGCATAAACAGTTGTCGTTTAAACTTTTCTTTCATTTGTTTATCTTGTGCTAAGTGAAAAAGATACAAATTATCAGGACACGAATATATATATAGAGAAAGAGAGAGGGAGAGCTAAACGTTACAATCCTCATGCATATGTTAAGCTCTCTCTCTCTCTATATATATATATATGTATAAATGTGTAGTAGGCATGTACAAAGGCTTAGCATATACGTGACAATCCTAGTTCCTAAGGTAAGCTCTAGACCTTGCACACGTCCAAAGTTGCAGAGCGAAGAACCAGTAATAAAAGCCCTGTTTGCACTCGATCTAAAGGACGCAGCAAGCTTGTTTCATGATTCATAAATGGTTTATATTTAAGGGTCGAAGATAGTGGCAGCAATAGTTCATTCCATTAAATAGGCCCTTTTGTGAATTTTGTCACCCATTTTAAGATGCTAGTGCTATTGACACGAAATCGTCTAGAATGATCAGCTTAATCTAAGGAAAATTAGTTTGCGGGTTACTCTCGCCCTTATCATTCAAAGTATCTTATATCAGGAAGTAAATTAACGATTTCAGCCTCTTAAAAGTTTATTTTATACTTTGTATCAAGGTTTTAATGTTACGACTGTTACTGTAATATGCTGCAATTGAAGCCAAATTTTTTGTAATTACATCTACATCATTCGTAATTACCACAATATCATCTGCAATTTATAATTTAAAAACTTTGTTTTACATGATGAAAATTTTCAAAAAGCAAATCATATTCATATGCATTTATTAACTTTGATCACAAAGTATATTCTGTTAATAACTACAAGGTTGATGTTCTTTCTTAAAATAGAAATTTCTATAAGGTAGACACTATACACAGTATTATTTTCTAAATAATGTCATCATAAGTTCTCTATTTAAAAAAAGAGCATCAACCATAGTTTTTTTTCCAAATAATGTCATCATAAATTTTCTCAATCCAATCGAGAATATTGATTTTGTACAATGAAGAAAAGGTTAAAAATTTATTATATCAAGATTTTTTTAGGTTTTGGTTGCTGTTTTGAAATAATGGTTTTTGTTTGTATTTAATTATAAAGGTTTTAGAACTAAAATTATCATGATATTTTTAAAGAACAATTTAAAATTATATGTACATTATAATTTTTATCAATATTACAAAAATACAATTCATTAGTTAATTAATTATTATTTATTTTGAATCACAATACCATATCTCCATTCTATCCTTGAACTTCAAATCCTCAAAAATCACATAAATGGAAGTGTAAATGTTGCTCATGGATTCGTAATTTTGAAGCAAGCATATAAAAGCAGTTGAACCGCAACTTTGATCCAATTAATATCCAATTTCAGATTTCTCTTCAAAAAAAGATATCCAATTTCAGATTAATGGGGCAAGCAGACAAAATCTTGTGGAAGGTTGAACATTATGGTCAATTCTCTACCTATTCAACTAGACTTATCTACAGAGAAAAGCATCCCCAAGTTCCTTGGCATCATGTGGTATGGTCCAAGAACAACAAACCTAGACATGCACATACTCTATGGCAAGCATTCAAACTAAAACTGTCTATAATGGATAAAATTGTTTGCAAATTCGAAATTAGTGTTCTTTACGCAAAGCTTAAGCTGAATCTCATAACCATTTGTTCTTCTGTTGCTCTTATTCAAATAGAATATGGAAATTCATAATGGCTCTTTGTGAGATAAACAATCCTCCAACTACTTGATCTGATATCACAATATGGAGTACTCAAATCAAGCATATGTATGAAGGGATCGATGGCTAGTTATCATTGCCCTTGCTTGCATGGTTGCAAGTATTTAGAATGAAAGGAACAATCGAACTTTCAGATCCATTAATAGTTCTTCACAAGACCATTTAAGTAGCACCATCAACAAAATCAAAATGCATATCCACTTACACAAATGCAAGCACAAATTTAGCAATAAAACTCTTATGGAATGGAAAATCTCCTAAGTTGCTCTGATGACAATCTAAAGTTGCAAAATTAGTTTTCTTTCTCCTATTTGGTACCATTGTGATTAATCTTTGCCATATAAAAGATAATCCTATAGGTGTTTGATTTGTAGTTCATCTCCTAGCAACTTTATGATGGCTATTTGAGCCAATTTGTACTTCCATTACTTTCATTCAATGAATTACCTTTTATTAAAAAAGATGTAAAATTAACTTGATCTTTTATACATGTTAAGGTTTTATAGAGTCTTTATTTAATGAAATTAATTACCTTTCAAAAAACTATATAAAATTATCAAACCACAAGCATCTTTGGGTTAAGTTCTTATCATAAGAAGATTTTGTGTATTAACTATAAATAATCTCTCCAAAATAATTAAAATTAAAATATTGATGATTGGTCTTTTATAAAAATAAAGATTTATAAAAACCTAAGTTATTTAATAAATTCCTTTAATCCATAGTTTTTAAAATATCATGACCATTCTTTATAAGTATAGTTTATCATAGACTTGGATTGATTAAGTTTTAATATATTAAGTTTTAGGTTAATTTGTATTGATTTGAGTATAATTTCAAACTATGAACATAAATATTGAATATTTTAATATTTTACATGAGCACAACTAGTATTTGGAGTCATGATCCGATTAATATATTAGATTCTAGTTAAAAGTAGTATTCGTAGTTTAGAGTTCCCAATTAAAGCTGTATAATAGTTAGCTTTTCAATTTAAATACGAATCATATGTGCCCTTATACAAAAGAGAACAAATTTAGATATACAGAATTTAGAGATTTATTTAGTTTAGTAAAAATTGAGATTGTTCTTCTCATCTTTGTTTTTTATTAAACCTGTTGGAGAACTCTTAAAGTTTACTTTATGGTGTTCTAAAAATTTTAGATTTGATTCTTGTTTCTTTACAGTTAAAGGATCTTATTCAATTGCTTGATTTAAGATTTTGTTAAAGTTCCAATCTTGTTTGTAGGTTCTCCAAGATGTATTCTTAAGCGAGTTCAGATTTGTTATTCTAAAAGTTAGGTTATAAATCAAGTGTCTATAACTTGATTATGATTTCTTCTTCTAGTTTTCATTTGTAGATCTCTTTTTTTTCCCTATTCTTAAGCATGCCTGGCTTCATAAAAAAATGTTTCCTTCATCTTCATATTCCTTTGTCTTTATCTTGTGTTCATTTTCTATATATCAAAAAATGAAAAAGAAAATAAAGTAAAAAAATGAAAATAAGGGTTTCTTCAAGAAGCTTGTAAACATGTCTTGTAAAGGTGGTTCAACACCCAAAGAAGAGAGAGAAAGTGCATCCTTTCTTTTTTTAAACATGCTACAACAACATAAGAAGATCAAAATCATGTATAATGGTGTGAGAGATCTCTTAGAAGCATCTAGTCAAACTTGTCAAGTTACAAAAGGGACAAAACCCTCAAATTCATAATAAGAGTAGGCCAACTAGGTGTAATTTAACACCCCAAAGAAAGTTGATGACTAAAATGTTGATTATGTATTAATATTAAAATATTTATACTTAGAAAGAGTAATAAGTAATCACATAAATAAGCACTCACCCTCGAATTCATGATGAGAAAAGGCAAGTTAGGAGTAATTCGACACCCCAATTTATGTTAATGACCACAATGTTGATTATCACATTGATAGTGAGACATTTGTACTTAGAAGAGTTATGAATGCTCAAATGAACGAGAATGAGTTAAAGTAGCAATAGGAAAACATATTTCACATTAGATGTCATATAAAAATAAAATATATAATATGGTTACTGATGTATGAAGATGGACTAATATTGCTAGCATCTCTTGTAGAAAATGAGTTTGCTTATTTTAAAGCATCAAAAGCCATAAAAACTTCAATAACTTAATAAATATGAAGGAATATAATGGATACGCATGTGTTAAATTTCTTTCTCTATAAGGAGGTATAAGGTACTTTATGATATAATACTAATGCATTCTAGTCGCATTCAATTACGAAGGGTGTGACAATATGATAGAAAACTACATATGACTTTCAATGCCTCTTTTCATAAATATGAGCTATCTTATTTAAAAAGAATTCTAATATCTCCCTAGGGGAGAATTCTAGTTATAGGAACATAATGGAAGAGGTGATGAGCTTTAAAACTAAAAGCAAAAGAAATGTTCATTTAGAATAGACAAGAAAAAATTAATGACATCCATAGAATCTTTGTTCATCTAAAAAAACAACCAAAGTCGTTATTAACTACATAGTTGCTTATGTTAATACCATTAAGTAAAGGAATCATATATGAATTCAGATATGATTCTTTTTTGATGACTTTATTTGTCTATTCTAATCAATAATTCTATCTCTATTTATAGATTACCTAAATCATATGCTTTTATTATTACAATAATTAAATGTACCTAGGTTTTTCCTTTATAATTTCAAATTAGATGGAAGCATTGAAAGATATAAAGCAAGGTTAGTTACAAAGAATAATATATAAAATTATAAATGATTGATTTTGTTAGTATGTGGAGTAAATAACTTAATATAAGATTAGGAATTTGGATCATATTGAGTTATCATACGTATTTTAAGGCTAACCACTAATTAGGTAAAGTGTTATTGATAGTTTACATTAAAATAATTAAAAATATTTTTTAGCTTACAAGTTGATCGAAACATTTTATACATTTCTATATAAACTATGAAAAAAGAATGCCTTTTAATATTGAAATGTGAAACATTATAACTTTATTTAATATTTATTATTAGAAACTGAAGTACCTATTAAAGTTAAATGCTCTCATTAAGAACACTTAAATCAACTCCTTGAAAAAGCTTTTGACAAAAAGAGTTAATTGAGAGTTACTAAAATTATAAGTATTTTTAAACCTAAAAGATAAGGGACCCCTTGAAAAAGCTTAAATGATAGCAAATCTTAGTCTTTTATCATCTTCTTTATTTGACTTTTTAGTATAGTTAACAGTGAAAAAAACCAAAGTAAAATTATTGATCAAATGTGTCTGGTCCCGATCAAGCCATAGAATATACTAAGAAAAGTAACGCCAATAAGGTAAAGTTTACAAGACAATTCACTGTCTTTTATTGACCTAGAAATATTGCTTAAATACAAAGTTATTAAATAACAAAACCCTACTTTTTTTTAGATAACACATCTCCACTTTGCACGTAATTAGGAAACGAAAAAAATAAAGAAAAGCAAGATAATAACAAACAATACCCATTTAATCCAAATATCTTAGATTGTGATGTCGTGCATGTGCGGACCTCCTTGGTGAGTTGACCACTTCTAAAGTACTCTTATCATTACTTCCTTAGTCAAGACAAACCTTGCCCTCGAGGTTCAGTTGAGGAAAGCTATGTCATAGTTGGCCGGTGTTCTCCCATGTCACGTCTTCTAGTGGTAATCCTTTCCATTGAATAAGACTTATGGACAGGAACTTCGATCCTTGTTTGACCCACCTTTCATCCAGAATTGAAAACAACTCTCCATCATTGTTTAACATTGGCAATTGTTCCATGGTCCTTAATGTTTCTCCAATTTTCCTCTTTAGTAAGGAAATATGAAAAACTGGATGGACAAGAGAACCGGATGGCAGCTTAAAACGATAAGCAACTTGGCCAATGTGTTAGTTAATTTGAAAAGGGCCATAGAATTTGTTGGCAGGCTTTTGCTAGGCTCATCGGAAGACCGTTTGTTGCCAATAAGGATCTAGTTGAAGAAAGACCCAATCAGCCTCATTAAACTAAGCATCGCGTCTCTTAGTATCCATAAATTGTTTTATATGATTTTGTACTACATGCAAATTTGTCTTCAACTCCTTAAGTAGTTCGTACCAAGAATAAAGTTGTACATCAACTTCATTATAAGTGGATGAACCACATTTATATCGTGGAAGTATCGGTGGAGGTGTGTCGTAGATAGCTTGAAATGGTGTAATGTTGATCGATGAATGATACGTGGTGTTATATCAAAACTCTGCCCAAGGTAGAAGACAACCCCAACTACATGGTCATTGTTGAATAAAACAACGTAGATATTGTTCTAAATAATGATTGACCACCTCGGTTTGTCCGTCACTTTGAGGATGGTAGGACAAACTCACATTCAGCTAAGTTCCAGACATCTTAAGGAATTCTTTCCAAATATTACCGACAAAGACAAGATCTCAATCACTTACTATTGAACGTGGCATCCTATAGAGTTTGATTATTCCTTCCACAAACTTGTCTGTAATAGATCTTGCTATATAAGGATTGGATAACATCAAGAAATGGATTGATTTACTTAAACGATCAATGACTACCATAATCGTGTCAACGAAGTCTATGGAAATATCTTCCCAAACTTAACACGACATTGGTAAGGGTTGTAGAAGACCGAAAAGGGAAAACATTTTAGCTTTAGCACGCTAACACATATCACAAGCTGCCACATTTTTGGCACTGATTTATACATCCCCAACCAATAAAATTATTGTGCCAATCGCTTAAATATTTGTAAGACTCCAAAATGACCAACAACAGGAGTAGCATGGAACTCTTGTAGGAGTTGTTGAACTAACATAGACCAGAAGGCACCACAACTCTACTTTTATAATAAATTAATACTTCTCGCCACAAATATGGTTGCCCAAGAGAATGGAGTGCCAATTTGCCAATACGTTACATGTATGGATGTTGAGTTGTCTCCTTTTTAAGTTCATCTCATATCCCCACATGTTGTACAAAGATAGCTTGTAATGCTGGGGCGGTCTACAACCCTTGATAACGCGTCACTGACAAAGTTTTCTCTACTCGGTTTATTCAAAATCTTATAATCAAACTCCATAAGCTTCAACATTCATTTATGTCGTTCTAGTGTTAGAATTCGTTGTTCCAGCAAAAATTTGAGACTCCGATGATCCGTTTGTATTATAAAGTGTCACCCTAATAAATACAATCTTCATGTACACACCACAACAAAGATTGCAAGCATTTCCTGAACGTAAGTGGACCATAAAATGTTTTACTCATAAATTTGATTGGTCTTCCTTTTTGTGATAGAACTGCTCCAATTCTATCACCTGAGGTGTCTGTGTAAATAACGAACATCTTCGAGAAATCAGAAAAAGCCAGCATCGACATACTCATCAATGCCAATTTAAAGCTTTGAAAAGCATGTTTCACTTGACTATTCCAGTCAAATTGTCCCTTTTTGAATAAAGTAGTAAGTAATTGAGCAATAATACTGTAATTGTGAACGAATTTGTGATAATATCCCGTGAGACTCCAAAAGATGCAGAACTCTATAACAATTGTAAATGTGGCCAATTGAGTACAAAGTGGATCTTTGTCTAGTCAACTTTCACTCCTTTACCCAAGATTATATAGCCAAGGTACTCAAGTTCTTGACTCCCAAAAGCACATATCTTAAACTTAACAAAAAGTCATTCTCGCTAAAGGACGTTGAATACCTTGTGGACATGATCAATACGCATCTGCTAACTCGAACTATAGACTAAAATATCATCAAAAAATACAAGCACGAACTTACATAACTACGAATAAAAAATCTAGTTCATAAGTGCTTGAAAAGTTGATGGAGCATTGCAAAGGCCAAAAGGCATCACCAAATATTCGTACTGATCTTTATGAGTGCAAAAAGCGGTCTTGGACTTGGAAATGCTTGGAGGATGGATACGAACTTGATGATAACCCACCGTCAAGTCAAGCTTAATCAAAAAAACTGCACCATAAAGCTCATCCATCATAATCATCAATTGTCGGGATTGGAAATCAATCTTTAATGGTGGTTGCATTTAGTGCTCAATAATCTATACAAAAATGTCAAGTACCATCGTTCTTCTTCATTAACAAAACTAAGGAAGAAAAAGGGCTTGTGCTTAGTCGGATTAAACCAAATTGTAGCATATCATTTACTTGATCTCAATTTCATTTTTCTGAAAATAAGCATATCGGTAAGGCTGAATGTTGATAGTCTCTGTTCCTTCTTTGATAATAATTCGATGCTCAATCTCACGTGGCGGTGGCAATTGCTTAGGTTCTTGAAATATATCATCAAAGTATGACAAGAGTGATTTCATTTTCAAGTTTAAGGGGTCAATCTTACTATTCACTTGTTGTAGATACAAGACAAATAAAGAATGGCCTTGTCGTGCTTCCTTTTTAATGTGTTTAGGCTTTGTTGATTAAATAGCATGCCTATCCATACCCTGCAGTTTTCTTGGTCGATTTTCCCACTGAAATTCCATGGTTAAATGCTTCCAATCACACTTAACTAAGCCCAATTATTCAAGCAATTGAATTCCCAAAATAATATCCAATCCAGTCAGAGGTAATACATAGAGAGTAAGTGAAAACGCAACACCTTGGATTGTCAATGAAACCTTTTCGTACCTCCCTTGGCACATAATCGGAGAGCCATTATTGACTCGTACTGTTAAGGGATCAGAAGGAGTGATAGAAAGCTACAACCAAGTTGCCAATCTCTAGCTAATAAAATTGTGGGTCGACCCGCTATCGATCAATGCGATGAGGCTATGTTGTCTGATATAAGCAACCACTCTCATCATGCTTATATTGTTCCATCATGTTAATGCATAAAGAGAAACCTCTGGAGTCTCCTCTTCAACAATACCATCATATAGATTCCAACCTGATTTGCCTTCCATCAAGGGTAATTGAGGTTGTCGACACTTATGTTGTGGAACAAACTTCTTATCGCAGTTGAAGCATAACCCTTGATTGTGTTTGCTCCGAATTTCAGCTCATGATAAGTGTCTAGTGGGTGAAAACGTTGACTCTTTCCGTGTTGACAATTTTAACAGACGCGAGGTTGTAGGGATTACTCTCGACATCTTTCGTCGTCAACAAAGCTGCTCATGCTGCATTCGAGCAATATTTATAACTTCTTTCAAGATCTTAGGTCTAAACATGCATATTCGATCTGCTATGGAAGGTTTGAGTCCACCCGTAAGCATTTCGTCCAACGCCTTATGCGACTATCCCCGAACATGATTCTTTAATCTCTCAAATTCCATTTAATATTTGCGATAAAACCTAATTTGATGTACTCATGATAGAGCTTCATCAAAATCTTCACTCTCCGTAGGACCAAAACAGATCATTATGGCTTCTTCAAATATGGTCCAGTTAATCTTAGTTCCTTTTTCCTCACATGTTTTTTGGATTGACAACCACTATTGGTTTGTTTCACCCTCTAAGTGGAAAGAAGTCAAAGGAACCCTCTGAGAGAACGAGAACAAACTAGCCTAATAATTGAAATATTGGTCGACTTTGTTCAACCATTCTATCGGGTTGCCTTTGGAGAACCTTGGAAACTTTAGCTTTGCAGTTTTTGACGCAAACATTGGTCATTGATAATCTCTATGTCTATCAACGTCATCGTGTATCGTCCGAGAGCCTCCGTTTTCCTCTCGAAACACTGCTTCCCTCCTTTTGTAACTCTTCCATCATTCTGCTCACCATCGCTTCCAGTTGTTGAAACTTAGTCGCAACTCCGACTTCTAAGCGACTCAATCTGTCTTGGACAGAACTGAGGTTTGTCTCTAAGTTGTCGATACACTCTTTGTTGGTTCTTATGATAATTCGGCTCTAATACCAATTGTTACAGGTTTTATAAGAAACCAAACCCAAAAACTAGCTTAAAGGGTAGGAGAGCCTATAAGACTATAAACCTCAGATTAGCCTCTCTTATTACCGATGTGGGACAATTAGACCGTCGCATTAATTGGTATAGGTCTTAAGGGATAATCAACCTCAAAACCTAGCTTAAAAGGTGGGAGAGCTCATAAGTCTATAAACCTCACATTAGCCTTTCTTGTCATCGATGAGGAAAAATTAGATTGTAAGATTCCATCACGCTTCATAGCCCAAGCACTAATTGGCTGTGCACTAGATATTTTCTAGCCTTGGTGAACACTGCAATACTGGTGTTATAACCCATAGGCATGGCGCAATAACTTGAAGGAGTGGTATTAGCTCTAATACCACTGTTTGGTCCCGATCAAGTCGTAGAATAGATTAAGAAAAGTAATGTTAATAAGGTAAAGTTTGCAAGACATTCATCGTCTTTTATTGATTTGGAAATATTGATTAAATAAAAAGTTATTTGATAACAAAACCCTATTTTTTCAGGAGATACCACATCTCTACTTTTGCATGTAATTAGTAAACAAAACAATAAAGAAAAGCAAAATAATAACGAACAAGACCCTTTCAATCCAAATATCTCGGATTGTGGTGTCGTGCATTTATGGACTTCTTTGATGAGTTGACCACTTATGAGGTACTTTTATCAAAAATGTAGGGTAGCCCTCGAAGTTTGGGTACAATAAAGGATAAATTTTTCTTATAAAAACTTGTAAATTAGATAAAAATAGTTCTTATGAAAATTAAAGCTCACGGTCATTTATACTTCTAGCCAACTAAAGACAGTACCAGTTTTTAGGTTTTTAATGCAAAGTTTGATGCATGATTTTCATAAATTACAATAATTTTCTTAAAATTGAATATAAATTTCTATTTGAAATTTGAATAGTCAAATGACGTAATTTTTTTGGTAGGTGTCGAAAAATATCTTTTAATCAATATTACCACCGAATGGCCACTAGGCCCACCTCCTCCACAATAATTCACTTCGATAAATGCTTAATGAATTTATGTTTATCCTGAGATCGTTCATGCCATCCTCTTTCAGGCTACAATACAACCTCAATCGAAAATTAATTGTCGTTCCCTAGATACGAGGCAACTTTTCTTTCCTTCAATTCTCTGTTCCGTATTTTGACGTGCTACTTAATCTGGGAATTTGGTTGATGGGACAGCAAGAGGGTGTTCCAAAACCTTCCTCTGCGTACAGAGAGAGATCAGAAAAAGAAGTCTGAGAAACAACCAGGAGTATGTCATGTTTGGTTACGTAATACTACTCTACGTACAAAATAGTAAGCTTTGAGAATATGAGTTGATGAAATGTCACTTTAGGGTTAGATGAAAAAGTGGGTCCTGTTTTGGACCCATCAGGTTTCTGTGTCGGCTCCATTTCTACCTGTGTTTAACATTTAAATGGTGAAGGGGAGAGAGACTATTCTCTTTGCGTGGATGAAGCCAATCTACATCCACCAAACAAAAGCTCAAGAGTTCGATTATAAAACAACAGGGAGTAATTAATTACGAAGAAGAAGAAGAAGAAGAAGAAATTTGGTAACATTAAGATGGGACATCATTCTTGTTGCAACCAACAGAAGGTGAAGAGAGGGCTATGGTCACCTGAGGAAGATGAGAAGCTCATCAGATATATCACGACTCATGGATATGGATGTTGGAGTGAAGTTCCTGAAAAAGCTGGTTATTATCATCTCTACTTCTCTGTTATGCCCTAGTTTTCTATTTTTGGTTTTCCTCTTCTGACAAATACGTTTCTCTTTGAATAACTTCTAGGGCTTCAAAGATGTGGCAAGAGCTGTCGTTTGAGATGGATTAATTACTTGAGGCCTGATATTAGAAGAGGAAGATTTACCCCAGAAGAGGAGAAGTTGATTATTAGCCTTCATGGAGTTGTTGGGAACAGGTTTTACTATATAACATATGAACCTAACAGCTGAAGTACATCGACATTCCTGCATTCGTTTCTTTTTTCTCAAACCGATTTGATTGTCTATACAGCAACATATAATGGCTGAAACCATGTGGGATTTCTTAGTGATCTTCTTGTTGCTGCAGGAGTTTAGTTAGACTATTTTGAAAGATTGTTTTTTTCATTTTCAACAGGCCTAATGATTTATTGGAATATAGAGAAACGAAAACTGATGTCAAAGAAATCTTGAATCATAAGTCTAGCTCTTTAGGAATGTGTTTCCACAGTTATATTTTAAATAATCGATGGAAGCAACCTCGTTGTTACGTAGTTCCTTAATCAGCTATCAACTACACTCCGGAAGACGTTAAGAGGGCATTATCAGAGGTTGAAATGCCCATTTTCAACGGGAAATACATGCCATTAAGATTTTTTTTCCCTAAATCACAGTATTACTTTCTCTTTATATGTTCTATAAGCAATATTTTATTAGACTAGTTTTCATTTCAAAAATCTAATAGTTTCTTCATCTCACAAACTTCAGCCGTCTGACGTGATGTTTACTTAATTAGAGATTTATATACGCTATTAAGTTAATTATTGTGCTAACTGCAGATGGGCTCACATTGCAAGTCATTTGCCTGGAAGAACTGATAATGAGATAAAGAACTACTGGAATTCATGGATCAAAAAGAAGATTCGAAAGCCTTCAGCTACCACAACCTCTAACACTAGCACAAGTACTAACGAGAATTCACATATTACCTATAGTACCTCGAACCATCAACTAGACATGGTGAATCAAGATTTATCGTCGAGGCCACAGATGCAAGATGCTCTTTTCTCTTCTCCACCTCCACTATTTATGTTCGACACAAGTACTCCACTTGAAGGTATCGCAGATAGTAGTGTACGCGGCGAGCTTTTCCAAGAACCTGCGAATTTGAGTGCAGAAGCCTGGAATAATCCAAGCCAGCATCGCGTTCAAACCTTTCCAACACTCAGTAACGGAATGGACTCGATAAACTACTTGCCACCATTGATAGAGAACATGGTGGTTCCAATTGAGATGCAGTCTTGTACGATGGACGAGGAAGGAGAAATGGCACTAGAGTGCTTGCAAAGAAAAGAGTTGATGAATGATTGGGTCGAGTCCCAGCAATGTTCCAACTTTCTGTTTTGGGACAATGTGGAAGGCCAACTTGGAGGAGAAGAAATTGCTCAACATCCATCACACCTGGGAGCCGCTACGCTTTCTTCCTTTCCTTCATCACTATAACCGTTATTTTATTAAGTTGCATGGCTTAACCCTTTATAGAGCCTTCTCCAAATGGTCCAGGCTGCTTTTGAAGACTGTTTGTAATTTTACCTTTTGTTTTCTTTTTAAATTCCTGCCCAACCCCTTTTAACTTCCATGGTGAGATTGTGAAAATTTGAGGAAAAATGCATCATACTATATAAGTATGCATGCATGAAGTATGTTTTCTCGGTGTTTTGGAAACACAAAGAGAGGAAAGAATAAAGACAATGCGACAATCAGCAAAGTTTCGCAGCTAATCATGCTGGTGAGGTCATCTTCATCCTTTTAATGTTTGTTCAACGTGTCAATAATTGATGTTCAAGATCCTTTTTCTCTTGTCGCTCTATTCCCCAATTCAGTGTCCCTTTCAATCTTTTGGCATAATAAACTTGATGAGTTCTCACATTTTTCAATTTTCTTGCTTTATTTAGCAAGTGTTTCTCCTGGTCCTCACGCAGCTAAATCTAAATATATAGCGATCATTTAAGAGGAATTCGGAAATAACTTACATGGCAGGACATCGGCTCCAGGAAATTAATGGCAATTAATTATGAAAGCTAATGATAGGCCACATTGTTGGTAAAAGTTTCGCAATAATAGCTCTCAATTATATTTATTATCATCTTTCAAATGCCCTTCTAGGAGGAAAAGCATAATCATCACCGCTATTTAATCGTTCAACTGCTACGCCATCCCTATTTTATTTTATTAAATTTTATTACATAAATAAATAATTAAAATTTAATAAATCAGAATAGATAAATAATAAATAAACAAAAGATTTGAGAGTCTGCTACAAGGCCCGTTACCGTTGTTAGTTGATCGTGAAAAAAAAAAAAAGAGAAACGCAAACACGATGTGATACATTGCACAAGGTCTTATCAACGTACGCAAAAAACAATTATTTCCGCAACTTTCTGATCGCAAAGCGTGTTATAAAGTACGTTCTTCCAATTTTAACTTTTACATTTCTAGTACTTTTATCATTAAGAAATTATGAATGTTACGCACCATTAGCGACTTTGTTTAAGCGAATCTGTCTACCACCAAAAGTCTAAAACCTATTGCTTATGTATCAGTCGATAAGGTACGTTTTCATTTTTTAATGTTTAAGATGAAATCAACTGGAAATTACTCCCATACCTTACATAGTTTTTGCACGTGCCTCCCTTAATACACTCTTTTAACCTTTGATAAAATGTAATGAGAGGAAAACAAAACTGAAGAAACTTTTGAGGAAGCTGTAAAGTTGATGTTAGGGTTTTAGTTTGGTTGCACATTTTGAAATTAGAAAACTAGGGATTATAAGGATTGATTTCGAATTTTAAAAAAATCTAGGAGATGAAAAAAGAAGGACCTAAAGAAACTTAGAATCAAAAGAAGGAATAAAAGAATTGTTAAATAAACTAGGAAGGAAACAACAATAATCCTAACTGGAGTGGATGTAACGTGAGTGTGGGCTTCGTGAATAAGGCTTCTATGTAAGATAACCTACCATTTGACCGAGACTGGGGCATACATGGGTCATCGTCACCCACACCCTTAAAGTTATGAGTAGCAGTCTCTTGAGTGTTTACCTTGTAACTCCAACCATCCTTACCACTCCAATCAAAATAACTTGCGTTAATAGGTCTCACGCCCATGCTATGTCGTCATAAGACGTGATTTATGTCTAAAGATAATTGAGAATAACTCAAGTGTTAGACACATATTATTTCTAGTGTTTCAAAACATTTTAAAAAAAGGATCATTTAGCTTAATTAGTGTTCTTGGCATTTTCTTTCTTTGATTATCTAATATTTTTTACGCTTCTAAGTTTTGTCAATAGTTAATTTCTTTTCTTTTTGTTTTCATTTTAATTATTTTCAATATCATGTGTGGATGACATGTAAAAGTGACCAACCTATATATTAATAAACCACATTAGCTTTGTTAACAGGTGAGTTAATAGTACGCAATAAATTGGAAGTTGAGCTTTTAATGGATATGGTTCATAATTTTGGCTAGTATTGAAAAAAAAAATTTTAATTTTAATTTATCCTTAATTATTCAATATTAATTACTGTTAAAATTTATGAATAATACGTATTAGTTATTTTATTTTTATAATTAATTTCATTTAAGAAATATTTTCAAATTTTACAACCATTTAATAAGTATATTTCATATTAAAATATCTTTTTTTGGTAAACATATTAAAATATCTTTAAAATACGTAAATTTTAAATTACTTACGTATGAAATAATTTTTAGATATAAAATATTTAATTCTAAATAACTTTATATTAATTTTTAATAATTAAAATTATTAACAAATAAATATTATTTTGTACATATAATCTTTACAAATTATTTACTTATTTAATTAGATATTTTGATAATTTAAAATGAAATTTTCACTAAAAGAAATTACATTTTTAGTTAAAGTAAAAATTGTTATTAAAAGCAGTAATATTAGTCACTACTATGAATAGTGTCCAAATTTTGAAGTCATCACCTCCTATCACAAATACCTCTTTCGCTATTAAAATAGTAACTAATTTAAGAAAATGGTAAAATTATGAAACACTTTTGTGACAAAAGTATAGACACTAAAAATGATGGAACGTGTGACAACACTATATGATCACAGTAACTTTACAAATTTATGAAAAGCTTATCGACACAAATAATATAAAGTGGTGACAAGTAAAGTCGTAATAGTACTTAATTTTATTGTGACTAAAGTTTTGACACTAAAAACTATGGAATATGTGACAACACTATATGGCCGCGGTAACTTTACATATTTATGACAAGTTTGTTGACACAAATAATATAAAATAGTGACAAATGAAGCTGTATTAGTACTTTATTTTATTGTAACAACATCATCGTCACTAAAATAATTTAAAATAGTGACAAAATATTTATCACTTGTGCTTTTTTTATCAGTATCCATTATTTCTTAGTTACTAATATTTTAAGGAAAAAGTGTCAACATCATTTTATCACAAAAATGAAAAATTGTTCTCACAAAAAATATTGTTACTAATGTGTCTATTATTGTCACAATAAAACTATTAGTTCAACACTGGAATTGCATTAGTGGTAAAAGAACTATGCATCAATGACCATATTTCCTAATAGATTTTGTCACAAGTATGGAAGTTATATGTTACAATAATGTTGTCATTAAGTAAAGATTATATCTTGCAATAAATTTATCACTAATGTGTTCGTGTTTGTCACAAATAATATTATTAAAATTAACAATTTTATTGCTTAATCGATAAAATTTTTTGCATTGGTGGCCATAAAAATAGAATTTGTCACAAATGATACAAATTTTAGTACGAAGATATATCACACAAGTAAATAAAAATTATTATTATAATCTCCAATATATGAAATTTGAAATTTTAATATCCAAGATAATTATATTTATCATAGAAAGTCTTGCAACTCCATCATCTAAATCACTTGCACGTTTCTTTACAACCTCAATTTCAATTAGAATTTTTCTCCATCACTTCAATGAGGTTTATTTTCTTTGGAACCCTATTGATGTCAATCATGATATCAGTAAGTGAAAGTCTCTTCAAATTCATCTAGCTCCTCACTATATCAAGGGTATCAACCAAAGCCTATTGCATCAAGAGAGGGAAGCTCACAAAGTTTAACGGACTTCAGACTATAAGTATATAATGCAAAAAATGTCATTAGTAGTTTATGGAAGCCCATAACTGTTATGCCCGAAGAAATGCAAACACAGAAGAACATCAAGAACATTGATTTGCTATAAACTAAAAGAACAGGAAAAAATAACTTCTCAAACTTGTCCTGATTTTAATAGAAAATATAGTCATAATAAACAACTACTCTCTCTCCCTCTCTCTCTGAACTGATAAAAAACAATAATCTTAGCTACACATTTTAGCATAAAAACAAGATGAATAAATAAATTACATAATTGAAGTAAGAGAGGATAAAGAAGAGTACTATGTTCTGGACAAGGACATCAATGATGACAATGATTTACCATAGTCCTTGCCATAGTTGACGAGTGCTACCCTTCTAATCTCCACGTATCCCTTGAAAGGTCTTGAAATGAGCATCAACGATCTCACAGGTCTCGTCATTGACCTTGATTTGCCACTTCATAACATTGCCACAGGCAAGTGCTCCGATGAGCCTCGTGGTGACTTTAGGGTCATTCTTATTGAAGGAGCCAATGTTGTCGGGTTATTGAAATGGTCTACAACCTTCTCATGTACAAACATGAGTGGAAGGGGAGGAGCGTTAGTTGTGTCAACTCCCTCGCTGTCGACACTTGTCTTAACATTCTCTTCAAAGTGAAGTGGAGTATTAAATCGGTACTATAGGGGTGTTCTATGAGATCTATTAAGTGGACTTAAGCAACTCCAATATTTTAGATTTGTGGCTTATATAGCAACTAAAGGGTGATTCAAAAGGGACATATGGACTATCC
>JAOSBN010000178.1:33943748-33972629 GCA_027563595.1 Erythroxylum suave
ATTTATTCATAAAGTCTGTACATGACTATGAACAAAAAGCGCTAAAGGGGATTGCCTTTAGGGCACTACTCTAACACGACCTGATCAAGAAAGCATCACTATGTGGGTTCCACCATTCTATCACCTTCCATCTGGATGTAGCTCATTTTCTCCATGGTCTACTGCAGGTTCTTCAGGTACGTCCCCGACTCCAGAACAGTCACAACAGAGCACTCTTCCCTTGTCACCCCAACATTCTGCATCACAGAACAACCTTACTACCCACTCAGACAACCATATTGTCACTATCCCATCCGTTGAACCTTCTTTGTCACAGCCCGACTCACCAGTCCCACCTCCACCTTTAAACCCACCAGCAAGCACACATCAAATGATCACTAGAGTAAAAAATAATATTCAACAACCCCAGAAAAAATGAACTTGTTAGTCATCTTAAACCCTACACCTGACTTTGAACCATCATCCATCTCACAGGCCTTAAAAGGTTCGAAATGGAGGAAAGCCATAGTGGAGGAGTATGAACCCTTGGTTCATATCGGAACATGGGAATTGGTTCGTTTGGAAATTGCTCACAATGTCATAGGTTGTAAGTGGATTTTTCGAATTAAAAGGTTATCTGATGGCTCCATTGACAAGTTTAAAGCACGACTTGAGGCAAAAAGATTTCATCAACGCCCCAGAGTAGACTATTACGACACTTTCAGTTCGATCGTCAAACCAACGATGATCCGAATTGTGCTCACCATTGTAGTTAGCAGGAGGTGACATCTATGTCAACATGACGTAAATAATGCATTCCTACAAGGCACACTTCATGAAACAGTGTATATGGCTCAACCTCAAGGCTTCATTGACAAGGATCTCCTGACTCATGTGTGCAAACTTCATCAGGCTATCTATGGCTTGAAACAGGCTCCCAGAGCTTGGTTTGCTGAACTACGCAAGTTTTTGTTCACCCACGGCTTCATCAACTCACGTGCGGACTCATCCCTATTTGTCTTCAACAAGTTTGGTACTCTGATTTATCTTCTAGTTTATGTTGATGACATCATAATCACCGGCCTTGACTCAAATGCAATCAGTCCCTTTATTACCATCCTAGTTGAAAGGTTTTCTATCAAAGACCTTGGACCACTGTCATACTTCTTGGGTGTTGAAGTTGTACCTCATTCCGACGGACTACTCTTATCACAACGCAAGTATATCAATGACTTGCTTGATCGGTTTAAAATGACAAATTCCAAGATGGTCATGACACCGTTGGGGACTGATTCTAAACTCACACTCCTATCAGGCTCTACTATGGACAATCCGACAAATTATCGTGCTTTAATTGGGGGCCTTCAATATCTAACAATCACTTGGCTTGGTATATTATTTGCAGTTAAAAAATTGAGCCAGTTCATGCATTGCCCTACAATAGTACATTGGTAGGCAGCCAAAAGGTTACTTCGCTATCTTAAAGGCACAGCTGATCATGGTATACTACTTCGCTCCACTCCTACTTTGTCTATTCATGCTTTCTCCGATGTGGATTGGGCAGGTAACAAAGATGACTACACCTCCACCAGTGCATATGTGGTATATCTTGGGGGAAGTTCGGTATCTTAGAGCTCAAAGAAGCAACATACTGTCGCTAGATCATCTACTAAGGCTGAATATAGAGCTGTTGCAGCCACCACAGTAGAGGTTCGATGGTTATGCAGTCTACTCACTGAGCTGGGAGTCTACACATCATACTATCCAGTCATTTACTGTGACAATATTGGAACAACACACCTGTGCTCTAATCCAGTCTTTCACTCAAGGATGAAACACATAGCACTAGATTTTCACTTCATCAGGGAACAAATACAATCAGGTTGTTTGCGAGTCACATATGTCTCATCTGCTGACCAGCTAGCAGATGCTTTAACAAAGCCATTACCCAGAGCTCAGTTCATTTATCTTCGCAGTAAGATAGGAGTCTCTCAACGGAGCTCCATCGTGAGGGGGTGTATAGAAGATTCTATAGAATAATGACAATCAATGTAATTATTTATGTCCATAATATAACACCCACAATATAGGACAGTCTTTAGCATTGTTTGAATAGGAATTTAAGTCCTTGATTTTGAAATCCCTAGAATTGCATCAACAACCAATGTATATATCTGCACCTATACGTTGAATGAAAATCATTACTTGTTCAGTCTTTATATTCTCTTCGTTGGTTTTCATTAGGTACTTCTCTGCAGTGTCGTTCATCATCTCTAGAATTTTCTCTCATCTATTCGGACTCTCTTACTTCCTCCCCTTTCTTGAGTATTATCAGTTTTAGGTCTTCTGGCCTATTAAATTCTGAACTTACCTCTCACTTTAGCTAGATCTTTTATTGAATTTGTTATCCTAGACTCACCCTTCCTATCTTTTACCTAGATTTGGTGGAAAAAAAGTTTGTCTTTGCAAAAGTTTGATTTCAAGATCCAAAACTGGTTGCCTCCTTAGGGTCGAGATAAAAGGGAGTGTTAAATACTTTCTCTTCATTATATGATTAAATAGGATCTCAAACATATATAATTCTCACGTATTAATTATCGTACCTTGATCCATAAATATCGATTGATGTTAATTCTCTTCCGTGCTTCTATTCTTTCTCCTCTCTTTATGACTTACGCTCTTTTTTCTTATTTGATGGTTATATGCAGAAACAACTTAATAGACAAGAATAGGACCAAAAGAGGTGACAGTTATAAGTGGTTTTGTTTGAGAAAACCACCTCTTAACTACCACACCTATCATGTCAATATTAAGTTTTATAAACATTTATTATATGAGATACTAATAATCCAACATTCTCCCACTTGGCTTATGTAACATTACCATCTACATAAGTCATTAAAATTTAACGCTCATTGAATACATTAGTCATCATAATTAAGAATTAGAACTAACATTAGCCATGACGGTTGTATATGATTTAAACAACATCTTCCCTTCCATGTACTACAAAGTTAGTTTTCTATATGAAATGATACTTAAATGGGAAACATAAAATTGATCAGAAACAATTTCAATAATGAGCTTAGAATGTCAATTACATTAAAACATAAACGTAATCATAATATGCATTAATGCCTACTTAGCAATATTGCCTATATTGTCAATATGCATCATAAATATTTTAGGCGGTAATCCCTTAGTCAAAGGGTCAGCAATCATAAGATTAATGCTAATGTACTCGATTGATAGTTTACATTTTTGAACCTCTTCTTTAGCTGCAAAGTATTTCAATTCCATATGTTTAGTACCTTTGGAACACTTGCCATTTTTAGAAAAGAAAACTATTGCAGAATTATCACAATAAAATTTCAACAGCCTAGCAATACTGTCGACTATTCAAAGTCTTGAAATAAAGTTTCACAATCACTTAGCTTGAATCATGACCTCAAAGCACACCACAAATTCAGCTTTCATGATAGATGCAACAATTATTGACTACTTCACACTCTTCCTTGATATTGCTCCTTCGGCTAAAAGATATACATAGCCAAATGTAGATTTTCTAGTATCTACACAACCAGCAAAATCTGAATTTGAATATCCAATTACTTCAAGAGGATCCGCCCTCTTATAAGTAAATATGTGATCTTTTGTCCTTTGCAAATATCTTAAGACTTTCTTTGCAACTTTCTAGTGATCTAACTGGATTACTTTGGTATCTACTAAGCATACCAATTGCAAAGCTAATGTTCGGCCTTGTACACGTTTGAGCATACATCAAACTCCCAACAACAGATGCATAGGAAATTCCTTTCATCTGTTTCTGTTCCACATCATTCTTTGGACATTGCATGAGAATAAATTTGTCTCCTTTCTGAATTGGAACTGGAGATTATGAACATTTATCCATTATGAATCTCTCTAAAATTTTATTAATATATGCTTTATAAGACAAACCTAATAGTCATTGTGATCTATTCCGATAACATATTTTGCCTTTCTCATATCTTTCATTTCAAAGTTGTTTGAGAGAAACAACTTAGTCTAACTTAATAGACCAAAGTTATTAGTTGCAAGCAATATGTTATCAACATACAAAATCAAAAAGATAAACTTACTTCCACTGACCTTCAGATATGTACACCGATCAACAATGTTTTCTTTAAAACCAAAGGAAATAACAGTATCATTAAACTTAAGATAACATTGAAGGGAAGCTTGCTTGAGTCCGTATATTGATTTTTTCAGTTTACACACCATATGTTCTTTTGATTCAACTGAAAAACCCATTGGTTGATCCATATATACATTTTCCTCTAAATTCTCATTTAGAAAAGCAGTTTTTACATCTATATGATGTAGCTCTATATCATAATGAGCCATTAGTGCCGTGATAATTCTGAGAGAATCTTTCTTGGAAACTGGTGAGAATGTTTCCTTATAGTCAATGCCATCTTTTTTAGTAAAACCCTTAGCAACAAATCTAGCCTTGTAACATTCAAGGATGCCATGGGAGTCACGCTTTGTCTTAAAGACCCATTTACATCCAACTCTCTTGCATCCTTCAGGTAATTCTACAAAGTCTCAAAATACCATTATGTCCCATGGATTTAAGCTCATCTTTCATTGCATCGAACCATTTATTAGCATTACACTATTAATGGCTTGTGAAAATGAAATTGGATCATCATTAATTCCTACGTCATCTTTCAACTCTTGTAGATAAACCACATGATCATTCGGAGTAGTAGATCTCCTTTCTCTTTGGGATCTTCTTAATGCTATTTCTAGTGGTTATTCTATTGCAGGTTCATGTTAAATGTTAGGAGCATGTATTTGTTGCTCTTCATGATTGTTATGCGGTGCAACAATTTGAGGAACAAGAATTTGAGTAGTAGGAACACAAGTCAAAGGGACTTGCATTCTAACTTCATTCATTTCCACATTTCGTGAAACGTCACTCCCACTTGTTTCACCATTCTCAATAAACCTAACATTTCTAGTTTCAAAAATTCTTGTACTATGGTTAGGACAATAAAATCTATATCCTGTAGATTTTTCTGGATAACCAATGAAATATCCATTTATTGTTCTTGCATCCTGTTTCTTTTCTTGTAGATTATAAATCCTTATTTCTACCTGGCAACCCCAAACATGTAGGTGCCTTAAATTAGGTTTCCTACCAGTTTACATTTCAAAAGGTGTCTTTGGAACTGCCTTACTAGGAACCTTTTTTAACAAATACATGGTAGTTTTTAAGGCATACATCCCTAATGATAAGGGTAAAGATGTATTACTTAACATACTTCTAACCATGTACGTTAAGGTTTGATTACACCATTTGTTGTAGTTTACCTGGCATTATATATTGAGAACATATGCCATGCTTTTCTAGGAATTTAGCAAATGGACTAGGGTGTCATCCATTTTCATTATATCTTCCATAATACTCACCACCTCTATCAGACCTAACGATTCTCACTTTTCTGTCTAGTTGCCTTTCAACTTCAATTATATAAATTTCTAAGGCATTCACCGCTTGAGATTTCTCTTGCATTAAATAGACATATTCGTAACATGAATAATCATCAATAAAGGTGATAAAGTATTTTTCTTTACCGAAAGAATTAATATCAAAAGGTCCACATATTTCGGTGTGTACAATTTCAAAAAGTTGAGTGCTTCTCGTGGAACTTTTCTTTGTGTATTTTGTTTTCTTTCCCTTAATACAATCCACACAAATGTTGAGATTAGTAAAATCCAAATATAGAAGAATTCCATTCTTTACTAATCTTTCTAGTCTTTCTTTAGAAATATGACCTAAACATTTATGCCACAAGTAAGCAGAATATTCATTCATGAAACTACGTTTAGTTTTAACTTTATAATGTAAGGTCACAAGAGTTTAGCATATAAATTATCATGATTCAATTTATATAAACCATCACAAAGTATACTAGATCCAATCATGCTAGTATGCTTAAACAAACTGAAACATCCATTACCAAACTAAAAAGAGTATTTGATAACATCAAGTATAGATAAAGAAATCAAATTCCTAGAAATACTAGGTACATAAAGAGCTTCAAATAAATCTAAATGATGTCCAGTATTCAGGATTAAACAGTAAGTCTCAACTGTTTCCAGTGGAACCTTTACTCTATTCCCCATGAAGACAAACTTCTCATTTGGGTTTGTGGTTTGGATCGTAAGCAATCCCTGTATATTATTAGAAACATGAGTTGTACATCCAAAATCAATCCACCAACTATTACGTAGAACTTTAGGTAAATTTGATTCAAAACATACATAAGCCTTAAGCTTACCTTTTTTTTTTAAACCAAGCCTATAGAAATGACATTTGTTATTGTTTACCTTCTTCTGGATCTTAACGAAGGGCTCATTAGTCTTTAGTGGTCCTTTCCTCTTTCCATGTTTCTTATGTACTTTCTTCCTAGCTCCTTGATATTTCACAAAATGGATGGAACAATTACCTTAACTTTTAAGTCTTGTTTCTCCTGAGCCAACATACTGTCCAATTCATGCGCATTCCATTTGTCTTTCATGGTGTTATAACTCATTTGGAACGGACCACACTCAAATGGTAAAGAGTTCAAAATAAACTATACAAGGAAATTCTCATCCACTTCCATTCCCAAAGAATTAAGTCTTGCTGCAATATTTGTCATTTCAATGACATGTTTATACGTAGTACAAGAACCATCAAATTTTATGGTGGTCAAAGTACCTAATAATGTCCTAGCAAGAGATTTATCAGTTGTTTGGGAGTGCTCTTCTACAAAACTCATAAATTCTTTAACACTTTCAGTTTTGAGAAGAGCTAACTTGATGTTGTTTGCTATGCTCATTCGCATAAACATCAAGCTCAATATGTTTGATTTTACCCAAGCTTTATAATAAGCCTTTTCTTCATCACTGCTAGTATCAGTAATAGTAGCAGGCTTCTCAACTTGAAGTGCCAAATCAAGATCCAATAAACCAAGGTGAAATTGGACTTGTTCACTCCAGTCAGAAAAATTTAGCCCATTAAATATTGATACAGATGAAGCTTGTGAATGTAAAGACATAGGGACAAAAACTACAATAACTACACGCCTAACATTAATGCTTTAAGTCATAAACTAACATATTATATAGATTCAAATGAAAGATTATATTAACAATTAATGTACATTAATGTTCTCCTTTGGGTGATACATCAATGCTCACAATAATCATAATGATGCCAATAATATTTAACATTATTAGGTAGTGATGTATACACTACTTAGAAATATTTATTATCTTTGGATAAATAAGTAAACTTATTAGTTGTTCGGGAGTGCTCTTCCACAGAACTCATAAATTCTTTAGCAGTTTCAGTTTTGGGAAGAGTTAACTTGATGTTGTTTGCTATGCTCATTCGCATAAACATTAAGCTCAGTCTTTTTGATTTTACCTAAGCTTTATAATGAGCCTTTTCTTCATCATTGCTAGTATCAGTAATAGTTTCTTCATCACTGCTAGTATCAGTAATAGCAGTAGGCTTATGAAATTGAAGTGCCAAATGAAGATCCAATACACCAAGGTGAAATTGGACTTGTATTAATGATGCCAATAATATTTAACATTATTAGGTAATAATGTATACACTACTTAGAAATATTTATTATCTTTGGATAAATAAGTAAAACTAATAGTGTATTTACATTACAAAACAATCACATTCATTCATTATAAGAACAACCAATTAACCTTTGGGTAATTCATAAATTTCTTATAATAATGAATTTCAATCTACTCATAGATAAACATCATTTATAGCATCAATGTTATGAGTGACTGGTTGAAAAATTCTGGTCAATTTAGAACTAAATTAGCTTAAAGATTTGATCACTTTAGTGATTAACAAATCTAACATAATATTGTTCCAAATTTTATATATACAAAAAACATTAATTAATTATTTAATTACCCTAGGATAGAAACAAGTTAACATTCATATACTTCATCCTCATTCACGTTAACATGTTTTTTTTCTACTGTTTACGCATGCATAATTACACTATTCATGTGTATTCATCTTTAATTGTTTAATACACTGTTTCATGCACATTAACATAAATGCATGCACTTCATCTTTTATTTTTTAATAATTAACACCATTCACTCATGTAAACTAACATAAATGAACTTCATCTTTTATTGTTTAATAATATAAATATCATTCACATACACTCACATAAATACATGCGCTTCATCGTTTATTGTTTAATAATATAAACATCATTTACGTGAATAACATAAATGCATGCAGTTCATCTTTTTACTGTTTAATAATATAAACACTATTCACATACACTAACATAAATGCATGCACTATTCATCCGTTATTGTTTAATATTATTAACTCCATGCATACACTCTTCACATTCACGTTCATGCATCTATTATTAAAACAAAAAACGAACGTTCATGCATCTTTTATTAAAACAACCAACGAAAGTTCGTGCATTTTTATTAAAACAAGCAACTAATGTAACAGCGGCATAATAGTGATGATGCACTGTAACACCAGCCGCATACATGACTAATGCGACAGGCGTCAATGCTGTCTTATACCACAGAGGGAAACATCATCATCAATAGCATCTTGGATCATTACCAAGAAAACATATGCATTTCTCACATACTTGAAAAATAAAATTGCCCAGTATATATATATATATATACCGAGCAGAAAAGCATGAAAATGTTTCAAAATTGAAAACATAACAAAGAATCATAAAGTTCATAACCAGATGCTTTGATACCACATGTTAAATACTTTCTCTTCATTATACGATTAGACAGGATCTTAAACATATATAACTCTCACATATAAATTATTGTACCTTGATCAATAAATATCGACTGATGTTAAATCTCTTCCGTGTTTCTATTCTTTCTCCTTTCTTTATGACTAATCTTTTTCTTTATTTGATGGTTATCTACCGAAACAACATAATAGGCAAGAATAAGATCAAAAGAGGTAATGGTTATAAGTGGTTTTCTTTTAGAAAACTACCTCCTAACTACTACACCCATCATATCAAAATTAAGTTTTATAAACATTTATTACATGAGACATTAATAATCCAACAGGAGACCCATACATTCATATAATTTACGCTAAGCATAAAATTACAATGGAGCAAGATGACATTGTTTAGCAGTTTATGTAATAACATGCACCCTACTTCCAAGAAAAAACTAATTCACATGCAAGTGAAAATTTAGTGGTACACGTGAAGGAAAAATAAGCAACTTTGCTATGAGGGCATAATCCAAGGGGGAGAAGCTTGTTGGCAGTTTACTGTAAGTGCCTGAGGCTTTCAATTGCCAAAACATTGCCTCTCCTGAGCTCACTCAATTGCTTCAATTCACTAACTTCACTCGTACTTGTATCTATTAATAAGTAAAAGCAAATTGTTAAACCAATAGAAAGGAAAATAAATTAAGAATGAAAACAAAAGATAGAACAGTCTTAACTGCATTATACCTATAAGCTTCGAGGATAGCCTGAATATGTTTAACTGTGCTAAATCTACAATGAAAAGCATAATAATACTGAGCTTTGCTCTATGAGGACAACATACAGTAACGATGATAAATCATGGATTAGGATTTATGAGATTGAGACGGGATGCGGGAGGCGAGATAGAGAACGAGCAAGCAGAAGGGAATAAGAAATGAAATAAGGTGGATAATGCTTCTCAGTAATAACGCATAGAGAGTATTAGGATTAATTAGTTTTAACATTTTTCATTAAATAATAAATATTTTATGTAACATTACTGTCTAATATGATAGTCACAAAAAAAAAAGATTTTGACGTGCCATGTCACGTAAATAAAATTTATACTCAGACTATTTTTTTAAAACAAAATTGAATAAAGATGGTGATTTTTTTTATAGTTAAACCCTAAGCATATGCAATAAGCTTCTCTTTTTGGGATTAAGAATGGTAGAACTTGACTATTTGGTCAAAATTTGATCTATTTAAACTTAATCTTTAAATCAGATCACTATGGTTAGAGTTGGAATATTAAAGAAGTCAAGTTCTATTGGATTAAATTGTATTAGTTAGAATGATTAAAATATAAATGATATAAAATACAAATAAACCTCAAAATGAAACGGAAAGCTATTTCTTAATATAAAATACAACTTTTAGCAGGCTATTTGCATAAGAGAGGCCTTTTGATTTTTTATACAGATGATGCTATCTATCCATAGATCAAGCATAAAATAGGCAATGAAAAAAAATTTTGGTTCTGCTTTGATAACTGATTGTAATCAAGTACTATTATATGCAATCCTATGTTGAACCATTTGAGGAACATAATATCTTTGAATCTCAAAGTCTCATATTCGACGTGGAACAGTGAATGACATGGATATTTGAAAGGATTTTATCATCTTATACAATACCTTCCTTATTCTTATTTAAATGATGTGATGAATGAGGATGATATCATTTGGACGCTTACTCCAAATGGTAAATTCACGAACAAATAATGTCATCAGCTACTTAGCAATGGCTTCCTGAAGTTCCTTGGTATGACATTATGTGAAGAAGCACTTTGAATCCCAAAAACTCAATTATCACTTGGCTTGCAATACAAAACAAGCTTAAGACCAAAAGTCAATGATATGACAATGTTGACTCTACTTGTGTATTATGAAAGAAGGAAGTGGAAAATCAAGATCATCTATTTTTTTCAATGCAGGTTTTCTAAAGTAGTCTGGAGTAGGATCCTACACTTAATAGCCAATGACACTTACATGTATGATTGGGAGCAAACATTGAATTGAGTGATTAACTACTTGAAGCATAATATGTCTAATGAACAAATTCTTAAAGTGACTTTTGCTTCCACCATTTATATGCTTTGGAAGGAGAGAAATAACATAATCTTTACACAAGAAAGAAGAGAAGTATCAAGTTGCAGACAAGATTATTAATTAGATCCGATTGACTATTGTTGCTAACAATTTTCAGAACACTTTTTCACCACTTTTTCACCAGACATGAAGCAGAGATGAACTTGTAAGTTAGATCTTGGCTTATTTTTGTAATGGTTTTATTTTTTTGATTGTACTTAACTGAGGGCTTTATAGTCTTGAACTCACTGTAATTAATGTTGTATTAGCTTCCCTATATTTAATACCAATTATTCATTTTTTAAAAATTCTTAAAAGCTAGTGAAATATGGATGAAAAAAATTTAAAAGTAACATAAAAATGTTTAAATTTTGTGTTTAAGGCCAAATTAAAATTGAATCAATCTCATTTATCAATTTAAAATCCAACCAAAGAAAAATCCAATGACTAATATAGTATGATATTTTTCCAGTTTGTTAGATAATTGAACTAGTTTATTTAATAGTTTCATAAGACTTCTACGGGATGTATGATTGGATTTTCTACCTATTTCTTTCTTTCAGGCTATATTTGGTTGGAGGTTTATTAACGAAATGTAATGAAATATTATTCCATCATTTAGAAGGAGAGTTTATAATAGAATGAGATGGAAGATGAGAGTTTCATATTTCATCTCATTCTATCATAAATAGTAAAAATGAAAAACTTCTGTTTTGGAGGGTTTATAATGAAATGAGATAGAAGACAAGAGTTTTATATTTCATCTCATTCTATCCTAAATAGTAAAAATGAAAAACTTCTGTTTTAGAGTGTTGAGGATAAAATGTAAAATGAAAAACAACTTTACATTATATTACGTTACAAACTTTTCATCCAAACAACATTTTACTACATTACATTATGAGTCCTTCTATCGTTTCCAAACAACAATTTTATAATATTACGCCTATTTATATTTCATTCTATTATAAATCTTTTCATTTCATTCTATTCTATTTTATTAAAAACCTTAGTTTCAACCAAACATATCATTAATTTATATTTTTGCCATCCAAATTAATTAATTGAGTTGTATTCACGAACTTCATCAATACTAGTTTATTAATACGAAGAATAAAAGTACAGTCCGTGTTCAGCGAGTTGATTGCATGTCAGATATTTTCTACAAGAACATGTCTTAAATTCCATAGTCTCTATTGGCAAAATTCCGTATGGGGTTACAGAACTTGAAACACCTGCAACATCAGTGCAATTCCATTGAAGCTTCTTTGGGTTTTCCACAAGGCTAATGGTAGATTTCCGCGAAGGGATGACCGGAAATGCCTTCCAGCCTACCAGCCATCGTAACAGCTGTAATAATTTGTTATTTTGAATCGGAGGAATCACTCGTCATCTATAACGCCCATTTCTCCATACTCATCTTCATGTCTTTCACATATCTGTCTTTCGCAAACCACCTTTCAATATAGATCATGGATCCCACCAAGACATCTCACTAGCAGCTTTGTAGGCATCCCAAACGCAATTCCATACTCATCCTTAAACACTCCAGACACAACGTGCAAGAGTCTGACATGGGATGCAGAAATCTAGTTGAGCTGATTGTTAACATTTTACTAAGACTATTTGGAGCTAGACAATAGGAAATTCATTCTCCCCAACTCACATCTGGATTGATTTATCCATGAATGGTTAAGCCTTGAACAACAACGTTGTCATTGATGCATTTAATGAACAAATCCAAGAGAATCAAGCACGGCTAAACAGAAGAAGAATATGTGAAGCGATTATCGACAAAGAAAGTACCTGCTATAAACAGGATGCACGTTCGAAGTTGAGTTAATCAATGTAAGATTGGATATATAAAATGTCACTAGATAACATTAATTGTATAAGGTAAGGCCTTGTAATTCGGTTGTCCACTTCGAAAAATTTCCCTGACCATCGATTACTCTTGAGCAACACGGGAGGGATAGACTCCTCAAGTGTTTTAACAGATTTCCTCAACTTAGATTATGTTTGAACACCAACATCCGTGAGGTTGGTACCGAAAATGAGGCTGACATACCTTCCACACCTTCCGTAACCGTTCCTCTACCATCGGGTGCGTGCCACTCCCTCTTCTGCTAAATTGGTTTTCTGAATGTCAGGAAACTTCAGCAAATAATTGTCGATCTAAAAGGTACCAGAAGCCTCTGTTATTTAAGTATTGTTAATGACTGTTGGGGAAAGAGAGTAAAATTATCTACAGCCGGCTATATGAACAGGGTTCCTGTCCTGCAATATTCAAGAACAGTAATAGTTGGACATGAGAAGATCAATTTCTACTAGATCTTTAGGTTTTGTGTGTAAAGGAGCTGAATTGTTTACCCTCCAAAAGGGTCTGTAGAAGCATTAAATCTTCTTAGTCGATAACCGCCACACTGATCCACACTACAGTTTTACAAAGTCTTCTTATTTTACACCATAAAGTTTCGTAATTGCTCCTTAAACATGTATTGAAATTGATAAATTTAGGATCTTAAATAAACAATGGTCACAAACTTTTGGTCTGAGAATGAATATGGAGAACAATGTCTATATGTATCTTCGATTATTATTATGATTTTATTTATTTATTTATAAATTTCTATTTCTTTTATATTTTGGTTTTTCCCCCTCTTCATATAGGTTATTTGGAAACAACGTCTTTACTAGTTTGGAGTAAGGTCACATATTATTAGATCTCTTCAGACCCCGCATGTCAGTGAGGTTTCTATTAAGTGTTGTTGTTATTGTTGTTTCTATCTTTGGATATTCAAAACCAGGAGAAGCTGGGGAATATTATAGGATTGTCAAGATAACATGCCCCATTTTTAAGTATCTAGGTATCCCTGAAACCTAGATATTAGTATTATTTCCTATTGTTGGAGAAGTTTAAGGAAAACATCAACAATTGGCAAAACAGATTCCTATCTCCTGCTAGAAGGCTTCAGTTTATTTCCTTTGTGCTAAGAAACCTAAGTGTACATAGTCTACTCATATTTCTTTTATGGAAGTTAAATAAGAGATTGTGAGATTTGCAATAAAAATTTTCTATAGGTGGGGAATACTGGGGATTTAAAAGGGGAAAAGGTTAGATGGATTGAATTATGTCTTCCAAAACAGAAGGGAGGACTTGGATTTATCTTAATCAGTGTTATGCAAAATGTACCCCTAACTAAAAGGGATGGGAAGATTCTCTATAATAATGAATCACTTTGATCTAAATGGTTTAATGAGTACTATATCAAAGACTCAAACTTTTGGTGGATAAAAGCTAGTAGAGATCATTCTTAGATTTTCTTGATTTTGGTATGACAACTGGTCAATTCAGAGTCCTCTTCATAATAGAAAAAAATTACAAACCTTTCTTACCATATTCTCCAAAGAGGTTAGAGTTGAAGCAATTATACGAAACAATGGATGCATGATATGTATTTAATTGTTGATATATTTAATCATTTACATTTAGCGATTAATGATATGAAAATAATTAAGATACTCATTTTAATTCATTTATGATTTTAGGTACAATTTAGAAGCAAAGAAATTAAAGTGAGTCGAAAGCACTACATTTGAGCCGTTTTATGAAGATTAATTTTCAGTTTTATTCATAGAGCAAGAAGACGAAAATTAAAAGACAAGAAGAAGAAAAAAAATCAAAATATAAAGAAGATGGCAAAATGCATGTAACAAAAGATGAATAAGCAAGGAGTGAAACGACAACACATTAACTAGCCAAACGGCGACATCCAAGGAGTAGCAGATGAACATAACGTAGCGATTGGAAAAAGTTGCATTAAATGCAATGCATATGCATTTAACGTAATGCATATGTTTGCATTTTGTATTGAACTTAAGCGTAGGTGTTCAAGCAACGCATATGTTGCATTTCAACTTAGGTTTTTAAGTTGCGTGAATAGTGAGTGTGGTCCATTGAATTAACTCGTCACATCAAAGCTACAGTTGAGAGGCTGAAACAAAAGAAGAGAATAGTAATGTGATTGGACAACAGAAGAGCGCTGCCAGAGAGGAAAGAAGCGTGAATAGTAGGGTGGACCTTAATCTTTATTTATCAGATCAATGAATAGAAGTGAGGAGAAGAGAAGCTCGGGATAGTGAGTGAAGAACCAAAGGGGGCTTCAATAGGGTTATTGAGTGGATTGAACCATTTTCTTTGGAGAGACCCATAGAAGGTTAAGTTCCTAAAGCTAGTTTAGAGGTGACATTAATGTCAAACACCCGGGTTAAGCATTTTTATTATTTTGTTGTTTTTTTCTCTCATTAGAAATTGATTTGTTATCTTGTATAAATTGATTGGATATTTGAATGATGATGATTTTAATGCTCTATTGAATCATTTTTTATGAAATCTATTGCTAGAATCAAATGCAATACGTAATTGTTGTATTCTTGATTTATATGAAGCAACTGATGGCTCCGAATCGTTAGAGATAACATAACATAACTTAAATAATCTGAGCTTCTGTGATTATTACCTAGATTGGTTTGTTTTCCTGATTCGTAAGGCAGTTGTCCAGATAAACCTAGAGAACTTATTCTAGGCTTCTTGATAGCTAGGGTTAATTAACGAGCACTTCGTAATTAACTAAGATCTAAGGAAAAATTGGGATTAATAAAGCTTGTTGTTAATCTATGGTCGATAATTGCTAAGAGAGATAAAAGAACAATAAATTAATGAATTATGCTTAATTAGGGTGTAGGCTGAGATTAAACCAAAGAACTAGATCCTACCAAATTCCCTACTTGCATCATTTTTTACATGTTTTCTTTAATTTTTTATTACTTAGTTTCATTTTATTTTCTTATTCCAAAATCTGAACCCCCTAATTTTCCTAAACACTGATTAATTTCGTTTCAACAACTCTTTACATACTCTTTGTGAGATCGACCTAGACTCACCACTGCTACATTAGTAGTATAGTTATTTTATTTTGACTAGTGTGATAATGCGCTTGTCAATGTTGGCATCGTTGCCAAGGAGTGCGGTGTTTAGTTTTTGTTATTAATTTCAATAGGTGTTTTGTATATATTTGTTCATAATTGATTTCTTTTCACTTATTTCGTGATCTTTTCATTTTTTTGTTTTGCGTTTGTGATTAAAAAAATTGATATAGATGGAAGTAATTTGTTCTTTAATTAATAATCTCAATCATATAACAATATTTGGACTGATCATGATAACTTTTGTTATGGATGGATAATTAGCCAAATTACTTCCATGATAGTTTGCAGGAAGCACAAAAATTCCCCTACATACCAAAAACTTCCTATCAAGACTCAGGTACATGCTTAGAAGAATTAGTTAATGTGTATGTTGCTAATACTTTGCCCTTCCAACGGAAACAAATTCTAGAATCTAGAACTTAACAAAGCAAGCGGATCAATTAATGGAAGCTATCAACTACCTAGTATCACAAAATAAAGAGAGGCAACCATATCAACTTTAGGAGTAGCCGATGGATATTAGCGCAGAATCCTTACGGAGTGAAGAGGAGCTTAAGAATCTTGAGTGTAGTACTCAAGGAATTGCTTGTGAAAGAGAAGAAGTTGAGAAGGAGCTCGAAGCCAAAAAGGACATATCATTTGGCTCAGAGGTAAGTACTGCGTCCATGATTATTTTTGAAACTAACTCTTCACCTTTACATAGCAGATTGAAGGAACTAAACAAGGAAGAAAAAGGTGAAGAGATATTTGAAATGTTTCCTGAGTGCATGGACTCAGTCGAGATTGAAAGTTTGATGATAGGGAAGGGCTAAATGGGAACAATTATTAACTAAGGTCCTATCCTAAAGAACCTCACAATGAAGAATCGCATGTGCCATCAAAAGATCATAATTTTGTCACATGAGGAAAAGGAGTCGAGCCAACGACTCTAAAAAAAGACACTTCTTGGGAGGCAACCTAAAGGAAGTAAATTGCTTTGCTTTTGAATTTTCACATTTATTTTTTTATGCATGTGTGTTTCTTTGTTGTTTTTTAAGTTTTCAATCCAAATGAGAGAAAGAATAAAACAAACAAAGAAACATTTGCTCATTTTCTACTACTTCTAGGATTATTTAATCATGATTAGAGAATGAATTGACTAGAGAATTTGATAGCAACTTTGGCATATACTTTTGCTCTTGTGATTGGTTGACGTGTATTATCTTTAGAAGAATAGTGACTAGTAGTAGACAAAGCTAGTGAGATTTTAAGCCTTATTAAACTGAAACATCCAGATCACTCTCATTGTCTTTTAATAATGTGTGACCTTCATGACATGTACATCCCGATTTTTTGTTGAAATTTTATTAGAGATGGTATTTTTATCACATTCATTAACATGGATATGAACAGGCATTCTTTTCTTTTTCGAATTACATTATCCAAATAGCCTACCTATTATGTGATTTTCCTTTTTGATAAGCCCCTTTGAGCCTTATTAGCCTTTCTTTTTGTATCAACCGTATTATGTGCTTTATACTTAACAAAATGTCCTACCTAAGCTATAAAGCTAGTTGAACATTTTTTATTAGTGAGGTTATGGATTTACAAAAGTGTAAGTGTGGGGGTGTACATATGTGTGGGTTGGTTAATGTTGGGATGTTTTGTTATGTCTTATCATTGAAATTCCTATATTGGTGTAGTTTATTTTAATTTTTATAAGGGAAAGAAAAAAAGAAAAGAGAAAAGAAAAAGAAAAAAAAGAGAGAGAAAAGAAGAGAAGATGAAAAAGAAAGAAAGTACAAAAAGAAATTTTTTTTAAATAAATTTATCTAGGAAGAAGTGCATATGAGTTTGTAAAGTTATTCATAATTAATGCATCTTCCGAAAGTTGTAATGAAATTGTTATTTGAGTATGTTGAATATGAGATAGGTGTTGGCTTGTAAGGTTCACTCTTGTGATTTCAATGTATTTTTGTCATAAATTATATAAGGATTCCTTCGGATTGGTATATGCTTCATATGGTTGGTGTATGAAAGTTGAATTGTGTGAAATATAAATATTGCATTTGTCATAGCTGACCGTAGCCAGTTTTTAATGACTGTTGATTTGTTTCACTAGTTTAATGACTTTCATGCTACTTGACCTAAATACATCTCACCTTACCTTTGCTCACATTACAACCCTAAAAAGTCCTTTGTGTTAGACCCCAAACTTTTCTTGGAAGTTAGAACTATTATATGTGAAATGTTGGAAGTGGTAAGCTGGAAAATGTAGTTAGAACATATTCACTGAGTATGTTTTGGAATTTTAGCCATAACTTTTTCTCTAGCTATCCAAATGAGGTGATTCTTAATTTGGATTAAACTAAAGAAATAGGGCTACAAATTATCTTATGAAATCGAGTTCTAAGTAAGTCCCTAATAATTTCAATTTTTGGATGGAAGTGGAGCACAGAATATTGTTTTAGTATAAGAATAGTTCGGAGGTGTTGGGATGTAACTTTCAGATTTCTGAACCAAATTGAATGATTTTGGTGTCATTAGAAAATTAAGACAATGAGGAACATTTTTCGAGAAGGAAGTGTTATCAAATTTCTTCATTTACTTTATCAGAATAAGGAGTTAAGATGTTAGTAGTTGATGGACTACAAGGGGTAAAATTGGGAGAACCAATTAAATGAAGGGTAAAAAGGGAAGAGCAAGCTAAATTGTGTCTTAAAATGTGAAGAAGAGAGGAAGTTGTCGTGGAAGCTAAGAGAAGAGAGAAGAAAAACGTGAAAGAAGAAGGAAAGAGAGAAAAATCGTGGAGAAAGAAGGGAAAGGAAGGAAAAAACGTGGGAAGAAGAAGAATCAAGCTTCTTAAGGTAAGTTCATCATCTTCTTCTTGCTTTAGTAAAGAAATGGGGTTGTGTTGAGAATAAAGGAGTTCTAGAGAGAGAAAGGGGTTTTGTGTTGGAAGAAGACGGTTTAAGAGAACCCATTTGATCTTAGGGTTTTTAAGCTAGGTTTTGGGTTTTCTGACCTAGATGGACTATGGGTAGGTTAAGTTTGAGCTTGATTTGTGTTAATTTCATTTTGTTGTGATTATGGAAATTTTGAGGATTTCCATTGAAATTGGAATTGAATTAGAATTTTTGGTTGTGTTAGAAAATCAAGAACAACCTACCCAAGAGCAAAGGGAAGGGCACAATTGAGTTTGGATTTTCAAAAGTTATAAAGTGGGTAAAATATTTATGGTTATTGTGTAAATGGGCAGTATGCCTATGTGTATGTGTTTATGCTTAAAATTTTAAATTGTGAAATTGCTGTGATTTGGAAAATGCATTATGATGTGTTTTATGTTATGTATGACATTTTGATAGAGCTAAATTATGAGTATGATCATGTTATGCCATTGAATTGTGTTATGGCATTTTGATTTAAATGGAAAGAAGAAAAAGCACGAGAATATGATCTTGTGATTGATTGAATTGAGCATGAAATTTGATTGTGTTTGGGCAAGAAAGGAACTGTTTCGTAGTCACGTGCACATCGACATAGAACCTTCTCCTGGCTGGCCACTTGTGGCCCACGAGATTTGAAAAGTGGACTCGTTTGTTCACGGAGTAAACTTTGGTTTCTCTGTTTTGTTTTACGGAACCCTCGAGCCATTTGTTGTGCATTTACATTTTGATATGTTAAGTTATGATGCAAATTTTAGTGTTCTGCTTTGATGTTAAATTACATCCAATATGTCCTATGCGATGATGAATTGAATTATGAAATGTGAATTGGAATTGTAAATGTTGAACTATCATTCTAGATTGAGATAAGAAGTGAATGCCTATATGAATGTTCATATATATATATATATATGTTTGATTGTGTGGCTCGTTGCTAATGGCTATAAATATATTAGCCACTGAGTTGTGTAGCTCAACCCATAATTTTCCCTCCTCAGGAGCAAAACGAGAAAATTAGAAATCCTTGCAAGGCATTCGGAACTCCAAGATAGCTAGAAATCTTTTGTATTAAGCTAGTGCCTAATTTTTGGATAGCTTTATAGGCATGTCAAACATGAGCATCCTTTTGTATTTTGTATTAAGTTGATGTATATGTTGATATGTAAGTGAAGCTAGTTCAAGCTCTCACTTTGTTTAGAAATGAGAATGTGAAATTGAGTTCCCTTTTATGTATGATTATGTTATTTTAAAGGTTGGGTATAATGGAATGTGTATGTGCATATTCTTCTTTATTGAGAATGTAAATTGTTGTTAGTATTAGAATAGTATGTTAGAGTTGGAAAGATTACATTTGATAAATCATTAAGGTGAGATTCAAAAGTACTTAGTAGTTGGATTGATATAAAGAGATATTTCTTATTTCAAGTCTTCCATAGGTGTAAAAATTGTGTTTTACCTTCAAAGAAAAAACTGTACTGATCTAGGCTGATTTAGACAAGATTGTCTTCTAGGAAGTTGTAGTTCATTCTTTTAGCTTTCCAATGATATATAGTTTGCAAATTTTCTAAGATCCAACTTGAAAGTTATGATTGTTATAAGTTAGTGATGTTGCATAGGGTGTATGCAGGACATTTTACAGCTTTTCTATTTTGACCTAATAAAATAAGTGTAATGTGGTGTCTTGAAATGAGAAGAAGTAGTGTCATAAGTACTAGAGTTTCTTGAAATGGGAAGAAATAGTGTGATAAGTTAGAGATGAAATGAAGATGATTAATGGGGTTGAACATGTGTAAAATTTCATGATGAATGTATATAGTTAAATGATTGTGCTTTTGGGATGATGACCAAACATGGATGATGAATTGATTGTAAGTGATATTGAGTTGAAATGGAAGTAAAAATGATGAGGAATATGAGTTAGGAATGATAGATATACATAAGATGGGTCATAGGTAGCTTAAGGAGTTGGAAATGTGAAATTTGACTCGTAACTGTTCGTTAAACAGACTTGATGTCTGCTAAGTGGACCTTCTCGGATCTGAAAATGTCCCCAAACCAGTCTATGTCCGTTTGAAGGGACTTGATATCCGTTAGGCGGACCTTCTTGAGACAGTTCTAAAAATGTGCAAATTTTGACTTTCTAAATAGCAAGAATCTCTCTCTGGGGTCTTCATAGAAGTTGTAGAACACGAATTACTCTTCGAAACCATTCTTGAATGACCATGATCCGACACCCATAGTAAAAGTTATGCTAATTGTCCCGAAGCATGTACATATGCAAAATTGCGGACCCATCAATGCTATTCTCTGACATATTTAGGCTTGAATGAAGATGAGCCTAAGTTGGCTAATGAAGTTTCATCAAAAGGACCCTACAAGGTAATGTGTTCAAGTATGACTCTAAACGTTGGGCTCTAGAAACAGGGTCCAACACTTTGATTCATGATTTTGCATGTGAACATTACAGGTGGAGAAATGAAATGATATGCAAAGTTATGGATTGTCATGATCATGAATGGTGTTGAGTATACCTGTGGATGAATTTTATTTAAACATATTTTTTGAGTCTACCATTAGATTGCTCGTTTCTGAAGAAGATGTTTGTTGATTGATTATGAGTAGAAGCATTGAATGTTGAATTCTTGTTATGATTTTTGAAAGTCATTCATCATTGTTTATGATTATATAGTTTTGGAAAATAAGGGAATTGAGTAAATGTTTTAGGTCTTTGAGCTTAATTCGGATGTTTTGCTCGAGGAAGGCCAAAAGCTAAGTGTGGAGGAAACTGATATGCATTTAACTGTTGATATATTTAAGCAATTAATGGTACAAAAAATGCTTAATATACTAACATTAATTCATTTATGATTTTAGGTACAATTTGGAAGCAAAGAAATTAAAGTGAGTTGAAAGCATTACATTTGGGCTATTTTCTGAAGATTAATTTTCACTTGTCTTTATGGAGCAAGAAGAAGAAAAAAAATCAGAATACAAAGAAGAAGGAAAAACGCATGTGACAACAGATGAATAAGCAAGAAGTGAAATGGCAGCACATTAAGGAGATAAACGACAACGTCCAAGGAGCAACATATGAACGAAACGTAGCGACTGGGGAAAAGTTACATTAAACCCAACGTATATGTGTTTAAAGCAGTGCATACGTTTGCATTTTGCGTTGAACGAAAGTGTATGAGTTCAACGCAATCCATATGTTGCGTTTCATGATTAGGTTTTTAAGTTGTGTGAACAGTGAGTGTAGTCCATTAAACTCACATCAAAGCTACAGTTGAAAGGTAGAAATAAAAGAAGAGAATAGTAGTATGGTTGGAAAACAGAAGAGAACTGTAGGAGAGGAAAGAAGCATGAATAGTAGGGGTTAATCTTTATAAGTCAAATCAATGAATAAGAGAAGCTTACAGTAGTGAGTGAAGAACCCAAAGGGGCTTCGGTAGAGTTATTTGAGTAGGTTAAATCTTTTTTTTTGGAGAGTTCAATGGATGGTTAAGTTTCCGATGCCGGTTCAGAGGTGACATTGATGCTGAGTAACTCGGGTTAAGCATTTTTTATTTTTTTGTTATTTCTTTCCCTTATTAGAAATTGATTATGTTGTCTCATATTGATTGATTAGGTATTTGAATGATTATGATTTTAATGCTCTGTTGAATTGTTTTTCATGATGGCAACTAATAGTTTTGAATCATTAGAGATAATATAACATAGGTTAAATAATTCAAGCTTGTGTGATTATTACCTAAATTAGTCTATTTTTTTGATTTTTAAGGCAGTTATCCGGATAAACTTAGATAACTTATTCTAGGTTTACTGATAGCTAGGGTCAATTAGCGAGCACTTCGTAATTAACTAGGATCTGAGGAAAATTTGGGATTAACAGAGGTTGTTGTTAATTTACGACCGATAATTGCCAAGAGAGATAAAAGAACAACAAATTAATGAATTATACTTTATTAGGGTGTAGGCCGCGATTAAACCAAAGAATCGGATTCCTACAAAATTCCCCACTTTTATCAATTTTTTCATATTTTCTTTAATTTGTTTTTATTAGTTAGTTTCATTTTATTTTTATTTCAAAATATAATGATGTAGGCAAAATTTGAAAAAGTTGTCTTCATAAAATTCGTAGTCATTCTCTCAGCTCTCTAATGGTATAAAGTTTGTAATTTTTAGACATCGGAACTGAGAGACATGCTTTTTACAAGTCTAAGTACACAATAGAGGTGCACGATCGTTGATAGAGCCTTTAAATCTCAAGAGTGCACGATTGTGCTGGCCCTTCAAAGATGGGATGACACGATCATGTACTAGCCCTTCAAAGATAGGAGGGCACAATCATACTACTAGCCCATTTTGTATTAATGCACGATCATGCATGACTGAATGATTTCTTCAACAGGCTTAGTCACGGTAGTGACTTAAAAAGTTGCGGCCGTGACTTCCCTTTCTCTGCACGGTCGTGACTTTTTCTTTTATTATTAACGACCCCTCTTATTTTGCCATGGTCGTGACTATTTAAATCACAACCATGACTTGTTTCATTATCCACTATTAATTTATTTACTCACAATTAAGACCTCTCTTTCTTATTTTATTTCCTTTTTCTTACTCACTTGATCTTCACCCAAATCCTCTCGTATTGTGGCCATAAAATATTGAGTTTTGAGACTCGGGCCCAACACAATTAACGTGTCTAAGGGGTTACAATAATTCTTAATACTAAGATTTATATACAAATTTGAAGGCTAAGGGATTGTCTACATAAATAGTAGAACAATATTCAATAGGCTCCTATAGTAATGAATGAAGACCCTTAGTTGGTTGAGAAAGCTCAAAAGCATCTAAATCCGAGGAGACCATGGAAGAATGTTATTAGTAGGGATTAAACTTTAACCTCATAGAGATTAGACCTAAAGGATAAGAACAAATGTATTGTTTGATTTACACAAAGTTATGATCTCCTCATCAATTGCTCCCTCAATAAGTGAGTGTGATTCAAGGGATAAACATGTCTCTCTTAATGGTGCAGAACGGACAAGGGTCAAGTTGAGGATTTTGACTTGATGCTATGGTCTGATGCGTATAGATGTTGTAATTAAAAGGGATTAAGCATGTCTCACACTTGTACAGTTGTGAGAATGCCAGATTTAAACGTGAGGTATGGTGGTTCCAAATATTAAGTTGTTGTGTATATATTTAGTTCACATATTTGGTCTTTCGTATTTGATAATATTGTATCTAGTTTTAAGCGATGTTTTTTTATGTGATATAAAAATGTTGATTGCAACCTAGTCTACAACCTTTTCAATGGAATTCAATTTATTTTTTAAAAGAAAAAATTAGGATATAATATTGTGTACTTAATGTTAAAAACATCAGTATCGTAAAGAGATCAAGAAACTCCACTGTGTTATTGGTGAAAATTGGTTTCTCTCTCTTAACTCTTCTTTTGTTTCAAAAAATTTGATGAAAAACTTTCCATAGCCCTAATTAGTAGAGACTAGACCAAGTTATATATCTATAACTTTTAATCCGGTATATTAATTAAGAGACCAACATAAATGGTTGAGATTTGTTTCACTACTAAGTATGAAATATAGACTAAATAAGGCTCCTTAATTATATTCATAAATTATTAATACTTATAGAATATGATCACTAATTCTCTGACTTAGTTTGATACTTTAAACTTCATTTTAATAACATGAATAATAAGAGTGAATAAATAAATCTCTTAGCATCTTTATAGTTTATCTTATCATAATAAACCACAATGCATGTTATAGCGGTCATACACTTCTACATCGCATATTTCTTTCCATATACTATTACATTAGTAATTTGTCAAGTCAAGTAGCATGAGTGGTATATAAATATCATAAAGAACCATAATAATGTCTTGCGGACATCTTTATTTCTTATTTAATAACAGTTACATGTACATTTTCATAATAACTAAGAAAATTGCTAATAAAAAACTTTTATTGAGCTCAAGAGTGTTAAAATGTCATTAAAACAACCGTTAATATAACCAAGGCTCATTCTTTGAACATGTTCCTTAAATATTTTTGGTTACAGGCCTTTAGTTAAGAGATCTACAATCATAAGATCCATCTTAATATGTTCAATAGACACTCTTTATTTCTAAACTTCCTCCTTTATTTTAAAATATTTTAACTCCATATGTTTAGCACCTCTAAAGTACTTGTCATTCTTGGAGAAGAAACATATTGCACAATTATCAAAATAAATTTTCAATGGCTTAGTAATATTGTTGACAATTTTAAGCCTTAAAATAAAGTTTTACATTTGTAAGATATGAATTGTAGCCTCAAAACAAGCTATAAATTTTGCTTCCATAGTAAATGAAGTAATGATAGATTAGTTAAAACTTTTCTATAAAATTTCTCATTTTACTAGTATAAACTAATAGCCAAATGTTGATTTTCTAATGTCAATGCATTCAACCAAATCTTAATATGAATATCCAATCACTTATAATGAATTAGATCTTCTATACATGAGCTTTAAGAATTTCTTTGTAGCTTTCCATGGCATATACTAGGATTGCTTTCATATCTGCCTAGCATTCCAACCATGTGTATATTTGTAAATACATCAAAATACTAATAATATAAACATATGAAATATATTCAATATATTTATGTTCCACATCATTTTTTAGACATTGCATGAGACTAAATTTATCTCCTTTTTGTATTTGGACAACCCTTGCCAAAAATTCATTCATATTAAATCTCTTAAGAAATCTTTTGATACAGAATTTTTGTGATAAACATACCAGTTCTTATGATCTATTTTGGAATATTGGAATTCCCATAACATATGATACCTTCCTATATCTTTCATTCAAAAATTTTAAAGAGAAAATATTTAGTCTTAGACAACATGTCGAAACCATTAGCGACAAGTAAAATATTATCAACATGAATAACTAGAAATATAAACTTAGTTCCACTAATCTTTCAATAGATACGACGATCAACAATGTTTTCTTGAAATCTCAAAGATGTTATAGCATCATTAAACTTAATATACCATTTTTAGGAAGCTTCCTTAAGTCCATGTATTGATTTCTTAAGCTTACACAGTATATAACCCTTTCCTTCTATGAAAAAATGTTCAAGTTGATCCATATAAACTTCCTCTTTGAGATCACCATTTAGAAATTGGTTATACAGAGATTTATATGAACTTACAATTGATAATCCTCTTTCTTGGGTGGGAATCTGGGGTGCTTTCATTTTTTAGGCTAGAATCTCTCCTTTAATTGCTTCTTTTTTTGTCCACTGAGATTTCAAAGACACAAAACAAAGCTAAAATTTCTCTCTAGTACAAAACTTCCCCAGCTTAATTCAATTACGGGCATGAATATCAAGTGATATTTTTTTTATAAACATATCTCACTTTAAGAAGTAGTTCCTTTATATACTAAAAGTGCCAAGTATGGGGAATAAGAAAGATTCACACACTTAATTAGACCTTATACTCTAATTATATGGTTGATTATTAATTAATGAGTAACAAATTAGGTTTCTAACATATTGACAATGATTATAAACTATAGTTTTAATTAATAATTAGAATAAGATAAATCCAAACTCTTGTTAATTTATCTTTAATTCTCCAATTAAATAATTTATTATTATAGATCAAGATTGACGTCTAACAATATGTCATAACTAACCAAACATCAGAAATATCAAAGTGATTTGACTTAACATGTCCATGCATTGTTATAATATATAATTTAATCCTTTCGTCATCTAGTGTTCTAATTGGACAAAGTATGGATATAATGTCTACCTTTTTGTATCTAATCATGTTCATTCTTGATAATTAGTAATTGATTTATAATTGATGCCTTTTTAAATATCAATTTACTTTGGCTAGAGAATTCGATAAATCACTACTAATGAAAAGCAATAGAACATTCTCTCTAATAACTTTAGAGTAACGAAATCATTTATTGACTTATTCAACTATCTCTATATAGTTCATAATGCATCAAAGTACTACCATGTAACACCCCTATATAGAACTTACAACCATCCATACATATAGCAACCAAATTCCTGTACACGCATTCAAGGTATATAATTCTATTCAATGCTATACATATACACATTACAAAACTCCCTAATACTTAATACTATCATTTAACAGTAGTAATACATCTTTACATTTCATGGTAATCCAAAAGAAAATATAATAATTCCTTTTTTCTTTACATGTGCAATCATCTATAACTAAAAACATATTCCAAAAGCACTTTTTTTTGTATCTGTTGGCCTTGGTCTCTATAGATGTTCCCTACACCTCACTCTTATGACCTGGACCTATATGGATTAACACCTGTGCTAAGCTTGAAAGCTAAGTGGGGAAACCACTTAGTTTGGGTGAACACTCACAGTAGTCATCTGCCAAACACACACATTCAGAAATATCATAACTTATATACCATAAATTCACATTCATGAACCAAAAATTAATATTCAATGCTCATGTAAACAATGATGGCATAGTTAAGCAAAGTACATAATGCAAATATGCTTCAACATATTATCCATATACCGAAAATGCATATTTATAAGCCAAATATTGATATTTAATTCTCATTGATACAAATTATCAATTTAATTGCACTTCATTATAGTTCATCATTACAATCAATTTAAATGCTCATCAATATCAATTATTCATATTGTCATGCTGTATTGTTTATTTATGGCTGCTAAATTTCCTTTCAGTGTTAAGCCTGCACATTTTTTGTAGGTGTGAATAACAAGAGCTGTTAATATCTGAATATAACAACCTGTGGATACCCAAAGGTATCGAACTGCAGACAACGATGGTGCCAAACTGTAGTAGTCGCACCGTAAACCTATATACATGTCTATCTATCCACAACCAAGATAATGTAGCAGACACTATAACATTTCCTTTAACCATTTGCAAATTTCACAATTCATAAATTAACAAATCATATAATATACATTTCAAGTCATAAAATTTATATTTGCGTTCATACATGCAATTCATGGATTACCACCATTACAAGAGTATCAAAATCACACTTATATAATCATACTATGTTTGGACCCTGCCTTTGTGAGTCACGATTTCGACGTCCTAAATGACATCTGGACGCGCATCCTACAAGGGTGGAGTGCCCTCACTAGGGCAATCCTCAAAATGGAACTTCATCTTGATCTCTTCAGAACATTTATCCCTTGACTTGTGCTTAGAGCCTAAGTCTCTAACTGTTTCTTGATCCTTGATAACCACTTCTTGTTAATAACCATTATTTAATTGAGTTCTGTAACTAACTTCAACTAAATAGCTGTCTAACGTACTGGCCTTAACTTCCTTTTTGTATCGTCTGTGGTTGACCTATCGTCTGTGTTTGCTTATGGTATGTGTTTCCTATCGTCTGTCTTTCTATCTTCTATCTTTTTATCGTCTGCCTTTCTATCGTTTGTCTTTCTATCTTATGTCTTTTTGTCGTCTGTATTTTTATCGTTTGTCTTTCTATTGTCTTTCTTTTTATCATCTGTCTTTCTATCGTTTGGCTTTTTATCATCTGTCTTTCTATGGTCTGTCTTTTTATGGTCTGTCTTTCTATTGTCTATCTTATGTACTTCGTCTGCCATTCGCACTTCATCTGTCTTTCCTTGCGTCTGTCTTGTCACATCAACATAGACGATTCCTTTCGTCTGTGTTTTCCTTGCATCTGTGTTTCCTTGATTCTGTCTTCTGACGTCATCACGGACGATTCCTTTCGTCTGTGTTTTCCTTGTGTCTATGTTCTGACGTCATCACAGACGATTCCTTTCATCGGTGTTTTCCTTGTGTCTGTGTTCTGACGTCATCATAGACGATTCCTTGAGTCTATGTTTTTCCTTGCGTCTGTCTTCTGACGTCATCACAGATGATTCCTTGAGTCTGTGTTTTCTTCTTGCAATCTACCCTTCTTAATACAACATAACTCTTTTCAACCACCCTCATTCATTCAATTCCAAGGACA
>JAOSBN010000178.1:34001829-34021004 GCA_027563595.1 Erythroxylum suave
AAACGAAAAAGTATACACAATTCAACCCCCCTTCTTGTGTGTTGATTATCATTGTACTAATTTGTGATTTACTTCAAGGGTGAGACACAATTCAATTGATAAAATAGGAGGGAGACAAAATAGGAAAAGAAAAAGTAATCTCTAGTCTTCAGATTCTTGAATTCTGATTTTTCTGCACTTTGGTATTGTCTATTACTCTGTGTTAGTTTCCCAAATTTCAATTTAATTTTCTAGATTATTCATATTTAACAATTTTTTTTTCAACAAAGTTGTGTCTAAATTAAGCGACGCCTGGGCATCAATCCCTGTGGGATCGATATTCACTCTTTTTAACTACAAGTCAGGACCCGTTCACCTGTGATTTTTGCTGTCAATAGTGTACATCTCATTAGTTTCCAAGTACATCAGAATTCAATTCAATGCTAAATCAAAGCATATGGAAAGCTCATAAAGATTAACTTTTAAATTCAAGTAGTAGCACCAATGAAATTATTCATAAACATGCTTTTCATAGTAAGGTAAAAACCATCTTTACAAAATCAATTTAAAGGTAAACGGCCCTCATATGTTCGGTGCCTTTTCTTTATTATTCCTCAGTCTATGGTGGCTAGAAAACTTTATTGTCTTACTCAGCTATGAGGGAGACCCCTTAAAGGTCCCTAAAATGTGCCAAGTACAAAGGGATTGGCCAAAATCTTAGTATTTTGTAAGATTAAAATTCTGTTTTCTTTTCATTCAACCATTGAACAACTTCCATGATTTATATATGTTGTCTTCTTTCCATTTAAATAACTTACATCGTATATAACCACTTTTTTCCTTTTATTGAACCATTGAACTATGTATAAAATACATGCTTGCATTGAACAACCATTAGGCCACATATATATCATTTACACGTTGCCAAGTAATACCTAGTGAATAACATACATAAGATATGACTCTATATGTTGTTTTCCTCTCCATTTACCATGCTATTTTTCTCTTCATTTAACCATGTCTCCATTTTTTCCTTAATTTTAACATATCAAACGATCAAATTTGGTTTTGAATTCATAAAAAAATCATGTCATTTTAACCTCTAAATTATGAAACATGCACTAAAAATCACTAGTTGCTTCAACATAGGGACATTATGAGGTTATCATAATCCATTTCAATATTAAGTATCATTCAGTGAAAATTAGGTCTAAGTCTCTTCTAGAAATTTTTAGTACTATGTTTTAGGTTTCATTTAAAGTTGGAATCACCTAATTTGGAGTTCTGTTGACTAAGTTATGGCCAAAAATACTAAGATTGTTCAAGGAAACCAAAAATCCCAATACAGAACACTAAACATAGTTAGGAAAATTTACCATCTTTTTCCAATCTTTTGGAAAATACAAGCTTTCTTCAAATCATGCTCCAAACCATGGAAAATCAGTTACACCCTTCTTCTTTGAAGCTTGGCTAAAACACACCTTTGACTCTTTCCTTTTCTTCTTTTGTTTTGCACTTACGGGTAATTCACTTTCACTCTCACGGTTATGACAAAAAGAATGAAGCAACTGTTTTAAGTCTACTCCTTTAACACATGACACTTGTCATCTTCCATCATGAGTCATCAATCCATTGTTCAGCATGTAAAAAGACCAATTTGCCCCTAATTACTATACAAAAAGACCAAATTGTTCCTTAATGAATTTAATTCATCGACTAAGTGAATTACAATCATAAAATATTCTGAAACGGGCTTATCATCAAATTGACCGTGAAATACTCTTATTGAGGTCAATACTTATTGAAAATGGGGTTAAAAACATCAATATCTATTATTTTTTGAAAAGGGCAATTTAAATCCTAAACTTCCTAAATTCCCAAAATCCATCCAATCATAATTATTTTCAATCTATTTCAATACCATTAGACTCTAATACTTATTATGAATATTTTCAATTCTTTTCAAGGTTGGGTCCAAAAAAATAACTATTCACACAAGAAATAATATTCATCGAACATAAAAATTTACCTTCATTGAAAGGAAAGGTTTGGGGTTTTACATCGATCATTTAGCTTCCACCTTTTTTCCTTGTTAAAGCCTCTTTCAGATGAGGATATCATTAAAAGCACTTTATTCTTTTTCTTCCCTATAATTTCTTGACTCCCTTTTTTATTATACCTTTTTTAGTAAAAATCTTTCGAAGCCACACTACCTAAGATCTAAAGCTTCCAATCTCAAGCTATAGACAACACTAATGATAGATCTAGTCAAAATATTCTTAATGAAAGTACCTTCTTACACTTCTAAACCAGTAACTAGTAAAGAAACAAAAGCAAACCCTCCAAGAAAGTAGCTCAATTGAAAATCTAAAGGTTAGTTCAAGCCCATACATGTAAGTCTAAAAGAAGATACTAAGAAATTAAGTTATAAATAGGCAGTAGGTGATAAATCAAATAAATTTATAAATTACTGCCCTCCAAGTAACTCTAATGAAAGAAACATAGTCTCACTAGATTTAAAGGCGCTTAAAGAAAGAGTTAAGAGCTATAGATAAAATTGATGGGCTTCTCCCTTGGAAAATTTCCCTTTTTCCAGTGGTTAAGATGTAGGCACAAAGAGTAAAGGACTTTATAAAATATTAATTTTAGAAGAGAACCATATGCTCTTCACAGTCCTCCCTAAGTTATAAGCAAATGGAGTATTGGAGAATAGACATTGGCATATTTACAATTCCCCTATTTTCCTATATGTATAGAAGCTTAAAGAAGATCAAATGTGAAAATATCCCCATATGGGTCAATATACATAACATCTTATTAGAGTATTGGTTAACCAAAGGTTTTAGCTCTATAGTTAGCTAAATTGGAATGCCAATTAACATATATGAAACAACTACAAAGTGGATGAAAGTGAGAGATATGCTCAAATGTGCATAAATGTAATGCTTAACAAGGAATTCTCTGATAGTATCCCATTGATGAGACTAGGAGATGATGGGGGTTATTCAAGGACTTTGTGATGGTTTTAGAAGAATCGAGATCATCAATAGCACAACAAGGAAAGTTTTGGAAAGCCATGGGTAAAAGGTCCATCATAAGTGGTATATAGAACTCATGAGGCAAAAGGAAAAATTAGAGGAAAGAATTTGTATTGATGCTTAATTAACTAATATTTAAGAGGCCCAAAACCAAATAATAAATTAGAATTTGAGCGATAGAGACAATAAAGTTTTAGTTAAATAACATATAAATGGTGCAAGTAATCCAGTAATCTATAACAAGCCTAAAGAAGATGAGGGATATAATGATAAAAGCTCTAACACAAGCTTGTGAGTGTAAAAAAGTGTCAAAAGGTAAAGAGGAACAACTAAAAAGGCTTAGTGAATTAAAAAACCAGGATTTTTAAACAGATAATAATAGAAAATCTAGGAGGAAAAAGAAATTTAAGGGTTTAAAGACTAAAAACTCTATCATAAGTCAATAATCTCTTAGAACTTAAAGGCAATTATTTACCCCAAAACAACTTGCCTTCAATGATTTTATATTTGATGTTAAACATGATTTAGTAGGTTTAATGGAAACAAAACTTAATTAACATTTCTAAAATAAAGATCTTAGGAAAGTAAAGGTCTTTTATGTCAAACCACCAATACCCTAGCTATGGCCAAATAGTGTTGGCTTTGGACCTAAATAAAGCCAAGATACATCAATTAAACATAATTGATCAACTGATGCTCATCAAGACCTTGTACATTAATAAGAAATAATAAATGAATGTAAAATTAGTCCATGGCTTAAATTTTCAGTTCTAGAAGAGGGATCTATAGAATAAGCTCTCTGATATCTAACAATCTGTTAAAAGACCCTAGTTAATTATAGCTATTTTAATAACATCATGCGTAGGAATGAAGTTGAGGGAAGTGCTAGCCTGAGAAGCTATACAAATGAAATGTGAGAATATGACTAGAAGATAGGTGTGATAGATATGAGTTTTGAAGGAAACTTTTTCTCATAAATTAACAAATAAGCCAAACTAGAATCTATGAAAGAAGTTAAATAGGGTCGTGGTAGATAGTAATTCGTTAGATAAGTTTCTAGATAATTCAGCTTTGTTTGACAGCCTTAGGATCTCTGATCACACACCCATTATCATTAAGGATGTGTTTACTAAAGAAGGAAAACTCCCTTCAAATTTAACAACTTTCTAATTGAGAAGGAAAGGTTTTAGGATGCAATCAGCAACGGTGTGGAGAAAGAGGTGCATATGTCTAAGACTTACATCTCTGTTAGGAAATTTAATTTTATTAGGTAAGAACTCAAAGCCGTCAATGCAAAGAGATCTATTCTTACAAAACACTATATTATTAAAGCTAGAGAAAGAATGTTATTAGCACAAGAATCCTTATACCAATAACCTAATAAAAATGTTGCCAGCACAAGAATCCTTATACCAATAACCTAATGATTCTAGAAGAGTGAAGGAGGAGAAAACATCAGTACCAAGCTATCTAAGGGACGTTTCTGTATATAACTCTCTTTTTAAATAGAGATCAAGAGTTCTTTGACTTAAGAATGGCGACAGGAACACTAAATTCTTTCATAATTCCATCAAAGCTAGGGAAAGTATCAACAAAATATGCTGCCTAAGGAAACCTAATAGAGAATTTATTACTATACAAGACCAATTAAAAAGAGAAGCCTACAAATTCTTGACACAACCTTAAGCAATTTATCAATTTAGATTTTGTTTTCCTTCATCATGCATTAATTTGATGAAGAGGTTAAGCAATCCTTATGCAGACCTTTTACCTCCTTTAAGATTAAAAAGGTGTTATTTAAGCTCAACTTTGGGAAATCTCCAAGGCCAGATGGTTTAAATGAAAACTTTTGTAAAAGGAAAGGCCTATTATAAAACATCTTATCACAGATGTTGTTTCAAACTTTTTTTTGACAAGGGAAGATGTTAAAGGAAGTGAAAAAAATTCATTTGCTTAACTCCTAAATGGAAAAACATTAGGTCCATAAGGGAGTATAAACCTATCTCTTATTGCAATTTACTACATAAGACTATCTCAAAACTCCTGGTAATAAGATTAAGAGACTCTTTAGGTGAGATAATTAGTGACTATAGAAGGAAGGAAGATAAGGGACAACATCATAGTGGCACAAGAGTTATTTAAGGGATATTCAGAAAAAAAGGAAAGAAATCAACTCTATAAACTGGGATTTCATAATGTAGGTTATAGAAGTCTTTGATTTTTCAAGAACATTCAGGGTATGGATTAAGGAATGCATAACCTTCACGTCATTTAGTGTACTAATGAATAGGAACCCGCTCACCTAATAAAGGCAAAGGGTTCCCATTTCCTTAGACCTCTTAATCTTATGTATGGAAATTCTAAGTAGATTGTTAAGGCACTACATTGATAATGATCCCTAGTTTATATACCTTTGTAAATTCCATAAGATAGATTTATTTAGCCTATCATTTGTTGATGATCTAATCCTCTTTTTCAAGCCTCATGGTATCTTAATCATTTTATTATTTTGTTCCCTACATATATTTAGAAATTCTTTATGTTTGGAGATTAACTATAGTAGAAGCTATATGATCTTATCCTCCAATACATCCCCTTTATCATATTGGCTCTCTAGAGTTATAGGTTTATATACTAAAGACCCTCCTTTTGCATAATTAATCCTTCCAATTTCCACAAAGATACTCCATTTTAAAGAATCATACCCTTTATTGGAAAGAATAGAGAAAAAATTTAGTTAAGTAGTGCAATAAAAATCATTCATATGGTAGCATGATTGCACTCATCAAACATATATTGAATTCCTTACACATTTATTGATCTAGTCATATGTTCCTCTCTAAAGGAATAATTAGATAGATAGAGACGCTAATGAGTAGGTTTCTATGGGGAGGTAGATGAAATGTAAATTTCAAAGCTAAAGTATGACGGAAGGATATCACCAAACCTACTAATGAGGGATGACTAGGTCTTACATCGATTGAATTACAAACAATGTATTGTTAGCTAAAAGGTTATAGGCCATCTTTGAAAATAAAAACATCTTATGGATTAGATGATTAAAAGCCTATTTCCTGATAGGTGGAAGTTTATGGGAGATTCAAGCAATTTCAGAAGATTCCTACGTTCTAGTGTAACTCTTAAAACCTAAGAACAAATTAGCTAGTGCATTCAATTATAGAGTGGGGAATGGGAATGGAGCCTCCTTAATGTATGATAATTAGAGCAATAAAGGCCCCTAATATATTCCAGATATAGCTCACTAATAAGGAATCTAGTACAAGCTAAAGCTAAGGAATGGATTTTTATAATCAATGTAGTAACTTCCCTCCAGATTAGCAAGTGTTTCCAAACTACAACTCGAGTGGAGATAGACCAAACACTTACATATAATTGGTTAATTCAAATGGTAATTTCAATAAAGGTCGTAGAGAGAAGTATTAAGAATGGAAAGTGTAAAGTAAACTGGTGCAAGCTTCTTTAGAACCACAAAATGAGCTTAAAGATCTCATTCCTATTATGGTTAGTTTGTAAGCATAAGCTAAATACAAGGGATAAATTCAACTAGAGACGGCAGTCTTGGCTCGGTGCACTCGACCCAACTCAGCCCAAAGATTTTGGACCAAAATGAAGCACCAAGCGACCATAGAGGCTGCATATCGAAGCTTTCATTTTTTTCCTATTTAGGGTTGGGAAAACAGAGGAATTCTATAGGTGATTGTCCTCTCGTAACATAACCATCTGGCCAAAGGTGAGAAATTTTCTATCTGGATGCATCGTCATCTTCTTCCTCAAGCTTCCTTTAATCGTTATTCCATGTGTGTTGTGTACTATACCCACTATAACCTAATAATTTAGACGCAACAATTTACACTCGATGAAGAAGGCCAAGTTGTAGGCACCTCCGCCTGCTCACCTCTGGACGATGATTCAAAGCATGAACACAAGCACGTGTCTCATACCGCCGCTAACTTGCTGATAACCTGCATTGGTACTCTTATTAATTAAACCAATACATGAATATATTAATTAGATGATTGTTTGCGTGCAAAGAAGTTGTGGTTTGGGCTAGGAAATTTTGTTTTTGACTAGTTAATTAATGCTGACAGGTAATCCTGCGATTGATAGCTCACGAGCTTCAGATGAGTTTACTAACTTATCTATTTCACCTATAACATGCATGATGCACACGTTAAATAGCGAAAATCAAGTGGTTTTCTACTTTGCTGAATTGGATAATTCTATTCCTAACATAAAAGTTATATGTAACTGGACACGTAATTTGATCAAACTCTTTTTAATATGTTCTTGTTTTAGGGTTGTAAGCTAGGTGAAGTACCCCTCCTTGGTTGATCTGCGCAATCTTCTTTTGGACCTAATTGCTCAGCTTCTTGGTGCCTTATCTCGTATCAAGTAATCAATCAACAAATTTTTAATACTGATGATGATACTGTCTTAAAACAAAATCATAATATATGAATTGGATAAATATGTTCCTAACATAAAATCTATACGTAACTACACACTTAATTTGATCAAACTCTTTTTAATACGTTCTTGTTTCAGGGTGGTAAGCCAGGTGAAGTACCCCTCCCTAGTTGATCTGCGCATAGTCTACTTTTGGACCTAGTTGGTCAGCTTCTTGGTGCCTTATCTCGTATCGGATAATCAATCAACAAATTTTCTATACTGATGATGATATTATCTTAAAGCAAAATCAGAATATATTTATTTGCATTTTTACCTTTATTTATTCATGATTAAAGTGAAGGCAGACGTTTGGGCTTGCCTATCCCTATGTTTTGAAACCTAAGCAATTTGTATTTTGTATTGTCTTGCACTTCATAGATTTAGCTTTGTAACTGAGCGACTCTTTATAGAGCTAAGGGCTCATCAAATTGACAGTAGCATTGCTCGAAGTGTCATTAATGGGATGCAGTAGCTGAAACTTGGTGTATGTGTATACACTAACTTTGTCTCAAGATAAATGCATTAAGGAAAGGCTAAACTTTGATTTGATGCAGGTTAAGACGGAAGGAGGTCTAAATGCTTCAGCTTCCTCTGTGGCAAAAGCTAATCCTTTTAAGCGTGCTCTGCACAAATGCAAAAGTGAGCTTCACCATGCACTGTGTAACATCCTTTCAAGCATCGTATCCCCATTTGCAGATACGGACACGCGACTGCAAATGGATTTAGAATTAAGAAAAAAAAAGAATTCATAATATGATATCTATTAATTGATGTGTTTCAAGACTTCCAACATCTTGATAGTTCATACATATTTGGTACTTAATAAGCCCCTCTAAAAAACATGAAACATATATTCCGTTAAGCAATTTGTCTACAATCTCCTATCCAAAAGTAGAATTAGTCATTCACAGGGGTATTTACTAGAAGTGCTATTCCCTAATGGATTCGTACATAATCAAAAGGTTAAACTTTTGGACATTCTTAAAAGAAATAAATAGTCAAAGATTATGATTAAAAATAATTTGCTTAGATAGTGAACGGTTGAGATTTTGAATCTAGCCGTGTCCAAGCTGTCTTCATTTGTGTCCGAGCCATTTCCAGAAGTGTCCAAGCCATGTTCGAGCCGACAAAAATTGTTTTTTAATTCTAACACATACGGACACATGTCAGACATATGTCAGGTGGGTGTCTGACTTGGACATGACTCTATTTTGCTGTGTCCGTGCTACATAAGTAGGATGGTGTTAGTGATTACAGGCGTGAGGTCGAGCGTTAGAAAGCTTATCAACACAGCTGATCCAAAGATTCAATAGACAAGATTGTTGAGGCACTGGTAATTTTCCTCGCAATTACTAGATTGTGGAGTTCGCTTTTGTATTTCGAAACAATAAAAACATATGTAATTTGCTTTTGTATATCGAATATGTGAAATGTTGAATGTTGAATTTTTTAAGTCCTTATGGACTATATATTATAAATGCAGTTTTCGATCATTTACCTTTGAAAGTACATACATTAATATCTATATATTGCTTTTAATGTATATATGGATGTTGTCTACATAATAACAAGAGTTTGCTTTTATATTAAATATTAGTTGTAATGAGACAATAAATTGTTACTTTTATTGTTACAAATTGTTGGCTAAAAAATTCATTTTGTTGCTTATTTGTTTAACATTGTTGCCTAAAAATCTTTTAGAGTGTTGCAATATCTATTTAACATTGTTACTATAGGTTGAAACTAATGTGTTGTTTTAGTCAAAACTTAAAACAACATTTTTTGTTTTGTTGTATAATTAAAAAATTTTGTTGCCTTAGCATCACTTTTTGTAATGATATAAATTTTGTTGCCTTAATAAAAGAGTAACGATAATTATACTTAGAGATATGCTTTTGTTTGTCGCCCAAATCACTTTTTGCCTCTGTGTAAGCAGTAATCCTCTTAAAATTGGTTGCTTAAAGGTGTAATATCCTATTTTTGCAATTTTGCGTATAGCAGTAGTTCGTTTATACTTGGTTGCTTAAAGGTGTAATATCGTATTTTTGCAATGTATATACGTGTGCATTTGGAGATGTTCTCACTAATTCAATGATTTTTAACTTGTAAAAAAAATTATCTTCAAAATTTGGACTATTCAATTAAGAAAGACATTTTTTAAGGAACTTGAAGCATATTTTGGAAAATATTGACTATTTTGGAACTCGAAAATGGGATTCTTGATTAGAATTTGATAAAAGAAAATACCTATTTGGAATTCAAATTAGTGAAAATTTAAAAATGTATATTTAAATAAACTTAAAGATACATTATAAAAAAATTAAAATTTATTTAATTTTATAATAATAATTAAAAGCTTTGAATTTGTAACAAAAGTAGTTTGGCATACACGTAGGTGGGTGGATGACAAATTAGACAAAAGAATAAAAAATAAAAAAATACTCTTCTTGTCGATGCATCCATGGTAATGATATACTCCATTGAAAAAATCCTAGATCTCACACCTTGCACTCATGTTCTCGCTCTGCGTCAACACGGTGCTTTCTCCCCCAACAGGCTACCGGCCGTGAAAGTTGTTGCAGAGGAGGCAGCCGCATCACGGAGGCTTTGCTCCATCGGTCATCTCATTCAGGATGTCAAATCAATCTCATGGAAGTCCATGGCTCTATATTGGAGATGCCATTCTACTAACCCCTGATTTCGTCAAGGTTGGTAACCTGACACGCGAAAGAACAGCAGTTTGATCAAGTCCATAAAGCGAATCAATCAAGTGCATTCACAAAGAAGAAGGCCCTTTGTAACATCTCCATTCCCGTCTCAACAGCAACACCAAAAATGGACAAAGCTGAAATAGTTACGATAACGAGGAGTGGCCTAATGGCTTAACCTTTTCACTTAAGGCTCTCTTTTATGGGAGGTCTTGAGTTTGAGTTACTCTAAAGGAGGAAAAATAGGAATTTGTACTATTGATGGTCCTTTAGCCCCCTAAGTACAACTTCTTGATTGGATCAATTACGGACGCTTCGCTTTCATCGACAGCGTGGGAGTTGAAGCTACTAGGGAATCCGAGGGCTGCTAGGAACCTGATGCTGAGTTGGGGGCCAGCGATCAACCAGCAGTTGACCAATCAAGTATGTAACGACTCCTAATGCGCAGAAGTGTACAGGCTACGTAAGAACTTGAGAGATCTTGAGGTTCCAAATTTACATCCTCTAAAATTCTTGGAATAAGGTCTTAAAGGGTCAGGATTAATCCGACTAAAATGAGATACCTAATGTAGTAAAAAAAACAAGAAACTGAAACAGTTACTTCAAAAGCATGTAAAAGGTAAACAGCAACAAATGCAGTAATGAAAACAGTGACTGCACATGCTATTGCAATAATTTTTTGTATCATGGGTACCCCATTATGAGCACCGACAGCGTGTTGCCCATCTGTCACAATATTAACAGCTCCTGATACAGCAACTATGGCACCACTTGCCTGAGCCAAAGATTTTGCGGCTTCCGTTGCATCCACTGATTCACGAATGCTGTCAGATCCCTTTACAGTGAAAACCAACAATTTGGTTATAAAGGGCATAGAACACCTAACACTTGCATTTTATGTTTGAGAGTAAGTCTAACTTTTCTCCTGATTTTAGTGAAGAGGAAAGAACAGAGACAAGCCTCTACAGTCAATACTGCCAATTTAGATTAGCAAATGATCTTGAAATGGTTTATCGCGAGCAGTCTTTTCTTTCTCTGTCGGAAATTACAAGATTACACCTAGTTCTAATCAGGTTGAAAACAATAATTACTTGGCGCGCGTACATGTACTTTATTTTTCCTTCTGAAAAGGCAAATAAAGACAGTAGATGCTTCCTCAGTGAAAAATATAAAGACAATGAAGCGTCTAAAGCTTTACTGAAACCAACCCATCAGGCATTAGTTGTTAAATTTAGTAAATAATTAATTTATTTATCCATTATATTTTTTATTTTTAATTTAAAAATTAAATATTTTAATGCAATTAATTAGTTTGATATTTTAACTATAGTTAAATTGACTATAACTTTATGAAGTAAAAGCTAAAATCATATAATGGATAGTTTATTTACGAAAATTTTATTTTTTTGAAAAAATTTTGTTATTTCATATAAAAAATTAAAATTTTCATATTTATCTAAAAATAATTATATATACATATATAATTATAATAAATAACAAAAGGAGTAGTATCACAATATTTTTTAAAATATAATAATCTTATTTAATTTAAGATTAATTTATAAATTGATCTTAATTCATATATTTTATATTGCAATTTTAATATTGCAATCATAATGCACAATTGTTGTTACGTTTTTTTTTCAAAATCAAATATAATATGAGACTGACTATATGTCCATCTATCACGTATAAATTTTAAATTGAAATAGTTTTACAAAAGGTAAATATGTAATTTTATTTGTAAAAAGTAAAAGAGTGTTACCATAATAATAAATAATCTTTTTTCAAGATCTTCTTCTTCTTGTTCATCCTACTTCATCTTCTTCTAACAAAAGATAATTTTTTAAATAAAGAAAAAAGAAATTGTTTGTTTTTCAAAAGATTAAAAGATTGAAATAGTATTATTAAAATCACCTAATCGCAAAGCACTACAAGCTAAACAAGATTAGACTTCGGAGAATGAATCTCCCGAGCCACAACCACCTTATCTCAAGAGCTGACTTCTAAGATTGATATAGTAATAAGATACATATTAGTGTATCAATACTTAACCTAGCACTGCACAACTTTAGTGGATAACTTGTTACTGATTATTGTCCCTTTCAATGTCTCATCTTATCATCATGTCAATAATACCTTTTTTTCCAATTAGGTCCCTAGCATTATCCATCCCTATTTTTGTTTATACTGTCGAACTTAAACTGCGAAATACTAATAATTAAGAGGGCTCTCATGCTTTCTAGCATTCAAAAAGAAAGAAACATATTATTAAAACATGTTTGTTTATTTGTATTATGTTGTCTTATTCTTTTAAAATAAGCAATAACAAGTTTACAAAATGCAAGATATCACAATTGCTTTTCAAAAGCAAAATAAAAAATCATTTCTCCTATCGTTCTTTCGCTCTCCTCCATCAACAACTTTTGTTCTCTCTATTTGTTTTAGCGTTGTTTTGTTCATTTCTCTAAGCAACTTTGTATTTTGGCTACTGTTCCATCATTCGATTCTTTCTATTACTACAAAGAGTTCAAGTGGCTTATTGATTGCGGCTGTCTAGAGATTTCTCTAGGTCTATGAAAATAAATTAGATTTTAGATTATCAAATTTATTTTTACATCAAAAGATAACAAACTACCTCTTGAGAATAAAACAATATTTGAGTATCATCTCTCTTATCTCTCTTTATCTTACTATTAATTTCTTTTTTCTTCAAATTAACTAAGTGTGAGAACATGAAAATGGTGGCAAATTTACTCATTAGCATGAATTAAGTGAATGTTTTGATACTTATTCATGTAATGTTCTCTAGTCCCTTTTCGTAAAATTAAGGTTATAGCAAGAAAGTCAAATATTTACATTGTTAAATTTATACGTATATTCTTGTTAAGCAAGTTTATATAATAATAAAACTCTCAATACTACAAGTATATGAATCATATCTTGTAGTATCAAGGGTATCATTTCTACGAGGAATAGAGACACCTAAACAATTAAATTGAAAATTTTCTAAGGTATTAAGAATTTGATCTGAATTAAAATAAATAACATAAATTAAAAATAAAAAATTAAGCAAAGAAACAATTAAGCTTCCCATAAAATTGAGATCGATCAAAGTTAAATACTTATGAACTATTCTATCCTTATTTATTTCCTTTAATCTTGTCAATTCAATTTATTTTTGATCTAAAATTTCCTATAGTTTTAATTACTCTTTCTCAAGAACTAATCAAGTAACATAATCAAATTCGATAGTTATAGATTTGTACTCTCTTAATTCATAAAGCTACTCCTAATTTAATCAATTAGATTTTAAGCAATCCCACAGACAATTAGTTTCACAATTAAAATCTTTCCGTAATTGATCATTAATTTGAGAATTGTGGGGCTATTAAATTGTTAAACTCTCGCTGCACTCCTTAACACTAATTACTTGACTTTCTTTCTCAATTTATTATCAAGTATATGCATGATAATTACCACAACCATTCAAAGATTTATTGAAATCAACAATAAATAAGGTTCATAAAATAATTCCTAATTTGGATTTAGAAACCCAAAAACATGTTATACATTATAGAAATTTAATTACATATCAAGGAATGTGAAGAAAATAAAAGGAAAAGAGTAAAAATTGTTTGAAGCTTTGATATGAAATGTTGGAATTTCTTGAAGCTCTTTTTGATCTACTTTGACATGTTGGATGCTACTCTTTTTAGTGTTTTTCATGTTCTTATATAGTGCTTTACGGTTCTAAGGTTGTGTCTAGGATTTCTCCATTTTGTTTGCTTCCAAAAATAGCCCCAACTAAAAACTTTAAAAAATTGCACCTAGAAAATCTCCTGGCATGATTGTGTGTTGGAGGCATGATCATGCCTCATTTTTGTTCTTCCTTCTCTGTTATGATCGCTTTCCCTATCACAATCGTGATAGAGAGCCATGCAATCCCTGTAATGCTATCACAATCATGCTCCTTGTGCACGACCGTGTCATCCTTCATAAATCCTTCGTGCATGCTACATTTTCTTCATTCTTTAATTTACTAATTTGTAAAGCTCACAAACATATATAACACCTCTTGAAACAAAAAATTAAGATTAAATTCATGCCCTACACCACACAAACCCTTAAAACTTAAACAAAAAATTACAATAACATAATTCTAAGCCTATACACATAACAATCATCTAGGAAACACTTGAAAACACATTAAAACACCTAGACAAACATACTAAGTTCTACACCAAGTAACATCCCCCCACTTAAACTTTTGCTCATCCTCAAGCAAAACAAAAACAAAAACACAAATATAAACAAAACACAAAAACACATAATAATGATACAATGGCATTAAATCTTATAGAATCAATTTAATGGTAAACATCAACCATTCAAAATGTGACAACATACTAATTTATTCCTTTCATGTTTAAGTACTTTGAACTGAATATACATATCAATCAAAATATTAAAACCCTATTCATACACCTATGGCACTTGTAAGTATGCATTTATGATTAGTGATCAATCAAAAAGGCAACCATCAATAAGTATCTTTTCGTGAAAATTTCTTGCTATTTTTAAAAGACCAATAGGCTTATTTATTTATCACCATTTCTTAGATTTTATTTAACATTAGCCTAGTATTTTGATGTGAAGGCAAACACATTATCATAAATGTCCCCTAGTTACTCAACTAGGTCACGTTTTTTAGTTAGCTTGGTTGTAGTATTATTCTAGCCTTTTGATGCAATGACAAACATTTTTTCGTGAATGCCCCAATTACTCAACTATATCATACTCTTAACTAGCTACCAGTTATATTCGTAACCCAATTGCTATAAAAAGAAAAGGGCCAATGGAATATAAATTTTATTTAATATATTTTTATTTAACTTTTAGCTTACATTATTTCTTCTTAGTCAATCAATTTTATGAAAGGGCACTAACAATGCTAACCTATTCAATTGAATCTAATTATAAATGTATATAAAAAATTTTGTAAAGTAAAGAATAAATGTCATATCTTAATTATCGTACATATTGATCGTAAAGATACTTAAAACAAAAATATCACAAGTTACCATACCTTTACAATTTAAATGACCATGTTTAAAGTTAAATTAATTCCATTAAATTCTTATCATTAACACATTCACACAAAACACACATCATGCAACAAAATGTTCAAACAATACAATGCACATGCAAAGTTCACATACAAATGACATGCCAATGTATAAACGTCCCCACACTTAGATGACATATTGTCCTCAATGTGAGAAACCAAACAACACCTTGAATAATGAAATACTTTAATATGTTCTTTGTATCACATTACTATTGACATTGATGGTACATAAGCTCCTTTATTTGTGCCTCCATTGTGTTCAGGTGCTCCGCTATGCTTATTATTTTTTGACAATGAATTGAACACTTTCTCCTAGCCTTCCTCATCATCTTCCTTAGTTTCTTCACTTGATGAGACTTCAGTTTGATGATGTTCTGGTGTGGAACTAAAGCTAGCCTGTCTAGTCCAATAGTCATATTAGATTTGGAACCAATATCTTGAAGGGCTATGTAAAGGACCTTCAAGATCTCAACTCGCCTTAAATGAGTATATATGGTTAAGAAACTCAGGAAAAACAACAATTAGTTCCTCAATAGATACACCATAATATTGTGCAAGTTCCGTAATAAGAAAACTCATGCCAAGATAGGTATTTTTCTTATAAAAAAAGTAACCATTGTATGAAAAATATTTGTTGAAGTAGAAACTTTGACTTTATGGTTCACGCGCCAAAGTGTGAATAATTATTTTCAAGAAAACTTCTTACTTTAATATATTTCAAACATGGTATGATGCATAAATTTATGTAATAACAAATGTTTTGGACTAAGAATAACATTATTATATGCATTTCCAACAACAAAGTCATCCAAACCTATTAATATTTGCCAATATTGTTTAGCATGAAAGTCATCATGTTTTTCAATAATATTCAATCTAGGAAATCCACTAATTTCTTCCATAGTATGATAGTCCAAATTATAAGGATGGCTATATAGTTAAAACAAAAAATTATCTAATTTCTGCATCTTAACTTGTAAAGTAGTGTGATGACAGGTGGCATTTGTATATACATTTCTTAGGATAATTTGTTAGTCAATTGTGATAAATTGATTGTTGTTATCTTGTTTAGCTTATGTTTTGTCTTATTTTCATATAATTTCAAGATTAAGTCTGAATGTGAATATGCATGAATGTGTGTGAATAGGTCTTTAAGATTAGGTTTTGCATGGGACTGTTGCACATCTTTTTTTATATTATGTTAGTATGAATTGCATGTATTTTTGGAATTATTAAGTGATTAATTTTGTTTTCAATCAATAGGTTTGAAGGTGATTTTACGGGATGGAAGGATAGAAGAACCAAACAGAAAGCAAATCATGTGACCTAAAGGAAAGCTGGGATTTTCTTTGGCTGACTCATCACCAATATTAAGCTTTCACAAGATACAATTCTTATTGGATGTTTTTAAATTTTAATCCAAAATAAAGAGGAGAAATTAATATTCAAATTGGTGAAATAACAGACCAATTTGGATAAGAAATCAATAAGATATCACAGATTGAAGTCAAGACAGAAAACAGAGTTCTTTGGAAAATTCCAACTGGCAACTTCGTCCTTCCTATGTCGTTTTAAGCATTAAATGGGAAGTGAGAGCTTACGTGTTTCATTTACTTCATTAAACAAGATTTATTTGGTTCAAGTAATGAGAGTGAAAGAACCAGGACATTAGCAAATTTTGAACTAAACATCATGAACACTGCTAAAGTTAGAGAATATATAGTTAGGTAATGACAATCCTAAGTTATTAAATTGATACTTTGATTCATCATTTTCTAAATTTGTGTTCTTACTTTTGTGACAACCCTAAAATGTGTATGTCTGATCTTAATTTTTATATTTCGGATCTTTCAAATCTAATTATTTGAGTTTCTTGAACAAAACAAATTTGGATCATTTCATTGACTAACCAATCCCTGTGGGACGATACCTAATCTATACTGTGATTTCCGATCTGTATACTTATAGGATAAGAGGTTTTAATTTAAAATTTAGAAAAATACCTATTAAGTTTTTTAGCGTCATTGATGGGGATTGCGCCTAGCATCGAGTTTGGTTTAATTTGTTTTGATTTAACAGGAGGGGGGGTTTGGTTCTTTGGAGATCTAACAAAGTTAAACTAATTGAAAGGGAAGTGTGTAAAAAATATATTTTTGGATTTTTGGGAATAAGAAATCGAAGGTTAAAACCATGATCAAATATGATAAAATCCTCTTGATAAATGAACTTTGGCTATCATAGTTCAAAATAAATCTTTGTGGGAGTAAAAATCACTAAGTTTCCAAATGATAAACCTTAAAGAACTTTTTAAGTCTAAGGTTTTAATCAATGAACTCCATTTCTTAAAACCTTGTTGAATGCATCTTAGTGAGTGCCAAGCGTAAGTTAATGCTAATGGTCAATTTGGTGAGCAAGTATCATCTCAATATCAATCACAACTAGGTAGATAAAAGAGAATTAACAAAATCAGGAAATGACATATATGGGACTTCATATATTCAGGCTCCAAGTTCTACATCAACAAACCCAATAACACAACACATTGTTCAACACTTGATTAAACTATAACCAAGAAAATCCAACTACAAAGCATAAATCCTAACTAAGGAGTTCACAGCAATGTAGTTAAATATGAACAAACTACTCCCCTTTGAAGCTCATTGAACTCAAGCCATTGCTCCATCTTCAAAAGGAAATGGTGCTTAGCCAAGCATTGCTTCAGGAGAACTCACAACTGGAAACCCACCAAGAGCATCCATGGCACCAGCAGCAGATAATGAATGTGGCGATAGATGAAGTGGAAAGAAATGATTGATGATCGTTAAGTGGAGAGGAAGAGCTGAGAGTGTGCTGTGTGTCTTCTTTCTTTCCTTCTTATGTTATCCATTAGCTCTAACCTAGTTTGGTAGGTTTTTAAACGAAGGATGCTGGGTCGAGTCGCACAGTGGGTGATTTTTCTGAAATTGGTTTGGGTTTTCGAAGGTTCACTACGACAACAAATGTTTTTTGCTACGGCGAACTTTTCCCGAAAGGTTTTGCTCTATTGCTGGTTCCTTCGCTGCGGCGAAGGAATTAATCTTCTCCACGACGAACTTTTCCTGAAAGTTCAGCCTGAATTCCGTGTGTTTTGCCGCGGAGACAGATCCACTTTACCACGACAAACTTTCTGTTGCGCCTCATTCTATTGTTGACTTCACTTCAACCTTCTTTCATTCAACATCTTCTTCTTGACTTCCTTTTCCTTGAGTCGCTTACAATAAAAAGATGGTAGTTTGCAGTATCAATTATTCTCAGAAAATTAATTAGTGCAATGAATATTGATTTGTAATAATTTTTACCTTCAAACTACATAAAATAAAAGCACACACTCAAGAATCAATTCAAGCACAAAAGCTAGAGATAGGAGTCAAAAAGTATAGAAAAAGTCATGAAAATGTTGCCAATTTATGTAATAAACTTGGGCTCAATCAAATTTTCCACACTTAGACCTTTGTACTCCTGGACAAAGTTTGTAAGAGTCTAAGAGACACAATTGCAAAAGAAAAATTCCGACCATGTTTAAAATAAAAGTAGGAAATTGGAAAAAATCACTTTCTCATAAATCAATCCAAGCAGACTGAAAGAATGTTAAGAAATTAATCCGAGAGATTAAGCAAAAGAGATTTCACTCAAGGTAAGGTGTTTGCTCTAAAAATTTGCTTAGTCCATTCTCTACCATAAGCTTGTAATAGTTTTACCTCTTTACTACAAGAACTACATTTTCGCAAATCAGGAGGACTTTTCAAGGTTGTAATGCACGGAAGGCTAGATGAAATGGATGGAATAGACGAAAGAAGAAACAAGTATGAG
>JAOSBN010000178.1:34021104-34046259 GCA_027563595.1 Erythroxylum suave
TTAGATAAATTAAAACTCCTTTTAATTTATCTTTAATTCTCCAATTAAACAATTTATAATCATAGATCAAGATTGGTGTCTAGCAATGCATCATAACCACCCAAATATTTAAGAATGTCAAAGTGGTTTTGACTAACCTTTTTTCTTGCATATTTTTCTGTATAATTCAATTATTTCATCAACCAATGTTCCAATTAGACATAGAGCTTGGACTTAATGTCTAATCTATTTTGAGTCCAATCATATTAGTTCTCCACCATTAGCTACTGATTCAATTAATGATATTTATAAACTATTTACAAAATATCATTCCACCTTGGCCAAGGATTTACCAAATCAATATTAATCGAGAACAATGAAACATTATCCCTAATTACTTTAGGGTGATGAATCATATCTTGATCACTCAATTGCCTCCATATAATTTATGCTACATCCAATGACTACCGATTAGATAGACCATGATTAACTAGATCATAAGTAGTATCAAAATATAGCAATCCCCATACCAGATAATTTTGATGACCTCAAGTTAAACGGTCACTTATACAATCATCACAATGAGAATTCCATAGACATACAAGTAATGTTCCAAATGGATTTTTCATATCAGGTCGGTTCAGTGAACTTGTTCTCTAACAAGCACACACACGTTTGTTTAAATATTTCCATACTTTAGCCTATAAGATCGACTATTTCTTTCATAAAGAAAAACAAAACATTTGCTAGTCTTTTTATGTTCTATTAATGTCCAATCCTATTAGAACAATGACTAGGAACATTTAAGAATAATACATAAATGCATTATGAAGTTCATAATTATAATCTTATTATAATTTCATTTACAATATACAATTATTCCATGGACTTTATCATATAAATCTAAACATGTACAAGATAAATAATTTGTCATTAAACTACAACAAAAGCGATTGGTTATAGGGCATAAACCAACAATCTCCTACTTGCACTAATCCAATCATTTAAGTATCTCATGTCATATCACCATATAATGATTATTCTACTACTGGCTTAATGAGAGAATTCTATAAGATTCTCTATAGTAAGCACTTGATTAAATCTTACAACTCCCATCTTAATTATCATCATAATTAAGAAAATTAGCCTAAACACATTCTTCAATCTTTGAAGAGATATTAGTTCCTTATGTATGCATAATGGCTATAATATTCTATAGTACATTACTGTTTTTTAACAATGCAAAGAACTCTATTAAGCTCATTAAAGAACTTCTTGATCCAATTAATCATTTACACTAAATGAAAAATGTATTATGGCTTAATTAATAACCATTAATACATTGGAACATTTCCAATCCTATTTTTCTAAGTAAATAAACCTTAATTAGGATTTGCTTCTAAAGTTATATCCTTATGATCTTGAACTCAAATAGCAACTCACACATAGAGTAATGGATATCTTTAATACTTCATAAGTATATGATATCTCAAATACTAAATATGTACTTGGACTTAGAATAAGTTAACAACGTCCAATCTATCTCTATAGATCTAATTCCTATAATTAATTTGTTACCTTTTCATATCCAACAAGAGTTGTTCTTAGACAATTATGTGTTCAACAATTGAAAAGTTAGAACTATTGTTCTCTGTGAGCAATATGTCTCCATATACTCCCCTTGAACAGGAAAACTATACTCCTACTAACCTTCTTGTAGAAATAAATTCACAATCATGTTCAAAAATAATTTTTTAAAATTCATCATGAAAATGAATCTTTCAATTTCTCATAGCCTTTCAATTATACATCAAATGTATCATTAAAGGCATTAGTTCCAATTAGATGTAATTTCATAATAATTGGACCTTTCAAATTCCTCCTTACTTTTACTACTTATCTTAAGAACCATTCTTCTATAAGGATATACTGAATCAAACAATTTGTTCAATGATCTGTAAGACCATATCTAATCTTTTGGATATCACATTCTTGAATCATTAACTTTGACTCTTTAAAAAACCTAATAATTTATATCTAATATGAAATCTTGTCAATTAATTCAATTGGAACTATTGAAGGTAAATTATTGTACTAGGCATCCCTATAGAAGAAATAATATTACATCCTACAATATCTCATATTGTATGTTACTCCTTACATAAATCCATACTCTTATAAATTTAGGTATTTACTAGAGAATCTTATTCCCTATAGATAACTAAAAATATAAAGCTTGCCACAAGGCTCTCATCAATGTACTTCAGCATTCTTAATGCTTAATTTCTACTTAGATTTAAACATTTTGAACTTTTTCAAAATTTTAAATCATCATTTCATTCAATACGTATGACTATATCATATAAGGACATTAGTAATATAATGAAATATAATATTATACTTTTAAGAATTCTTATTCCATCCTACATTACATGTATAAAATTTAACAATTCAATACCATCATCATCCGTTCACCAAAGGTTGATTTGGTTATTCTTCAACTTTATAAGTTTCACAAGTTCCATAAAATTCATAATCAAAAGGATACATATATCCTAATATGTAACTTTATGATTCTCATTATGTTGATTTAACCAATATGGCATAAAAAGATAATCTCAGTTATCCAACTATTAATTCTTGCCACTTATGTTAAGCATAAGTCTCCTTTGATCCAATATATATACAAACTATTTGCATAAACTTGGATCAACTACTTTTACTTAACAATCTATTTCTTATCATGCTTTGAATATTACAATAATGTTGGATCTAAATTCAGTAGCAAACACTCATAAGCATGAATTGGAACTACATATGATCTCTATCATATCACATATAGGCAAGAACTTTCTTCTTGTGAAAACTATTATTATACTATAGCAAAACCTTTAATTATAGTCCATAGTTATGCTTTTAGTAGGTTAAATTATGTGGAACAATTTCAACAAGGTACTATACATTTAAACTCTATTTAATGCAACCCCTTGCATTTTGCTATCATAGTGTTGACATACATCTTACATGTTGTCATCAAAATTTATGAGACATTAGTCAACTCAAAATGTCAATGCATTTTGTCATCCATAAGATTTTGACATATCTCTAAAACTTTAACACCAAATCCTAAACAAGGATTATAACAAGTTTACATAATGGGCATACAATTTTCTTTTCTAACTTTTGAGAACACTTCTCAAACATATCCTAGGTCCAAGAACTTGAGTTCACTAATTTAGCATCAACTATACTAAACAAGGTAAGTTTCACTCATAACAAAATAAATGTAAGAAAGCAATTAATTAATTATATACCATGACTGCTAAATAAGATTAGGACTTTAATCGTACATTTGGTTACTCCCACTATTTTATTCGGAATAATAGCCCTCACTACTATTTGGAAAGATTACTCTAATCTTTCTAGTGGTCTAAGATCCCATTCAAATATAGTTGATCTTGAGTTTGCTCAACAAACTAACTAGACTTAAATTAGGTAAATAACAACTTTATCAATCACATCTCATATAAATCCTAGATCCGTTAGGTGACATCTCTTGCTAAAATATATCTTATATATTGTTCCTAACCTTGCCTTTAAATTCATATAATCATGAGTTTGCTCATCCAAATCGCACAAATTTAGTTAAGTAGAACCCATTATCATAAGACTAAATATGTTCGGGTTAAAGCGGCCTTGCGTTTGCTCAACTAGCCTACAATAAACGAAACTCTGGTTTGTTCTTATAATAATAGAAGGCAACAATCACGTTTTTAATGTGTATCTAAAATTTTAACGAGGGATTTAACTTCATTTATTTCATCAAACACAAATTGCATGTAAAATATAACACATATAAAACATACAATTTATCATGCATCCAATATATCTATCAACCATATAAATAAAGTATGTAACTTATGCACTCATAATCAAATTATATGCATAAAATATCAAGCTTCATTTGATTCTAGTTATTGATCTTCATAATCTAAAATAACATTTCCAACTCCTTGGAAAAATTAAAATAGATTAAAACCATTGATTCCTTAATAAATTAAATTCCTATTCCAAATAGAAATTGAATTTGATTTGAAAACAATTTTCAAATCCAATTGAAAACTATTTCCAGTTATTTTGACTCCTTTGATAAAATTTAATTGCAAAAAAATTTCAATAAATCGTACTTCTTACTTATTGTAATTCAAAAAAACTCTTTTTCAAAATTATATAAATAACATAGTCTAATCTAATTAGAAGACTATTTCTAATCTCATTAGAAAATAGTTTTCAAAAGAAATTATTTTTCTTTAATTAGAAAACTATTTTATAAAATTAATAGAAAACTAATTTCAAAATTAAATAAAACGTCTTTCATATTTATTAAGAAAGTTTCTATATTATTTATTTAGAGATTGATTTCTTAATAAATTAGAAAACCTTTCTTTAATAAATTAAAAAACTATTTTCAAAATATTAAAGAAAGCACATTTTTCTTAATTGACAAATGAAAACACTTTTCAAAATTTAATCAAGAAAAATACTTTTTCTAAAATCAAGAAGCTTATTATTTATACATAAAGAAACAATTTCTAAATAAATTAAATAATAATTGTCTAAAAGAATAATATCATAAATTTAATTTATTTCAATCAAATTGAAATAAATAAATTTTATGAAGAAACATCTTTCTTAATTAGTTAAGAAAACATTTTTCTTAATTTTACTGGAGTTTAATTAATTAATTTCAATCTAATTAAAAATAATTAATTCCAATTTTAGAAGCCACTTTTCTAAAATAACTAAAAATCAATATAATTATTAATCTTAATCGTATTAAGAAAAATAATTATCTTAATTTTAGAATTGAATGGATAATTTAATTCAATTTAATAATCCAACCTTTGGAAAAATTAAACTAAATTTCAAAGCATTCCTAATAAAATTAACCTTTTGAAAATAATTTTCAAACAATTGAAAAAATATATATTGTTCAATTTTATTAAGATTATAAACTAATTTAATGACCATTAAATTAATTTAACTGAAATTAAGGTTTTAAAAAAGCATTAAAAATAAAAATAAATAAATAAATAAGAAGGGAGGCTTCGGGCGCATGTCGTACATGTGCCACAGTCAACATAATACATTGCACGCGCTAACCAAGTCTTCTCTAAATGTACTAAAGGGACGGCGGGCTCGTGTTTCTATCCGACAGTTCTCCAACCACCGACCCACGACTGCTTCTCCGTTTGCTCCTGAAACATGGGTGCATGTATGTGCCCACGTTTCTCCAATCAACACTCCCACATTTTCAAATTCCCATCTCCATTTGTTTCCTTCACGTCACCTTCGTTGTTGCCACCGCGACGTTTGCTTCCCACAGGTGAGTCATCCCTTGCGATTTATAGGCTTTTAATCGCAGTGTCGCTCGTCCTGTGTTTAATGGGCATTAATCGCCCATCGTCTTGCCAATCAACATTAGCGGCATTACGACACTGGTGAAGACTCCACCACCGACGCCTCCTCGATGTCACCATCGAACAATGACGTCTCCTCCTATGGGCGTAAGGCAGCACACAACACAAGCAAATCCATTCCATGAATCACAAATTCAAAGCGCAATTTATTCCAACATTCAAAAAAGTTTCTAGGTTTCTAGGTTTTTAGGCTATTGAAAATGTCCAGAAGACACAAATGGAAAAGGGGGAGGAAGTGTATTCAATTTTTCAGAATCAATCAAACAAATGCAAATGCAATCACGATCGCAAGCCTCTTGTTTATTTCAGATCTAAGAAAGATCAAACAGAAAAGCATAAATGCAAGCAACAGATGCACACAAGGAGAGAAAATTCTAGAACTTTAAATGCAAAGATAAAAACAATGCAATCGCAAGCCACTCGCATTTTTGCCTCTAGGTTTTTTATGGATTTCTCTATATCGAGCCTTCTTCAGGACTCGATTAAAAACCCACAATTTCCTAGCCACTAACTTAGAATTTTTCTAAAATTGCAGGAGCCAAAAACGCAAACATAATCTAACAACACCATAACACAATTAATACAACCACAACTCCCAGAAATCCCAAAAATTGAGTTCTAGGTTTCACGTGTTTATACTGAATTAATCTGAAACATTTTTTCAGATTTTGGTTGCAAACCTTTTGCAATTCAATTCCAAATTTATAACTAATAACAATCAAATAATTTAATCAAATTATAAAAATAAAATTCGGCTTTGATACCACTGTTGGGAAACCAAGTCGAGATCCAATCCCGACCATATTCAATTCCAAATTTATAATGAATAACAATCAAACAATTTAATCAAATTATAAAAATAAAATTCAGCTTTGATACCACTGTTGGGAAACCGAGTCGAGATCCAATCCCGACAGTAGCGGAATAATTACGAAACTTTTTTGCAATCTTTGATTTCCCAAAAACCAAGATCTCTTTAGTTCTATAAAATGATTAATACAAATTATAATAAAGCAGAAACTTAATTCATATCTTATTCCGAAGCTTGATAATAATCTTGTTGTATCCCTCGAACTGTTCTCGAAACTGATCCGTTTCAACAACCGTAGCCGCACAAATGTTCAGCCTTTAACGGTATCCACAAAATGATAACTCTGTAACTGTTACAGAGAGGGTTAAGCAAGAAGTTCTAGCTCCATAGAGCTTAAACCTATATATAATAAGCTTTGGACATTTTAGTAATTTAATTGAACTTAAATTCTAATTTCAATTAAATTTTAATTAAAATTACAAATAATTCTAATTAAATATCAATTATGCTCATATAAGATTCAATATCTCATATTAATTCTTATTTATTAAATTTCTCATATTTAATAATAAAGTTTCTCAAACTTTACAATCAAGTCCAACTTGATTAAGTTAACTTTGCTCTCTTCAGCCAATTTCATATGTGAGACCCATTAGGTTCCTAAATATATTGGCAATGATTATAAATTTTAATTCTAATTCATAACTAGAGTTAAATAAATTAAAATTCCTTTTAATTTATCTTTAATTCTCCAATTAAACAATTTACAATCATCGATCAAGATTGGTGTCTAGCAACTCATCATGACCACCCAAATATTTAGGAATGTCAAAATAGTTTTGACTAGCATTTTTCCTTGCATGATTTTTTCGTATAATTGAATCCTTTTATCAACTAATGTTCCAATTAGACATAGAGCATGGAATTAATGTCTACTCTATTTTGAGTCCAATCATATTAGTTCTCCACCATTAGTTATTGATTCAACTAATGATACGTATAACATATTTACAAAATATCATTTCACCTTGGCCAAGGATTTCCCGAATCAATATTAATCGAGAACAATGAAACATTATCCCTAATTGCTTTAAGATGATGAATCTTATCTTGATCAGTCAACTACCTCCATATAATTCATGCTACATCCAATGACTACCGATTAAATGACCCATGATTAAATAAAACATAGTAGTATCAAAATATAACAATCCTCATACAAGCTAACTTTGACGACCTCAAGTCAAATGATCACTTATACAATCATCACAATAAGAATTCCATAGAAATACAAGTAATATTTCAAATGGATTTCCCATATCAGATATGTTCGATGAACTTGTTCTCTAACAAGCACTCAAACATTTGTTTAAGTATCTCTATACTTTTGCCTATAAGATTGACTACTTTCTTTATAAGGAAAAACAAAACATATGCTAGTCTTTTTACGTTCTATTAATGTCCAATCTTAATAGAACAATAACTAAGAACATTTAGGAATAATACATAAATGCAATATGAATCTTATAATTATAATCTCATTACAATTTCATTTGTAATGTACAATTATTATATAGACTTTATCATATGCATCTAAACATATACAAGATAAATAATGTCTTTAAATAATTTAACGTTAAACTATAACTAAAGTTATTGTCTGTAAGGTATAAACTAACATATATTTACAGCAATAATAATATGACATTTACTACTGACCATACCTTGACAGTTATACTTGACGTAAATTTCATTCCAGTCTATAAAAAAAAATTCTCACCGTTAGCAATCAAATCTTTCAATCAAGCTGTGTTCTTGATAAGTATTTATAACATTGCTCTAATTTTTAAACTTATAATCCTTACAAATTTTTACACGACATTTCATCAATTTTGTATGTGCTATTCATAGCATTTTTTTGCTTAATAACTTTTGATAACGCTGTATTGCTATTAGTGAGCACATATTTCAATATAGTCTATCAAATTCTTTATTTATGTCAATTTTTTATTATGTGTTTTACTCGCTATTCCTTAAGATTTTTATTGACTAATTTTGATAATTCTTTACTCGTTATTTACAATTACATATATCAATTAAGTCTATTAAAAAAAACATATGTCTATCGATGATTAAATATTTCAATTAATATTTTTACTTAATAAAGTTTATAATAGTTTATACTCCCTTTGTGAGCATATATTTTAGTAGAATTTCTACAGGACAAGCCATTAAATTTTTTACTCAATATTTATATCAATTTTTACTGAATAATTCAATATAATCTATAAAAAAAACTTCGCACAACTAGAAATTATTTTTTAATCAAGCATTTTTTCTTGATAAGTAGTTTTCTATAATCCTTACAAATTTTTACCCAACAAGTTATTATATTTTTTTCCTCCTTATTCGTTTGATAAGTTATGATTATTTTTTACTTGCTATTAGTTTGTATGTATTTTAATCTTATCGATCAAGTTCTTTTGTTGGTATATTTACAAGCTTTACTTTTCTTTGTGAGCATAAATTACTATCGAACTTTTCATCAATAAGCCTGTTTGGTTGGACATTAATTGATGGAATGGAATAGAATGAAACGAAACGAAATAAAACAGTTTATAATAGAATGAAATATAATATAGTGAAAAGTTTTTTAGGAGAGATGGAAGGGTTTATAATGTAATGTAGAGAAATATTATTTGGAAGATAGATGAAATGGAATGGAATGTATAATAAATGACTATTATACCTTGACATTAAAATAGTTGTTACAAGATGTTTAAAACTATGATTTTAAAACAGAAATCATGTCCAATTAAAAAGTCATGATTGTGACTTGTTCCGTGACAAATATTTTTTTTACATTTTCTATTTTAAAATAATAAAATTTTTATTATTTTATTATTTATTATATACAATTTAATATTCATTAAATGAAATATTACTATTAATTATTTAACAATAACCGAATAAATTTGTGAGATGGGCGAGGGACCGGCGAGAGAGCGACGAGCTGAGAGACCCATATCTTCAGAGATTTAGGGTGGTAACCGCTCCCCTACCATGGCTTCATCCTCTTCTCCTACCCATCTCCACACCCCTCCGTCCCCTTTACTCTCCCTTCAAAAATCCCCAAATCGTTTCCCTGACCAAAACACCAACCCAAACCCCATCGTCACTCCTCAGCAAATGAACCCTCCCATCTTCCCTAACCAAACCTCCTCCGCAAAAAAATCCCCTATCACGGAAGGCGTATCAGTCAGTCAGCAGGAGATTGAACCCAATATTTCCCTCAAAAACCTTGAGCTCAAAACCTCGGGGAATGTTAAGACATGGAAGTCTACAGTGTCCGAAGGAAGGGCGGACTCCACAGCAGATACCGATCTAACTTATTATCCTCTGGAGGTCAAAGAGGACCAGATCTTCGTCATCCCCCCTCCCGAGCTAGCCAAGAAGGGAGCTACACAATTCAGGTTAGCTTTGATAGGCTTTTTTATTGGCAAACATCCTGCGTTCCCTATGGTTCAGAGAGTACTAGCTAAATCATGGTTAAAGTTTGGACTCAATGAAACATTAATCACAAGTTCAAATAATTTCCTGTTTAAGTTTGACTTGGAGGAAGGGTTGAAAATGGTGTTGGAAAGGGGTCCTTGGCATATCCAAGGTAAGCCCTTGTTTCTGAGGAAGTGAAGCCTGAATGGGGGGGGAACAAGAAGCAGTTAGGCTTGCCCCGATGTGGGCTAAGTTTCATAATATACGTGTATAATATTAGACCACAGAAGGGTTGGGAAGACTAGCAAGTGTAGTGGGTCATCCCTTCTTAATGGATACACAGATGGCAAAAATGTCTCGGATAGTTTATGCAAGAATGTGTGTGGAGTTGAAGTTAGAGAGAAACTGGCCAAATTCTTTCCAATTGGCTACTTATAATGAGGAAGGTTCAATAATATTTAAGGAAATAAGGATTGAGTACGAATGGAGGCCTGACCATCAAACTCAGAAGAAGGAATGGGCACCTACAGGGAGGGTGTTTGAGACTGAACTACAACAAGAGTTGGAGAGAAGATAGGAGCAGAATCAGAATAGCCCAACTTAACTAGCAAATACGCAAGAGTTCATTGCAGATAAGCCTGATCCAATTCAGAAGGAAATTAGCATTTCAGAGTCACAAATTGAGCAATGTAAGAGCACAGGCCCTGAACAGATGATGTCAGATAGTGAGCTAACCAAACCTGTTGAAAATGAAGCAAATACTCCTGGTAGCTTGTCTTCACCTATAAAGGAGCACCAAAAGCTAGAAGAACAGAGTGGAGACCTCAAGGATCCCATCTACCCTGCTAAGAAACAGGTAAGTTCAGTTCCTTCCTCTCTTATTTCAGAATTGGTTCCTAATAGTCCTGGTATAAAGGGAGGGGCAGAGGCGGATTATACTGTTAGGAAAAGTAGGAAAATCTAGGAGGAAACAGAAGTAGGAGGTGTAGTCGGCTAGGTTTCATGGATTTGTCTTTTGGAATGTTAGGGGTTTAAAACCCTCAAAAATAGTTAGCAGTTCAAGCTTACATTAAGAGATTAGCTATTTCTTTTGTTTGTTTGCTGGAATCTAGGATTAGATGTCCTCCTTTTATGAATAATATTTGCTCCTCTTTGTTACCTAGATGGCTTTCATTTAGTAATGTAGATCATGCTTCAAATGCTAGGATTGTATTACTGTGGAATCTCGATTGCTTAGTATGTTCTTTTTTAAGGGTAACTGATCAGCTGATTCACTTAAAGATCACCCCTAGAAACTGTCCGTTCTCCTTCCTTTTAATGTGTTTATAGGTCCAATAACCTTAACCATAGGAAGTATCTTTGGTCAGACCTGTCAACTATTAACCTCTCTGTAGCTAATCATCCTTGGATTATAGCAAGGGATTTTAATGCTATTTTGTACCCCCCATGAGGCAATTCCTCTAAGCAATTCAATTATGAATGGGATGGGTTATTTTTGGAGGTGTGTGGAAGGGAATGCCTTGTATGAATTAAATACCAGTGGCCCTGGGTTTACTTGGAACAATAAACACGGTGGAGATAGCTTTATTACTAGGAAGTTAGATAGAGCTCTCATCAACTCAGCTTGGAGCACTAGGTTTCCCAATTCATATAGTGTCCTTCTTAACCTAATATTTCAAACCATTCTCCCATAGTGGTCAGGTCCTTACCAACCTTGCAGAAAAAATCTTCTCCTTTCAAATTTTCCAATTTTTTAGCTTCTCAGCCTAATTTCCTTCAGACAATAGAGGAGGTTTGGGCCTCTTAAGTTCTGGGTACTCCCATGTTTAGTGTTGTGTCGAAGCTTACATTGGTTAAACAAGCTCTCAAATCCCTGAACACTGGTCAGCTAGGTAATTGAAATGATAAGGTAGAGAAGTGTCAAATTAATCTGAATAGCATTCAGGATTAGATGCATCTTTTACCTCAGTCTTCTATTCGACTTGCAAAGGAATCAAATGCCATTAAGGAGTTAATTAGAGCTCTAGAGGATCAGGAATCTTTCTATAAATAGTCTTCTAGGATCAAATGGCTTAAAGAAGGGATAGGAATACAAAATTTTTTCACAATTCACTCGTTACTAGCAAAAACCAAAACATCATCCACTCCTTAGTTGTGGAAAATAGGAATAGGATTATTAGCCTGAAAGCGATCCAAGATCAGTTTCTTAATTATTTTCAGGGGTCCATAGGGGCACAAAAGTTTCTTCACTCTTCCAAAGAGTTTGTGAACAATCTTTTCCCTTATTCCTTTCCTAATAACCTTTCAAATTCTCTTATTGTTGAAATCTCAGCACAAGATATTAGGGAGACATTCAATTCACTCAATCCCAATAAGGCTCTAGGTCCAAATGGGTTTAATGGGTTCTTCTTTAGGCAAAAATGGCACATTATTGGAGAGGAAGTTACCTACGCCATCCAAGATTTTTTCCACCATGGGAAACTACTTAAAGAGCTTAACTCCACTTTTATAACCCTCATTTCAAAAAAGGCTTATCCCTCAACAGTGTTAGATTTTAGGCTCATATCTTGTTGTAACATGCTCTATAAGGTGATTGCAAAAATCCTAGCAAATAGGCTTATAGTGGTTCTTCCTCATATAGTTAGTCAAAATCAAAGTCCTTTCATAAAGAACCGTCGTATAGGGCATAACATTTTGTTAGCCCAAGAAATTTTTAAGAACTACCACCTTTCTACTAATCAGAAGAGAAGTGCTTTTAAAGTTGACCTTCAAAAAGCCTATGACTCTATCCATTAGGATTTCCTCCTAAATGCTTGGTAGCTATAGGCCTTCCTTTGAGTTTTATCAAATGGATCAAAGAACGTACCACTTCACCTTCTTATTCAATTTTGATCAATGGCCAACCTTCTAAATTTTTTAGAGGGAAATCCGAGCTTAGGCAAGGAGAGCCCTTATCACCATACCTTTTCATTATTTGTATGGAAGTGTTCTCTAGGAGTCTGAATGTTTGTATAGCTCATAATCTAAACTTCAAGTATCATTGGAGGTGCAGAACTCTTAAACTCACCCATCTATTGTTTGCTGATGACCTTTTGATGTTTTGCCATGCAGATCTGATTTCAGCTTAAACTTTGCTTAATTGCTTGTCTATCTTCTCTAGTTTTTCTGGCATGAACATGAATACATTTAAGAGTCAGTTTTTCCTTTCCCCTGATATGGACCACCTATCCCATCAATTGGAAGTTCTCTCTGGGCTTAAGAAAGATTCTCTCCTTATTCGGTATTCGGGGGTTCCTCTGCTTAGGGGTAGGTTATCTAGAAGGGATTGCTTTCCCTTACTGGAAAAAACTGATGCTAAGATTAATCACTAGACCCACAAATATCTTTCTTATGTAGGTAGACTCTAATTAGTGATTTCAGTCCTTTCTTCCCTTCAAGTGTATTGGATGACCCATTTTATTCTTCCTACCTCCATCTTAAAGGATTTAGAGTCTAAACTTCGAAATTTTCTGTGGGTTGGCAAGGTAGATTCTCACTTTCATGCTAAGGTAAAATGGAGTGACATTAATAGACCTAAAAGGGAGGGAGGGTTAGGCATTAAGCTTTTGTCAACATGGAATTATGTACTGTTAGGGAAAAGGATCTGGTATTTGTTTAATGATAAGGAAGCTTTGTGGGTTCAGTGGGTGCACTCTATAATTCCGCGAAGGAAAAATTTATGGAGTACTCAACCAAGCACCAATAGTTCTTGGAGTTGGAGAAAACTCTTATCAGTGAGGGATAAATTGGGGAACCATTTCAGATTTATGATAAGGAATGGAACAACTACTCTTTTTTGGCAAGATCCTTAGCATCCCAGAGGAATCCTAAAGATCTTCTCATCTCCGTGGGAGATTAATGGTTTGGGGCTACCATTGACAGCAAAAGTCTCAAAAATTATCAGAAATAATGAGTGGAGATGGTCAGAGATAAATATAGCGACCATTGGAACCCTAGAGTCCCAACAGTACCAACCAAATAGGTCCAATCCAGACTGCTTGGAATGGTTAGCTAGCCCTTCAAGACAGTACATCAATGTTTCAGCCTACAATGTCTTAAGACCACCCCTACAGAAAGTCCCTTGGCATAAACTGGTTTGGTCCAAACATAACAGCCCTAGGTGTTCTTTCATACTATGGCTAGTTTTCCTAAACAAGTTGCATACGTGGGACAAACTTCTCTATCTCCAAACTCCTAACCATTGCTCTTTATGTAACTCGGACAATGAGACCATTGAACATTTGTTTTTTAAACGTCCCTTCTCAAAAACTGTGCAGGAACACTACCTCATCCACTACCATATACACCTTCCCACCAACATACACCTCCAATCCATCCCTATATGGTTTAACCACTCCTCAAGTGCCTCTAACATTAACCTTTTCCCTATCCTTCTTTCTACTACGGTCTATAACATTTTGAAGGAGCGGAATAATTGAGCATTCACGGATGAAGCCAAGGATGTGGGGAGCTTGTACTTCTAAATAATCTTCCAAGTTATGGAAACTCTTAGCTCAAACACCATGAGGAGGTAATTGTTCAAATGCTTGTTATATTTTCACTAAATCCTTTTCTGCAGGTTGATAGTTCAAAGACTCATTGGAGATCCGACATCCTTTAGTTCAAAGGAATTCCTAACCTCAGATCAAGCACTCAAAGACTAAAAGGAGGCAAGTACACAATGGCATACATCAACAGCTCTATCCAAACAGAGGTATTTCGACCTTCTGGAAACGTAGAGAGAAAGACTGACTGTATTTGCACTACTATGCATGCGAGCAAGAGTTTGAGTTCTAGTTAGGTTGCACATATTTGTTTTAGGTAGTTTGAGGGAAGTTTGGTTATTTTCTTGTAGACATTCTCTTGTCCTTTGAGCAGGTTGTTTGTTTTTGTGATTGATAGAGAATTGCCTCTTAGGCATTCTCTTGATTTGTAAATAACCTTTTTGTTTTTTATTTAAATTTTACTGATTTACCAAAAAATATTTAATAAATTTTATTCTATTATATGTTATTTATATTTTAAAAATATTTATTCATATTTTTATTTATATAGAAATATATATACAAATAATTAAAGAACAATTTTTATATATTTTTTATTTTTATTAATAAAAATTTTAAATTTATTTTATTATTAATTATATACAATTTTATTAATAATATAAAAATATTATTATTAGGGTAAGGAAAATGGAACGTAATAAATGAGTCTGGAGAAAAAGGGGTTAAGATTAGAAGAAATAATTGGTATTAAAAAAATTACTAAGGGTATATTAGATAATATGTATTTATTAGTTTATGTTTCATCCTAAACCTCCCGAATCGGAGAATTTTTATTTTCACTGTTTATAATATAATAGAACATAACGTGAAACCTCTGCTTCCATCTCATTCCGTTCCATTCCATTACGAATCGATTAAACGATGGAAGTGCGTTACGTTCCATCTCATTCTATTACCAACCCCTCAACTAAACAATCAATAAGTCATTATATTCTTACTCAGTATTTTATCATTCAAAAAAATATTGATACTTCTTCACCGGCTATTTAAGGGCATATATTACAATCTAGCTTATCAAATTTTTTCTTAATATTGCTACTCAAATCTTCTAATCAGGCTTTGTACTTGATAGGTATTTATTAATTGAATATTCCAATCAAGCATTGTTATTAATATTTATAACATTTTACTCTCCTTTTGTTAGCTTATATTTTTGTACATATTATTCAAAACATTGTTTTTTTGATAATTCTTCAATTGGTAATTGTTAGAAAATATTTCTATAAAATTATTTTTATTGGCATTGGCAATCACATATTCCAATCAAGCATTTCGCTTAATAAATACTATGCTACTTTACTATCCTATATTTTTGTCACATTTTTTCTTAATAAGTCATTATATATATTTATAATATTTTTTCAACTAAGAGTTTTGATAATTCTTTGCTCGTTATTTGCAAGCACATATTCCAATTGAGTTTTATCAATTTTTTTCATCTTTATTGATGTTCAAGACAAGTAACATCTTGATAAGAAATCTACAGAAAGAGAGTAAGCCTTTGAATTATGAACAGATTAATTACACCCAATGAGTTTCCGTTGCAACCAGGACAAGAAGGGGAATAAAGACATCGTCTATGCATCCCAATTGAAATGATATTCTTTCAAGAATAAAATATAACAGTAGCATGCCTTATGATCATTATAAACTTTTATTATCCAAATTGACATTGCTCTATATATGATGACTTTCTGCAGATCAACACGAAAGAAGAGTAAAAACTAGAATTACCATTACGTAATCCAGAAATCTACAATAGCACGAGAGCTTTCCAATTCAATAAAATCCACAGCAACTTCTGGACTAGCAAACTTGTATTCATCCATCAATTGCCATGACAGCGATACCAGTTGATGGGACTAGTGAAACCAGACCAGAATGCGTGCATGTAACACTTAATGGAAGCAATAGTTCTTAGTAATACAACTTTCGAAATATTTTGCCTAGTTACTAAAACCATAATGTTCAAAGGGTGGTGGTTGGTTGTCCTCTACAGGATAACCATCTGTATATGGCTATTTTATTGTCACACAATTTTGCCTTCGATGCTCAAATAAAAATCTAAATAAGAATTCTACTCATGACAATTGCCCTCGAAACATCAAAAACCATGGGAAGTGCCAAAAATAAATTAATATGGACGAGCACATTCTTGTGCCATCTACTCAGTGATTATGGAAATGGCATAATTTCGTCCAGAAATACGACGGAACAGATTAATTTGGTATTTACAGGGAAGGAAACATGTGCTCAAAGTTGCCATCTATCACCTGCGGTAGCGGTAGCGCTTGAAGTTGAAGTAAACATGCAGAATCCCACGTTCAAATGTGCATTTAAATCCCTTCTTATGAGAATATTCCCACTCTTTGTTCACAATACGGAAAGCCTGAGAAAATTTGAAGATGGTTAGTAACATCACACAAACTTAACTGCTCTCTCACTTACCATAAAAGAAAAGGTTGAATGACTGCCTCTGGGAAGCAAGAGAACTTACTATATCTTCATATGGTGGCCCAGCATGAAACCGAATAATGCAAGTCTCATCACTGTTTCCATCCTTCTCAATCGTATAGGTTGGAGCCTTTGTCTTGTCCACAAGGTCTGGATAGAAGATATTAAACTTGTATCCTTGCACAATCTTTGGAGGTGGATTGTCATGATCATAATGTGTCTGATTGTACTTGTTCCACTCATATCCAGTATGGACACGGTTGAAATACTTGGGCTTTCGTGGGCGATATTTGTCATGCCACCAATATACCTGCAACCACATGTAAATATTTAAGATTGAAAAGAATTTCAAAATAAATACCTGTTTCCCATTAATTTACATTGTCCTTTATAAGGGTGCCCCGAAACATACGACTAACATTGACTGGTTAAAGAAAAAAAGAATAGCCAAGAAAAAGACACCTGCGAATCCAGATTGACCTCAGCACCAGTGCCAAAAACTGCATCACCTTCCTCCATAACTCCCATAGCTTTCATGGCTTTAAGCTCGAAGTTGTCTTCTGGAGGTGGTGGCTTTGAAGCCATAGCTTCTCGAATCTGCCGTTGTTTCTCCTCAAAAACAGCAATACGTTTCCTTTCCTATCATTAAGTCAAGAAACTCAAGGTCAAATCGATGAACACATATTTGATTTGCATTCTCTTGCTATATAAAGAGCTTTTATGAAAACTACCAGTGTAGCCCTATCCTCTTCTGGATCAATTGCCTCTTCATCATCATCTCCATGCAACAGCTCAGGTGAAAACGAACCACCTTCTTCTGCCTCTTGATCCTCTTTCAACATTGGCTCTGGAGAGAATGTTTTGGAGTCTACTCACAGAGGTGTGCAAATATTGGTCAGCACTCTGAAAATGAATCTAGAGTTTCACAAAAAATGACAAAGCATACATACCATCCACATCATGCTCACTTTCCTCTTCACTAGGCCTCAAACTATGATCAGTTTCCACTTTATCATCACCCTCCAAGTGTGGTTCAAGGCGTTGCAAATGCTTCCTTAACATTTTAGCGTGGATTTCCTTCAAGCAAGCCTGCATTTGGAGCAATTCACAGGCAACGTTGACGGCATGTAATTGAGCAGACATAGACAATCTATGAACTTCTTGAAGTAGATACCTTTGCTTTATATATCTGGAGTCGTTTAAGGACAGCCTCCCAATACTCCACTACCTTTGCAGAGCCCGAGCTCATCTGTGATTCAATTTGAGACCTTAATGCATCAAGCTCACTTGAACTCTTCCCTTCCAATAGATCCCTGACATCTGTTTCAATACTAGAATGCAGACCCCTTTCTTCTGCAAGCAGCTCGGCAGGCAGTTGTTCCCCACGTACCCTTGCTCGATCCACTGCATCCTTTTTCCGTGCTTCAGCTAGTTCCCAATTAGCAACGACTAGGAGTGCCTGTGCATTGTACGAGTTAGACACAGCCCACCAGGTATACAATTGCGCATATATACAGAAACTGAAGGCAAACAAGGAACTTTACATTCATAAGCATTCAAAGTAACAATCGAGACCAACAGAAAAGTAACAAGTATAGTCCATCTAATACTTAATTCACCAAGATTAATGTTGCCAAAACTACTAGTTTCCTGTTTTGATATTTACTAAATCAATCTACTCATACAATAAGTTTGTTGGACTATACCTCCCGCAGGACACATCAATTCCAAGGAAACGAAAGGGTGAGGTTTGGGATAAAAAGGAGAGAGCTGCCCTTATTGTGTATCCCCACATCAAAAAAAAAAAAAAAAAAATTGTTGACAGTTCCTGGCATGAGATATCTTGCCAACGGATTTCCACAAACAAGTTGCACATGTAGATCTGAATAATACAGCAATGGCAGTCAAAAACTTTTGAAAAATGTCAGAAGGACAATACCTCCCAATAATCAACATGTGTTTGAGTTTTCCTATCCATATCAAGATGCAATTTGATGTCATCGCGAAGCTCTTCCATCTCTTTTACTGTCAAACCCTGCATTATGCATATCAAGTGCCAGTGTTAACACTCAACTTGATTTTATGATCCTTGATTAAAATAGGGAAGTCTTCAATAATTACCTTGAAAACCATATATGGCTCATTTATTTCTATATCCAAATCATCCGAGACATTGAGGTGCTTGGATAGAACATCAATGGGCTTCACACGCCCTTCACGTAATCTAATCTCTGACCTGATTTTGCTTTGATCGAAATGAAACTGTAGATTGAATGCATTTTACTAACATGACAGCCAGCAGAAAAAATACTTAACCAAAATTCAATGAAAAGGAGACAACCACACATACCTCCTCTTCTCTTTTTTCCCAATCCTGGAATTCAGCCCGAGCACGTTCCCTAGCTAGCATTGCCTGAAGAAAGAAATGCCGTTATTAAACTAAATTCCATACCAAAATAAGCCAAACAAACAAAATAATAATGCAAATATGAATGAAGTTAACAAACTTATAAGCAATGGTCTAATCTACAACAAAACTCAGCTATATCATGGACTCTAAAGTTACCATTTCTTCCTCATGACGCGCTTTTTCAAGTGCTCTTTCCTCTCTTCTTTTTTTCACCTTTTCAATCTCTGCCTGCATCATGAAAAGCATTAGTCTTGACCTAATAAAAAGAGCATGTCTGCTATTTGACAATTAAGCTACATTATCAAAAGCTTTAATGAAGTAAACAAAAGAACAATAACTGCTTGGAAAGAAAAAAATCAATGCAATAATAGTTCAAAAACATGAAACAACATTGTCAAAAGCAATGTGAAAAAAACCAGTCAAACGTTCTTTGTCTTTCTTTTAATTTTTCGTTTATGGATATGGTTAACCAAGAATGGAATTGACATCACATCTCTAGTAGATAACCCAAATGAAGTCCATTCATCCATTATTCTCAAACCGTGCTTTATTACACCACTACATAGAGAGTCAGGTGGAGTAAACTACTCTCTCTACACCGGATAGAAAGAACATCAACAACAAAAAATATTGGATAACACACTTTGCAATTGTTATGTCACATAACAAATCGGTATGGTAAAAATTGAAGGGCTAGATGCACTGAAAGCTATATATCATGTAGCGAGCCTTAAATATGCATACCATTCTTTCTCTCTGTCTTTGTTTCTCGGCTTTAACTGAGAATATATCAAGTGGAGCACCTTGGACAACATCACGCTCAATCTTCTTTCGCCATACAAATCTACAATTCATGAATATTAGTAACTCTCATTATATAATATAAGATATTGTCTAACACTAATTTAAAAACAGGCAAACCCATAAGTTCAACAAATTGAATATGCGATATAGTAAGGTAGGGGGGCAAATTTGCATTGTTCAGTGAGGACATCGGAATGGTGTTCAATCAAAAGTAGTCACAGGTTATCATATCCTGTCTTGTTGACACAACGTAAGACAGCTGAGGCAACTAAAAAGAAGTATACTTGAAGAGTATGAAGGGCTGTTTGGATGAGCTACAAAATAACTAAGGTTTCAGCATCAGCATTCTGGTTGCAGAAATCAATGCCACGAAGTTGACTTAAAAGCTCGACAAACAACCACTACTATAGTTGTTATAGTTGTACTATCAAATTGTGAGAACTTCAAAAGTATTACCAGACAAACAAATCAAAAAGAAATTGCGGTAAACTTACTTCTCATTGAGATTAGAATCACCGAATGGATTAGAATCATTCGAATAACCAGACACAGACTGCGCTTTCAATTTCTTCGCAACTTTCATAGCCTGCACAATCACGCCACCAATCAGAAACCCTAAAACTGAGTTAAACAAAAACAGTTGAAAAGGAAAAGCTAAGAAAAGCCAAGCTTTACCTTTCTCTGAGCCTTTTTAGCTAAATACTCTGCAACTTCTTCTTCAGAGATCTTTCTCGTCTTCCTGCGGCCATTCTCGCCCGCATCACTATCGTCAGAGTCATCGGAGCTCCGGCTGCGCCGACGGCTCCTCCTGCTTCTGCTCCGACTACTGTTATCATGCTCTCTGCGCTTCCTAGAGCTCCGTGGAGGAGAGGAACCGCGTCCATCTGAATCGTCCGAGTAAGAATCGGACTCGGAATCGGCTTCTGAGTCGTTTCTTCTTTTTCGTTTGGAAGAAGAAGACCGCTCTTTATCTCTTCTTCCCATTGAGAGAGATAGAGATAGAGAAAATAGTTTCAGATAGAGGAGGCGGGAAGATGATGTGAAACAGCGACTAAAAGTCTAGAACCGGATTTGCATCTTGGATTCAGAAATCGGGCAACTCGCTTTGACGGTGGCCGTTGAAGACTTGCATACCTCAATAGGACATTTTCGAGTTTCGGAATATCTAAATTTGGGTCGGGTTATGTAATGGATATGGATACAAGAAAAGAAGTAATTGGGTCAATAGTTGCACGTTTCACTTGATTATGGGCTAGACTAAAAGACCAGGCTTTGCTTGCAATTCGAGCTATTTGGGAAGGTCGTCTTTGTTACTAATTTCGTTTGAATTTTGAAGGAAAATGGGCATTGTTTGATGTGGGATTGTAAAATATTCAGATTCAAGTACTCAAGATAATCTCCGACTTATTCCTCTAAAATAAAATAAAGTTTTCTCTATTTTAAAGTTGCTACAGTATTTTTTACTTCAATCTACAACTATACTGATCACACTAAAAAGGAATATTCTCAGTATATTCTTTTTTCCTTTCATTAACGATTATTAAAATTGCTGTATAAAATTAACTCAACTTTTCTTTTTCGCGTATATTTTTATTTACAATATTATTATTATTATTATTATTATTATTATTATTATGTTAATAAATAACAAATAATAAAATTTCAATTAAACTATAATTTGTTATTGGATAATACTAAATGAAATAATATATGAGATATATTGCACTATTTTATAAATATATAATGAAAATTTTATAAACATGAAATTAAACCTTAAAATTATTATAAATTTATAATTACTTAAATAAACATACAATGAAAATATTGAAATATTGTTTAAATAATAAAATAAAGAGTGCAAAAATTAAAAATGAATTAATGAAAAAAGAAAAAAAGAAAAAAGGAAGAGAAAAAAATTGAAAGAAAAAATGAAAAATAGAAAAAAGGAATACTGATGGAGGGTTTGGTGTGACATTGTAGCATTCCTCCAAAATGGAAGAGAAATTGAAGGTAGGTTGGAGTTGAATTTTCCTCAAAATTGATGTTTCTCCTCCATTTTGAAGGTAAGTTGGAGATGCCCTTAACACTTAAATAGTTAAAGGTAGGTTTTGTGATTACCTTTAGTGCCTCAGATGAAATTGATAGTAAGTATTGACCCTTATTATTTGTTTATTGTATGATAAGAGCATACTACGTAGATTTTGGTCATTACTATTTGATAATTGGTTATTGATAACTTGGTACAAGTACTATTTGGTATATTCGATAAGTATTTGGCTTTAACAAACTATACACACCTTTGATAATTCAACAAATTCTTCATAGCTTTGAGAATTCACACAAAATTCTCCTAGATTTACAGTGAACTAAAGCATGATAATTATAGGCAATTATTTTGATTGGTGCTTAAATTGTCCCTCCAATAATCATATTGTTTAGCTGGACACAAATTGTTATATGGCTCATGTATTAGTAAGACATATTATAAGACAATTGGAATGAAATTTTGTAAGATAGGCTAACCTTACAACTTATAGTTGTCCTTGTACTCTATATAATTAGGAAACAATGCAAGACGTGAGACAAATCACTTATGATCTTGCCATGTATGATCTTGCCAAACTTTGTATTCTCTTCCAAGTATGAAGAAATATACAATTATTATTAAATTTATCATGCTCCTGTACATTATACCTCCAAAACATTGAGAAACATAATATCCGAAGTGTGATCGAAGAAATTATGCTATGAAAACTTAATTGGTGAACTAAGTTGCAGAAACATAAAAGTTGAGTGACAAAATATTAGCTCAACTTAGACCTTATAAAAACTAGTCTCAAAGTGTGGTTGGAATCAATTTTGTGTGCAAAATGGTTGATGGGCAGAATATGAAAGCAATTTGTAAAGAGACTAGCTCAGTTAAAGCATGTCCTTGATCCCATTTCAGAACATGAAGCAATGTAGTGACTACACATCTTGATCAATTGGGCAATGATGTTTTCTAGTGATGAATGGTTGATGTATCTTATGATGTATGCTAAGCAGAATTTACTTTTAAAATAAAATTTTAAGACCATTATACTTGTGTTTTGGGAGTTCTTATAGAATTTGGTAAGCAAAATAAGTCCTATTTTTAAGGTCTTATTCCATCCTCTTTAAGAAAAATAGGTGAATTTAGACAAAATTAAGTCAATTTGGAGCAACATTAAAAGATATGAAGAAAGGACTCAGAACATATTAGTAACACACTATCGTGTTCATGTTCCATAATGTCCAATTCTGTTTCTTTTTGTAGACTTTCATCCAAGGAACACGACATCTGCCATTAGTATTGAGGCCATGCTCTAAAAAGGAACATTTTGTTTCTCTAAGTGCAAATAACAAACCCTTATGTTCACCAATATACTGGTAATATGAACACGTGCTCATTCATGTATTAGCAGTGATTATTTACATAAAAGTTCTAGAAGGGGATAAGATAACAAAGAGCCCCTATAGTCCTATATTAAGACCATGGTAAACATAAAAATTAGGATTTAATTTGTTAAAAGAAGAGGTAGTTTGAATGAAAGGGGACTTTTTGGACATTAGATTTTGGAGCAAAATGAATCAATTAGAAGTCAAGAAAAACAACTAGAGATTAAGAGGAAAGACGATCTTAAAAGAGTACTAAGAATTTCAACAAGATTTAATAAGAAATTCAAGATTCAAGATTCTTGAAGACGTTTCCTTTTTCTTTTGCTCTTTATTGTTTTTCTATTGTTTTTTGTTGTTTATTCACAAACTAATTGGGATATAGATTTAAGTAAGATGGACCTAGGATGTGATGTTTTAAATTGATATTTTAGTTTAATAAAAGTCTTAGTTTTCTTGATAAGTGTTCATGTTCTTATATTAGTTTGAATTGAAGAAGAAAAAGTTAAAGATTCAAATATTAGATTCAAACATTGAAATCAAAAGATAATTTGTATGTTTAGATCAATATGAATGATGAGGTTTGAATAGGTTACTCGAGAAACAATTGAACAATTACCCTAGGTTAGGATAAAACTTATCACAAAAATTCATGAATTGGATGAATACATTCTTGGGTTAACTTAATTAGAAAGAGATTTCAGTTAATTCGATATAAGAATAGGGATTATGTTGCTTAAGAGAGAACATATAACTTAGGAGTTCTTAACGATCCAAGGAACTAAGATTGTTCATTAAAAGAGAGTGAAGTTAAAGTATAGTAAAGTCTTATGAAATATCTTGCCTAGATCTAGTTTATTCACAAATTGTTTTATACTTGATCAGTGTTTCAATTTGGTACTTTGGAATTATTCATTTATTTCATTTTGGTCAATTATACTTGATATTTTAAATAAGTAAACTTATGAGACATCGGTAAATAACAACTAGTCCTCGTGGATCGACCTGCACTCATTAGTACTAGTTACAGTTATATTAAGTCAACATAGTTAGGGTGTGCTTATTTAGTAGGTATGAAAAAAGATGAATAAGTATGGAATGAAAGATTGAGTTTGGCAAGGGGATATGATTATAGGGTTATTATTTTGATTACCCACTTTTGGGTAATACCCCATTCCTCTCCTAATCTAAAGGAATGGGTATCAATGTTATAGAGGAATATGTTAATTAATTGCATTATAATTAATTAAAATATAATTATTCATTAATTAAAATTTTGTAATTAATTAATTAATTACAGTATAATTAATTAAAATATTATTAATAATTAATTAACTACAATATAATTAATTAAAATATAATTGTTCATTAATTAAAATATTGTAATTAATTTATTAATTTACTCCAATATAATTAATTAAAATATAATCAATAATTAATTAACTCTAATATAATTAATCATTAATTAAAATATTGTAATTAATTAATTAATTAACTACAATATAATTAATGAAAATATTATTAATAATTTATTAACTACAATATAATTAACTAAAATATAATTCATTTATTAATTAAAATACTGTGATTAATTAATTAAAATATAATTATTCATTCATTAAATTATTGTAATTAATTAATTAATTAATTACAATATAATTAATTAAAATATTAATAATAATTAATTAACTACAATATAATTAATTA
>JAOSBN010000178.1:34046359-34056809 GCA_027563595.1 Erythroxylum suave
GGATGGCCAGAGAGCCAGCAATAATACTGGCTCTCTGGCTAGCTCGCTGCAAAGCAGGGTGCAGGCTATAGCTGCACCCTGCTCCCTGACCCCGCCATTCTGAATGGCAGGGTGCCACGGTGGAAGGACCATCCCGCCATCCTGAATGGCGGGGTGGTCCACGTGTTCCAACCCGCCAACAGGATTGGCAGGTTGGACCACACCCCGCCAATCCCGTTGGCGGGGTATCCTATTTTCACCAATACCACACACTTTTTGCCCATTTTACGGATCAAAATTTCTTTTTATAACAATCGGAGAATTTAGCCTGAAAATCATAATCAAAAGATCATATTACTCAAGGAAGTACCAAACTCCATTTTCTAACTTATCATATATGCTTCTATTGTGTACATTTGAGGACAATGTACAATTTTAGGTGTGGGGAAGGAGATTATGATTTCCTTAATTTTATTGTAACCGTGGTTATTAAATTTTATTAATTGATATCAGGAATTAGTGGAAATATGTCCATAAATACTTTTTTTATTATTGACTATTTATTTGAATTAGTATGTGAAAGGATGATAGTTATAATAAAATTGTTTTTATAAGTCATATTGTTAGTAATCATTGAAATAGTCAATTTGAATGAAAATTGCATACTATTAACACACATAATATAACCATTTTTTCATTGAGCTTTTGAGCCTTAAGAGCAAAAAAAAATCATAAAATTTTAAGCTCTTTTTATTCTTTCATGTGTGTTTTCATGTATAGTTGAATGATTCTAGAACTTGCTTTTATTATGCATATTAAGATCATATTTGTTAAACTAGAAGTATTGAAATGATAAAGGAAATTAGACTCATTACCTGTTTAAGCCTATTTCTTTTATAGTTACCTTATCATACTTTATCCCTTAGGAATAACCAAGTTAAGCCTTAGCCTTTTCACAGAGTTGTTTATTTAATGAACACTCTTTTAAGATACAACCATATTTTTAACCTTTTGCCTCAAATTTTCTCAAAAAACTCAATTTAAAAAAATTTTAAAGATTTTTTTAAAATTTTCACAGAATTATGAATCATCCTAATTAGATTTTGGACGAGAAAGTTATGCTCAATTTTAGAAGTACTGTCAAAATTGGATATTAGATTAACAAGACTTAACCTAATTTTTTATATAATTACCAATATTTTAGTTTAATTTAAGAAATTAGTATACCATGATTTAAATTTTTATTTTTAAAATTATTCTTTATCTAACCAAAGCACTATTAGTTGTTTACAAAAGTAAATTTAAGTTTAACTTGTCCAATTTCTAATTTAAGCAATACTTCTTTAATTGGACATAACTTTCTCTACAAAACTCTAATTGAGATAATTTAAGACACTATAGAAATTTTAGGAATCACTCTAAAAGTATCTTTAACTTTTTTAAGAAAAAGAAAAGATAACATTTTTGGACATGGTTGTGTCCCAAGGCATGTCTTCTTAGAGCTATTTATTTAATAGACACACTAATTTACATTTATGCTTCCAACCTTGTTTCTCACATTTTCTCAAAATCCTCAAAACATAAAAGTTTTAGATCTCTTCCTAATCTTTCTAGAAAATCTTAAATCATCTTAATCGAAGTTAGGATGAAAATAATATACTAAATTAAGAAGTATTGTCTAAATTGAATATTAGATTAATTAGACTTAATTTAATTTTGTATATAATTAATAATATTTTGATTTAACTTAAAATCATTCTAGCATAATTTAAATTTAATAATTTTAAATGATTATTTTATATCCAATAAAAATTTTATTAATTATATACAAAACTAAATTAAGTCTAACTTGTTTAATATCCAATTTAGATTATGCTTCTTAAATTAGGCATAACTTTCTCATCTAAAGTTTGGTTGAGATGATTCAAGATGTTAAGAAAAGTTTAGGTAGTGCTCTAAAACTTTTATGTCTTAAATACTTTGAGAAATAAGTGAAGAAAACCATCTAGGACAAGCCCTGACTTAAACATGTTTATTTAACGAACATACTATAAGATACAATCATTTTTTATCATGCTCTTTACATCTTCTCCAAAAGGGAAAAAAAATATTTAGAGCTCTTAGTAATATTTCTAAAGAAACTTAAATCAATTTAATTACAATTCATGTAAGAACATTATGCCCAATTTAAAAGCATTCTCTAAATTTGATATTAGATTTACTGTACTAAATTTAATTATATATATAATTAATAATATTTTAGTTTAATTTAACAAATCCATCCACCATGATTTATATTTCTTAATTTTAAATATAGTTTATATTTCAAAATATTACTAATTATATGCAAAACTAAATTAAGTCTAACTTGTCTAATATCTTATTTAGACAATACTTGTTAAATCAGGCATCACTTTCTCATCTAAATTCCAATTAAGATGATTTAAGATGCCAAATAAAGTTTAAAAAGTTCTTTAAAATATATATAGCTTTAATTTTTTAATAAAAATATGAATAACACAATCTAGGACACATCATTTTCCCAATTCATGTCTTTTATTGAGTTGTTTATATAACAAACACACTATCAAATACAGTCTAGTTTTCTAATGTATTCTTCAAGTTTTTTAAAAAAATCAAACTAAAAAAGCTCTATAGTTCTTCATAAGCTTTCTACATAATCTTGGAACATCTTAATAAGAGTTCTAATGAGAAGCATTATCTAATTTAGATATTATACTAGTTAAACTTAAATTAACTCTTCATATAATCAATAATAAAAGTCAACATACCCAATGCATAACGCTTCCTGCTTTGCAGGAGTTGGGAGAGGGTCATAATGTACACAACCTTCCCTTACTATTTCTACAAAGAAGTCATTTCCATGACTTGAACCTGTGACCTTATGGTCGCAAAGGAATAACTTTACCAATTGTTCTAAGGTTCACCCTCTATTAATAATACTTTAGTTTAATTTAACAAATCAATCCATCATATTGTCTCGTCTAAAAGTTGAGGTGTGAAGGTACTAAGAATTGATTTGAAATAATAAAAATAACATAAATTAAAACAAATAATAAAATGAAACAAGTAAACAATAAAATAGTTGAACTGTCAATGAAATTAAGATTTATCAAAGTTAAAGACTTAGGAACTATTTTATTTTATTTTTCCTTAATCTTGTTGATCCAATTTATATTTGATCCAAGATATCCTAAATTTTTATTACTCTCTCTCAAGATCTAATCAAGTAACCCTAATTGAATTTGATAATCATAGAGTTGTAAACTCTCGATTCACACTCCTAACTTATTCAATTAGATCCTAAGTAATCCTATAGATAATTAATTTCACAATTAAGATCATTCTTTGATTGATCGTTAATCTAATAATTGTGGGTTTTTTAAATTTGCAACTCTTGTTACACACCTTAACATTAATAACTTAACTCACTCTCTTGATTTATTATCAACTATATGCATGACAATTATTACAAACATTCATCAATATATTGACTACAACAAGAAGTAAGGTTCATAAAACAATTTAAGAGTAATCTTTAATAGGGATCTAGAAACCCGTAATCATATTAACATCTTAGAAATCAAAATAAATATCAAAGACAATGACAAAATTAAAATAAAAGAGGGAAAAACTAGTTTGTATCTTGATCTAAACATCGGTAAAGTTTGTTTGTTGAACTGAAAATCTGGAATTTCTCTTAAGCTCTTAATATCTCCTCTTGATCTTATTTGATGTAGTGATTGCTACTTGTTTTGAGTGTTTTCATGTTCTTTTGTAGTGCATTAGGGTTCTAGGGTTGTATTTAGGATTTTCGCAATTTTTTGGTTCCAAAAGTATCTCTGAGCCCCCAAAACATGAAAAAATTTGCATCTGGAAAAGCCGCTATCGCGATCATGCTTCACTTGGTTTGGCCTCTCTGTTATGATCATGCTCCCACGAGGACTATAGACACCTAAAAATTTTGAATTAAACTTTGTCTAAGGTACAAAGAATTTTATTTGAAATGAAATGAATTAACATAAATCAAAAAATAATAAACCCAAAACAAATAAGCAAATAAACAATTAAGTTGCCTTTAAAATTTAGATTGATCAAAGTTAAATACTTAGTAAATATTGTATCCTTATTTTGTTTCCCTTAATCTTTGTTAATTCAATTTATGTTTAATCTAAGATATCCTAAAACTTTGATTACTCTCTCTCAAGATCTAATCAATCAAGTATCCCTAATTGAATTTGATAATCATAAAGTTGTAATATCTCTATTCATAAAACCACTCCTAACTTATTAAATTAGATCCAAAGCAATCGTATAGATAATTACTTTCACAATTAATATCTCTCTTTGCACACCTTAACACTAATACCTTGACTCACTCTCTCAGTTTATTATTAAGCATATGTACAAAAATTATGAAAAACATTCATCAATATATTAACTTCAACAAGAAACAAGGTTCATAAAACAATTCAAAAACAATCCATAATAGGGATTTAGAAACCCATTATCTTATTAAACATCTTAGAAATCCAAATAAACATCCAAAATAATGAAAAAATTAAAGGAAAGGAGGAAAAACTAGTTTGTGTCCTAATATGGAAATTTGAAATTTCTCTAAAGCTCTTTTTGATGACTCCTCTTGATCTTCTTTGATGTAGTGGTTGCTACTTCTTTTTGGTATTTTTCATGTTCTTTTATGGTTCATTAAGGTTCTGGGGTTATGTTTAGGGTTTTTCCACTTTGTTCGATTCCAAAAATAGACTCGAACCAAAACATAAAAAAGCTTGTGCCTGGAAAAAGTCTCTGTCACTATTGTGACTTAGAGTCATGATCGTGCTTTACATGATTCAGCCTCTCTGTCACGATCGTACTCCCTTTTCACTATCATCACATCATTTATGCTTCCAACATCTTGTTCAATCTTTAATTTCCTAATTTCCAATACTCATAAACACATCAAACACCTCATGAAACATAAAATTAAGATTCAATTCTTGCTTTAAACTAAACAAACATTTAGAATATATACAAACATTAACAATAACATGATTTTAAGCCAATACACATGATAATCATCTGAGACATAGTTAAAAACACACTTACACACCTAGAAAAACATAATGTATTCTACACGTATCAGATTCAATACTCATACCACTAATTCAACAAATAGCAATAGTTGCAAAAGCTCTTTCAAAGAAGGAGGTTATCATATAAGCATCAATCCCCAATCCACTGAAATTTGAGATTATTCTTGTGACTATCAACACTAATAATGACAAAATTAAATGGAAGCACACTTCTAATGGTATCTTCACCAACCAATCATGCAAGAAGGTTCTTCTTAACAATGTGGAAACTCTCACTTGGCCTAAAATTATTTGGTTCAGCCATCAACAACCATGAGCTTCAGCCACTCTATGGCTTGCTATGAATAACAAACTACCAATTATGGACAAACTAGAAAAGTTTCTAAACTTCACAAACCAGTGTATTCTTTGTAAAAAGACTGAGGAAAGCACAAATCACTTACTCTTTCAATATAGTTTTGATGCTAAATTTGTAAAACAATGATGTATATATGCTTTATTATTGATGCCCTAATTGACTTGAACAGTCTCAAAATTTAGTGTGCTACTTTCAATCATCCAAACAAAACAGTTAAATGGTGCTTCTTCATATCAATATCTACTTTGGTTTACAACTATTTGAAATAAAAGAAACAATAGCATTTTTTAAGAAAAATACCTCTCCAAGAAGCAGTTTTATAACCAACTAGTGTAGCTTATTAGAAATCACATTATCATTCACAAGCATAACTTTCAAGTCATGTAGTACTCATCACTAATTTAAATATGTAAAGTTCCTTTTCATTAAGTACAGTAGATGTAATCCTCTTTAGTTTATGGTCATCTTGTCCTTGTAATTTGTAAGTTGTTATGTTATTGTACAACTTAATTACGTTTTGTGGTTTAATTTAATTTATCTTTTCTAAAAAATAATCATTTTTCATATTGTATATACCTAGCTTTCCTAAAACAAGGACCTTTTAGTGGCCTAAATTTCAAAAAGTATATAGGTCTATAAAAGAGTTTTTACAAAATTTGTATTCTTCAAAAGATAAATTTAACTATAACTTTAAAAATAGTTAAATTTTAATATATTTATTATAAATTGTAATAGGGATGAAATTTTAATTGTATAAAATTAAATAAGTATTTTGATAGTGACAAATCGGTATGAAGCTCTAATATATTGCAACTTCAGTTTGAACCATTCCTTTTAGGTTCTTTAGATCATATGGCCTTTATGGGTTTAAATAGTTTTTCCATGCTTGAAATTTTTATTAGATTTCAACTTTTATTTGATTGAGCTTTAGGCTTTTAACTAAAGCCTTTTAAGTTGATTTAGCCTTTAATTTAATGTACTTTTGGCTTGTTATATTTTAGGTTTTTTTTTCATACTTTGGTTCAATAAGCTTGAAAAGTCATGTTTTCAAGACTAAAGATACCTGATGTAGGCTCCTATATCTAATTCATGAGTTTCAAGCTTTGATTTTAGCTTTTTAAACTTAAGATCCTTGAAGTTTTAAGCCTTAGAGTTTTTATCTATTGAACTTTAACTTTGATTTTTATGGTTTTGTGGCACCAAAAATAGACTTTTAAGGCACTAGGCACCTTGATTTTGAGTTTCAGTTTTTGGACTTTTGAGATTTTAATTTTTAGGTCTTAAGGTTTTTTCGAAATTTTGGTTATGATTGTCTAAAGGTTTAGCTTTTTATAAACCTAAAAACTTTGAAGTCTTAGATTCAACGTTTGGCTTGGGGATGACATTTATACTCAAATGTGACTTAGCTTGGCCTGATATCAACATAATCAATTCAAGTTAATCGAGTTTTAGGTTGGTCTAAACTTCTTTTTTATTTTTAGGTTTTGGTTCGAGTTCAGGCTCAGACTCTATAGTCCTAATTAATTTGAAACCCGAATGTGTTCAGTGAAAATGTCATTTTGAAATTAAATTAAAGTTTAAAAATAATTAGGCTTAACCCAAACTTAATTAGATTTTAGGTACTCAATTTGCGAATATAAAGCCTATTCGATCCTCTAGTTCGGTCTAGGCCTTTAAAAAATTTTTGATCCAAGCTTGGGCTAAGAGAAGTTTGAGTTTGACCCGACTTAATGTCATCCCTACTTTAGCTTTCATTTTAATTTTCTAAATTTTAAAGTTAAGGTGCTTAGATTTTAGATTCGAGACTTAGCTTAACTGTTTATTTTGTTAGGCATAATAGTCTAGGTGGCATAGATTTGTAACCATTGAATTTTTTTTTATATTTTGAGTTTAGAGCACCATTTTATAGGGGGATAACCAATCCTAAAATATTGAACTATTTAGGAATTTTCAATTTAGTCCCAAGCTTTTAAAATTTTCTATTAAGTGACCAAATTTAAAAGTTTAGGCTCTTTAGAATTGGTTATCCCTTTTATAGGGTTCAGATGACTTTACGTTGGGTTCTATGGCTTGAAAACTTTTGACTTCTGCTAGTCTTTTACCTTATAAAATTTCACATTGTAACTAATTTATCTTAGATTTAGTTTTACGCCACATTAAATTTGAAGGGATTGAATTGGAGGATCTCAATGGGAATTTCCTATCACATATTTAATAAATTATATTTTTATAGCAGTTTTCTCTTTTATTCTATTCAATGAAATTTATCCTTTACTATTCTTTTATTTCTTTAATAAAATTAAACTTTTACTAATAAACTCAAGTTAGATTTGGCTTTAAGCCACATTAAGTAGAAGGGATTGAACCAATGTTATGAATATCATATCGGATTTTGTACTAGATCAGATTCTAGTACAGTATTATACCGGTACTGGTCAATATTAGGTACCGTTTTTGATAATTTTTTAAATTTATGAAATAGTTCTTAAATTTTTTAAAAATTACAAAATAGTCCATTATTATATTGTATTGATGTCTCCAAAAATCATAATAATAAAATTTAAAATAACAATAATTTATTTATTTTTATTATCAATATTTTTCACATATTTCACATAGAAATAATAACTACAATTATCATAAAAAAGATCATTTAATCATTGTATAAATGTAAAATTAAGAACAATATAAATTATTTAAAATATTATATTTTCCTCATATGATCAATAATAATTATATCAAAACATCAAATAAGAAAATAATAAAAATCCTTGACTCTCTAAATAAGTAAATATTATAATTTATAACAAGAATTTGTAATGAGAAAATAACCAACTAGAAGTGAAACCTAAAACAAAAACATATACTATTTCATTTATTATCAATTAAATATATATTATTTAATACATTAACTAGTAAAAAGAATTTAAATAAATATTATAAACTTAATTAATTAAGATTAGTTATTACTAAAAATTATTAACAACTTAATTTGATTTAAGACTTTGTTTCATTTATAAAATTTATTTAATAACTATTAATAAATATAATTATATTTAAAATAATTTAATTATATAAATAAATACAATATATTTAAAAATATAAGTTTATAAAAAATAAAAAATAATTTATTTATTTAAAAATAAAATAATTTATTAATAAATATTATGAATTTAATTAAAATAATTTTAATATTTATTTAATGTATAATTATTATTAGTAATAAAATATTTACTTTATTTTAAAAATAAAAAATATTACAATAAATTTTTTAAAAAATTAAAAATTGAATATATTAAATAAAAATGGGAGAAGGAGAATACGGACTAGAGAGAGTCAATATGACAATGGTGGGGTAGGCCTTTAAAATTTTTTTGACATTTTGCATATCACTCCTTGCATTTTTGAAATTCTGGTAATGGCTGATATTCGGCCAGCGTTTTGAATACCTCTGATATCGGCTAGTACCAAGCAAAGCAGTATGTTATAGACTGATACCAACATTCGATAGTGGTACATATTTTTAGTACCATTTTTCAACTGGTAAGGTACAAAATACAAAACATTAGATTGAACTAGAGTAGCCCATTGAGATTTTCCGATTTCATCTTTAATAAATTGAATTTTTATAAAAATTTTCTCATTTATAACGATTCAATGAAATGTATCCTTTTCTCTTTTTTTTCTCCACATCTTTTTTTTTTTTTGGACATAGAACAATGTATTTGTAAAAAAAATCAACAATTTTTATTATACTTGATTATTTCAGTTAAAATTTTAAGTTTCATATTTAATTTAAATTAAAAATGTAAACCGTGTTATTAACTGAAATAATATAAGAAAAATATTATATATTTTTATTCAAATACCAATCAAATGTACTTGTTTTTAAAGGGTAATGATGAACTTACAAAACCTATTCAAAAATATCGTGGACGTATATTTTAAACATATCTTGTATAAAATAAGATATGGTAAAATATTGTTCGCCAGAGGCATAGTGTACACATAAAAAATTTATTTCAACTATAAATGTTGTAGCATTAATAAAAACTTTTAAAGTTCAAAACGTTGAAGATGACTTGACGTTACTATCTGTTAGAATCCAACTATAATCGAATCACAGGATAATGAAAAATAAAATTTGTTACTGATTTCGATAATTAAATAAACTTGAATAAAACATAAAACATTAACGATTTAGATTTTGTACTTTGCTCACTTTTTTGTTGAAAAATCTTCAAAAAACTTTTTTCAATCGATCAATCACGATCTGTTCAGATGTCTAACTTTTAATGGTATCTGCAGAGCAATTCTCAACTGAATAATAGCTTCTAAAAAGCTCTTTCCATTTAAATAGGAAAATCATAAGGGTCCTTTATTAAATTTAAATTTCTTTAACTATGATTAAAATCAAATTATAATTATAATTAATTCAATTTTAATAAAATCAAATATCTCATATTTTAACCCCGAATTTCTCAAACTTTATAATTAAGTCCAACTTAATTAAATTGATTTTTTTCACAAATTGAGCTTTGAAGTATGACCTATTAGATTTCTAATAAATTGACAATGATTATAAATTCTAATTCTAATTCACAATTGGAATCTTCTTTTAATTTATCTTTAATTTTTCAGTTAAATAATTAATAATCATAAATCATGATTTACGTCTAGCAACATGTCATGATTACTCAATTATCAATAATGTCAAAGTGATTAACTTAACCTATCCATGCATAACTATGAAGTATAATTTAATCATTTCGTCATTCAATATTCTAATTGGACAGAGTATGGATACAATGTCTATTCTTATCATCTAATCATGTTTGTTCTTGCTAATTAATAATTGATTTATAATTGAAATTTGAAAAAGCCTTTTTAAATATTAATTCACTCTGGCCAGAGAATTCTAGAAATCGTTACTAATAAAGAATAGTATAATATTTTCTCTAATTACTTTAGAGTGACGAATCCTATATTGACTTACTCA
>JAOSBN010000178.1:34064843-34080079 GCA_027563595.1 Erythroxylum suave
TAATGATTAAATGGGTAACTAGCATTTATAATCACGAATTGGGGATTTGTTGCAGATTGAATCTAGACAGGCTTCTGTCTGAAATTCCAGGTGGCTTAACTAGGTACAAAATAGACAAATTTGTTTTGGCAAGTTATGACGTTTGTGCTGGCATATAAGGCTTTCCAGGTGAACAGAGAAAGCAATATATTTGGGAAGTTTGGCTTTGGAGTTACGAGTTCAACTCACATTTCTCGTCTCTTAACTTCTACACAATTAGAAGAAAAAAAAACATAACCACATACATTAGTATATCTGGATTTTATTGATTTTATAATAAAAATATCTTACCTCAAATATGCATTAAGTAAAATTTTAAATATAGGCAAAATGTATTAAATAAATTGTTAACTGCACATATGGATCGGTCATGATATGCAAGCCCAATTCTCAATTATAAGTGAGAACAGAGTTAAAATTTTTATATGAATCTAATATGAGATTAATTGATAAAATTTAAGTTGATTAAATTTTAAATTAATTGTAAGTTTAAATTAAAAAAAGGGTTCAAACTTTGAATTTGGGAGATTTGATAGATCAATTAAACTAAATTCAAAGTTTAAAATTGAAAGGAATAAATATGTAGTGCAATTGACCTGTTTTGTATTTTTCAAATTGTGTTGATATGAAAGTGATATTCATGTATGTAAACCCACGTTAAATATGGTGGCTCGAGTTTATCTAAGGAAACTATAACAAATTGAAGATTTAAATCAACGAAATCACAACAAAGTGATAAGATTTAAATCTATAAGTACAGGAAAAGATTAAGATGAATATCTACTAATAGCTCCCTGTAAGCTCATGTTTAGAGCAATAAGTAAGCATGTCACACAACTAAAGGAATGCAGTAGATCTTAAAGATTTTGTTAGTACATCAACGAGTTATTGAGAAGTCGGTACATAATGAATAAACAAAGAATTATTGTCAACTAAATCTCAAATAAAATGAATATCAATTTCAATATGTTTTGTACGAGCACAAGAGACAGAATCTACAACAAAGGAAGTAGCTCCTAGATTATCACAATACAAGAAGTTGCTTAATGTCAAATAGACCAATTTCATTGAGAAAAGAGTTGATCCAACATAGTTCAATAATAGCAAGGGTAATACGCATGTATTTAGCATTAGTACTAGACCAAGCAACAATAAGTTACTTTTTACAACTTTGAGAAATTAGAGAAGGACCTTGAAAATTGCAATAATTAGACTAAGATTGGTGATTATTAGGGATATCCAACTGGTGGACATTGAAAGGGAAGTGCAAGAATTGATAAACTTTGTTAACAACAAATTGTATGTCTAGTTTTGGGAGATAAAGATATTGAAGGAATCTAACATCACAAAATATTCAGTAGGGTCAAAAAGAAGAAGCCTATGATTTTTTGAGAGAGGTAGTGATAGGGTAATGAGAGTATAGATAAGTTTTAGAGAATTAAGCTGAGTTCGATAAAGAAGATCACAAGCATATTTTGATTAAGTGAGAAGACGACCAATGGATATTAATGGAGCTTCAATTCTAAGAAAGTAGTGAAGAGGGCCAATGTCTTTAATGTTAAAGGTAATATGGAGATCATAAAGGAAAGTCTGGATAAAGTCTTGTGAAGAACCTATTACTAGGATATCATTCACATAAACAACAATAAAGGTGGAATGAGTTGAGTTCGAGTGAATAAAAAGAGAAGTATCTAGTTTAGATGAAATAAAACCAAGGTTAGTAAGTTTTTGACTTAATCTGTAAACCAGGCCCTAAAGGCTTGAGATCATAAAGAACCTTATGAAAATGACATACAAAGTGAGGATGATTAAGGTCATCAAAACTAGGAGTTGATGCATAAAAGTATATTATTGAAGATTTTCATGTAGAAATCTATTATTGACATCAAGTTGACAAACCAACTAGTTTTTAGGGAAAGTAAAAATAAGAATGACGTGAATTATGGTTGGTTTAGCTATTGGACTAAAAGTGTCTCTGTAATCAAGACTAGGGGATTGATAATAACCTTTGGCAATAAATCCATATTTTTAGTGATCAAGAGTGCCATTAGTGTTAAGTTTGATTAGGAAGATCCATTTGCAGTCCATAATATTTGCACTTGAAGGGAGAGGAATAAGATACTAAGGATTATGATAATGGAAAACCTTGAACTCATCAAGCATCTTTTGATGCCAGTGAGCAAATTTGTTTGCTTGAGTAAATGAGATGCGATCAAGTTTAGGAGATGTAATGGTAGTGTTGTAAGTGATATGATTAGCAAAAGTTTTGAGTTTGTGATTGTGATCATGAGTTTGAGTGAGTACTAGGTGAGAGGAAGGTGGCAGTGTTTAAGGTTTTGGTAGTAATGAGAGGAGAATTGATGCTGAAGCAACAAGTGATTCTGGAGTTATAAAAATAGGCGTTGAGTAAGGATCAAGATTTTTGGAGAGTGAGTGATAAATTGAAACGTAGTGGTAAAAAAAAGAGAATGAGGATGAGAGGAAGAAGAAGTGGGCGTAAGATGAGGGAATTGAGTTTTAAGGAAACAAACATGAAGAGAAATATATATTTTATTAGTTAAAGGATCAAGACAACTATCTATTTTATAATTAGGAGCATAACCATATAATACACATGGAATAGATTTTGGTGTGATTCTATTAGGTTTGGCTGAACCAAAAAAGGGAAAATATGTACAATCGAAAATACAAAGATGATCAAGTTTAGCAGGTGTATGAAAAAGAAGTTCATGGAGATTTGTAGTGTAAGGTGGAGAAGGTAGGAGATTAATGAGATAAACAATAATGAAAAAGGCCACAAACTAGTAACAATTGGGAATAGAGCTATGAAGAAGAAATGTGATCCCAGTTTTAGTAACATGATGTTTTTTTTTTTTTGGTTATGGAGTACAGGGACATTATATGTGAAAAATAATGCCATAAGTGGTAAGAAAATGAACAAATGATCCTTTAACAAATTCACAGGCTTTATTATATGGAAAAATTTTAATTTTGATAGAGAATAAGTTTTCAGTAGTGACTTTAAAGGTATATCTACTAAAATCATCAATAAAAATTATAAAGTAACATTAATCAAATAGAGATAAAGAGGGAGAAGATTTTGTATAGATTCTAGTAGATGAGATAAATGGAAGATGACAACTTTTTTCTTAAAGACATAAGGTATAATCAATATTGATTGTAGATACTTTGAGTGATTGAAATAATTTAGAGAGAATTTTATTATATAGATAACTGAGACATTGTTGCCAAATGTGCGGAGAAATTTTACAAGTAGAGAATGCAATTCGATTTGTGAAATGAATAGTAATTTTTAAAGGATAAAGATTGTTGTAGATGCTTACTGCGAGAAGCAGAGTCTTAGTTAAAAAGTCCTTCACATTATAGCCAAAAGGATTAAATTCAATCAAACAAGAATTATCATTAATAAATTATGTCACAAAAAGTAAATTAGTTGTAAGATAAGGAACAAAAAGAATATTTCATAAATATAAAGGTCTATGGTGGGTAGGTAAGGTTAAAGAGCCTTTAGAGAAAATAAAAAGAGTATTAGCATTTTTTACAACTTCTTAGTCAGTGCCTTGATTTGGTTAAACCAAGTCAACAAGATAGCTATTAGGTGTCATATGGGAGGAAGTTGTTGTATTTGAAAGTCATTCTGTAATTTCACTAAAATGGTGGATGAGGTTATAATAGGTTAAATATTTAGAGTGGAAAAACAAATTGAATTGAGGTCAGTTCATAAGTAGGGATGTCAATTTTGGCCTAGCCCGGCCTGATTTTGATCTAGGTTGACCAGGCCATAAGTCAAAATGGTTCGACCCAACCGGCCCAGCCCGGCCTGTGACCTAATCAGAACAACAAAAACAACATCGTTTTGTAATTTTTTTTAAATAAGGATGGGCTAGGCCGTCCCCAACACCAATGGGTCGGGCCGAGCTAGGAGTGACCCAGGCCTGACCCGGCCCATTGACATCCCTATTCATGAAGTGGAGTTTAGTGATTAATTTTAGATTACATGTATCAGAAAAGACATGTACCAACTACATGGCCAATTTTTTTTACAAATTTGACACTTTAGAGGTCTTTGATTAAAATTAGGTTAAGAATGATAAGGGAAAGGTGGGCTACAGAAAGGGATATAGGGTTAGGTTTGCATTATAGTGCCGGATGGAAATATGAGTGAATGGGTTTGTAAGTTAGGAATTTGGGCTTGGGGTTGAGTTATTGAGGTTTAAAGGTAGAAAGGCTTATGTGAATTAGGCCCTTATAAAAGGTTTCAGGGTCTATTTCAATGGTTATGAGGAGAACATAAATTATTCTACTGAATGGCTATAGCTTCCCTTGTGACAAGTTCTTTGTTCCAATTGTTCATCTTATTATACATCGGGACACATGTACCCTAAGGAGCCACAAATGCTACTTCAAGTGGAGATTGATGAAGAGATAACAACTGCTGTTCATAAAGTAGAAACTTCACATACAATTCTAAGAATGAAAGAGTGATGTCTCAACTCTCCATGGCAATGACAAATGATTCATAATCGGGAGGCAAGCCATTAAGTCTAAAAAGCACAAAGTGTTTAGAGGAGACAAGGCCGCCAATGGTTGATAAGTCTTCAGCTATTGATGCGATAAACGTTAGGTAATCATTGATGGAAGAATCGACTTTTCTAGTGCATCTAAGCAATGATTTTTGGGTCGTCGTCTGCCAGAAAAAATAGTCTTCAAATGTAGTCCAAAAAGCTTGAGTGGTTCTACAACCACAAGCTAGTGATGTCATATTAAAGGTGAGGGTAGTGATAAGGCAATAGTAGACAAATTTGACCTTCTTTGCCAATCCAAGAAGTCTGTCGAAGGAGTTGAGGTACTAGCTGTTATACTTCAATAATGGGGAGATTGACTCACTAACGTATCAGAGTAAATAACAAGTGAGTAGTGTATATTTAACCTGATTTCTTTAAATTAAAAGTTATTGTTGTCAAGAGTAGTGGTGATGAAATTGGTAAGGTTGGTGATTGAACATAAGTTTTCTAGATTCATTTTGTAAGTGTGTTTGATACTTGTAGGTATGCTTGTGTAGATTGACTGGTGTTGATGACAAAGTTGGGAGGGGTAGAAAAAAAATGAAAAAATAAGTGAAGAATACAATCAAGTGGGCTATTATACTATGAAATAAATAAATATGCGATATACTTGATTTAAGTTCAGAGTATATTTTATATGAAGGTGTACAATGCTATTTGTACATGTAAATTAGTGCCAAATATAATGATTTGAGTTTAACATATTTAAGGAAATTACAAGAAAGTAATAAGATTTAAATCAATGGAATTACAACAAATTAGCACAGATAAGAAGATATTAATGTGAACTTAAGCTTAAAAGAAGTCTAAAACTGAGAAAAAAATTAAAGTCCCATTAAATTGGATTAGATTTAGATATATATCTTATCCTATTGCTAAGTAAGAGTCTAAAATCTCTTCTCGACTACTTCCAAAATGTGTTTTCAAAATTTTGACAAGTCTAAGACTCAATAGTCAAGATAATAAAAGTTTAACGGAAAAAAAAAGTGTAAGATCAACGAAAAAGATAACCCACTGTAATACATAATTAATTGGAAAATAGATAATTAATAATGATCAAGTTAGGAGTATTTGGATGGCAAGTACTAACTCCAAAATTATTGTGTTTAGAGGTGGTAAAAAAGTCCTACTTGATTTAATTTAACTAAAATCTGAGTCGAATTTAAGGTTTTTTTTTTTAAATAGCTTTGAACCAAGTTTAGGTTTGGATATAAAGTTATAGCAAAATGAGTCGTTTTGAATAAAACGATCTTACTTTTATTTTTAATTTAAAAAGTAAAAAATGGTCCAAATCAAATTAGGACAAAAATATTTAGACCAGGCTTAGACGGCTGTTAATGTTTGCTTAATATTTGTTGTTTATTACTTTCAGGTACATTGAATGTAGACGGTGTTGTTCCCATCTAAGCATGAAGACATTTAACTACATCATGAGAGGCTGAGAAGAGATGCAATGGAACCATAAATTTGAGAGAAAGACCAAGCACATAAAACAAATAAAAATTGAGCATGGACCATGGAGTGACACATGTCCATTCAAATCATTTACTTTTTATAGGATGGGGTATGATCCATAATGGAGATAATTTTTGTTTTCGAGGGATCAAACTTTCTCATTACTTGTTTGGATTGGACTTGGAGACATTCGGTTCTAATTTAAATAAAGGCGTCAAAATTAAAGAGTATTTAATTTATAATTAATATTTTTAACAAAATGATGGAACATATAAAAATAAATGGGATTTTTTTACTAAAACAAAATTGTAACTTCTAAGGTTTAAAAAAACATTATTATTAGTCAATTATCTAGATGGTTCAAGAGGTTGGGTTTAATTCAATAATTGGTACCGAAAGAATTAGTCAATTATCGATAATGGACCTTACCACTTATGCGGATATCATTGAATATAAGTACAAAATTAAAATTTAATAGAAAAAATCAGTTAAACATGAGTTTCTTAACTTAAATTTATTCATTTTTAATCTACTAATTTGTCTTATCAATTAAGTGGACAAAATTAGGACGTGTGTCCTCTTCAATCTTCTCTTTGTTCTCCACCTAACACCTTATGCTTGCTACGATTATGATTCTAGTTTCCACTGATTAGCTCACCTTCTTGTCCATGCTTTTCACATTTGCATAATTTGCTTCATTGAAACTTGAAAGTAGGTGGCGTTGGGTGGCCACTACAGTTGACGAAAGCATGTGACCCAAGCAAAGCCAAATTTATTAACTAGTAAATTCCAATACGCAGGCTGGTATTACATGTAAAACCATCACTCAGAACCCTGACTTGTAACCTTGAAATGATCTATTTGAATGTTCTCTATCTCTTGCCTTTTGAAGTCACTGCGGTTCCTGCTAGCAAAGAACTTACCCCAGTTGAACTCCTTGTACTTCGCAGGGTTTTGGTCGTTTATTAGCTCATCCACAGGCTTAATCTGAGCATAATGAGAAGGGAAAAAGAAAAATGGAAGTGAAAACCTCTCTTTCTGGGAATTCACCACTACCCTGTGCTCTGCACTCCAGTACTTGTCATTGCTCCAGACCTGCATAATAGAAAATGCATTAAATAGCAGAATATTTGTTTTTCTTCATCTTCTAACATTTCCAGGCCAACCGTAAATCTTCTTTAAACATCAATACCGGTGGACTACAGATTGCTGTATGTAGTAAAATCTCAAAAGGATTAACATTTGATTCTGAGGAATCCAACTAAGCTCAGGGAAGATTTGGTAACACTACCTGCATACAGTTGCCAATGTTGATTATGAATGCATCTGGTATTGGCTTTACTGGGATCCATTCTCCATCTGATCTGCGACTAATTTCAAGTCCTCCAACGTCATCTTGAGCCAGAACAGTCAAGGCACCGCCATCCTTGTGCCGACCAACACCTAGAGCCAAGTGAGGGGCAGGACAAGGAGGGTAGTAATTAAATCTGCAGAAACTAATTTGATCTTTGAAGTATCCACTTAGTCCATCAGCAGGCAATCCCAAGCTTAACGAAATAAGTTCCAGTAACTTGAAAGCTAGTTCTTCCACCTCCCTGGAGTATTCTTGGCATACCTCTCTGATCATGACAACCATACAAGTCTCATGAAACAATTTCAAGACTGGCTAAAAACTGGAAATTATTGACTTTTAACATCTAAAGGATTGAAACATGGATTAACTTTTTGGCTGCAAATCTAGTTAATATTGTTTAACAGAGTACTTTGCCATCAAATTACCTGAATTCAGGTGGGTAGTGAGGCCACTGATTAGTCAGAGTTCTTAGTTCCTTGTCATCAGGATCAGCAGATGCTGGAATAAAAGAAGGATCAACCACCAAATAATCGAACACCTCCTTCCAGTCTCTGACATTTTTGGTATGCTCACTGTCGTAGAATCCCATAGGATACAACTCATCTCTCTTCACCTTCTTTTTCTGTTCGAGTGGTTGATCAAAAAACTCTTTGGCCACCTTCTCGATTCCTCTCCTCAGTTCCACTGACACCCCATGATTTATCACCTGAAAAAATCCCCACTTCTCGCATGCACTCCCAATCTCTGAGACGATTTTTTCAGTGTCTCCAGGGTTGGAAACGGAGAGATTAATAACTGGGATTTCATCAACTTCTGTTGTCCTGAATTTAGGCCTGTATTCTGCTTCTTGAATGAAAGCCACATCAATCTCTCCCATGGCTACAATAATCAGTAGAAGCGATCTCCTGGAAATATGTCAGTGGAGTTAATATCGTGTCAGGTAGGCCGTTAAGGTTTTCCAACGCATAAAACTAAATACAAATAAAATCCATTCGTAATAAACTAAAATAAAAAACCGTGGTAGGTTTTTTTTTTTTTTCGGAAGGCAAAAACCGTGGTAGGTGGTTGGCAACTTTTGATGATTACTTAAAATGGAGGTAGAAAATGCCAAAGAAGAGAAAACTCAGGTCCACATGCAAGGCAACTTTTTCTACGAATTGTAGTTGTATATGGTACCAGAATCAAAAGGATTAAAGAAGCAGGTGGCAGTGGTTCTTTTCTAAGGATAGGAAAACACGTACAAGGCTTTTTGGTGGTTGCGTTGACTATTGGCTCTGATAAATAATTCATATATTTCTCGATTATGATTTAGATCTCATTATTACAAGTCTACATTATTTTATAAGCATTTATTTATTGTAAGTTTTATTTATTGGATGAATAGATACTCGTAGAATAGGAAAAGAATATGATAATAGGAGCAGGTGATCAATTTCTACTCAATTCAGTTGCATACTTGAAAATTTTATCTGAAATCACTTCTGTTAATATTTTAATTAAGAGTTAATTGATCAGAAGATATTATGTGTCTAAGAGTTTTTTTGTTAGTTAAAATATAATATTATTTAATGTGCAATATTAATCCATTTTATTAGCAATTAATTATACTAACTTATCATTTCATTCATAATTAACAATGTTTTTAATTTAATATTATAATAATAAAGTCTTTTAATAAATTTATTTTATCATATAATACCAACAAATAAAATGATTAATTTCTTATTTTCATTTATAATTAGTTATTACATATCACTTAAATCTCCTATTTACCCTATTTTGCTTTTATTTGTTTTATATCTTCTATGCAAAATGTTCATATTTTTTATAAATAAATAATTTTTAAATTTTAATTTTAATAAATGAAATGACAACTTTTTATTATTTTATTATATTTACACATCATTATTTATACAAAAAATTATAAATAAATATTCAGTATTTGGTATTAATCTATTTTATTAATAATTAAAAATATATTAATTCATCATATTGTATTAATGACTAATAATATATTAATTATTTTAAAATAATAATACATTAATTTATTAATTTTATTGTCAAAATTTATAAACAAACGTGAAGTCTGAGGACTATCGTTATTGTCTCCAAGACGTAGTACTTCCATAATCAGATTAATTAACAAATAACCAACCATAAAATTGTAATTAAGTGACAAACTGTAAAATATGTGTTCCTACTAACTTCTCTAAGTATTACTCCATATCTTTAAGCAACCTATATATATATATATGTATATGTATATGTATGTGTGTGTTTGTATATATAAATTGAAATGTCCCATTGAAATGTCTAACTCCTTTCTTAGGGATAAATATATCCCTTTTGATGTTAGATGCTAGATTAAATTTATCAATACTTAAATTATCATTCCCATCATTAACTTCCACTTGGGGTATTGGATTACGTAGTATGCCTTCTTTTATTAAGGTTTTTTTCTTTGAAATTAAAAATTTTAGTAGAATTGCTTCTCCAACATGTACTTTATAAAATTACTATCATATATATACATTCTCTTAAACTATTATTACATAGCATATAAAAAGAACATGTTTTTTTTTCTTTCTTTGGTGTTAAGTTACCTTTAGAAGAAATATTCAAAGGCTACAAGAAAAAGACAGTAAAAAAGTTCTCATTCACTCCTTTATGTGTTTATTCTCAAAATATATCAAATAACTTACGTCTTACTATTTATTTGGCTTTTCTTAATGTTAAAACACATTTCTACATTTATTACTCTTTGCTTCCTTCTCATGTTCTTTAAAGAATGTATACAAACTTAAACAAAGAATTTAGCCTTGTAAACATCCTAAACTAAGAGAACTAATGACCAAGGGAGTGAGATTGGTTATCAAAATAATAAATAAAAGTATGTTAAACAGTTTTTGTTATGAAACAAATGGTTGATAATAATAATTCATTAGTACCATCCAAGGAAGACAATTTAATTTTTTACTTACCTTTTCTTTTCAATTAATTTTTCCATTAAAAATCAAAGGTTAAGCAGGAAGAAAGTGGATTGAATGAAACAAAGAAAAACTAGTAATACTTCAGTTTGATTAGATTATTAATAATTTTGCTATAGATTAATTTTAGACATAGAATAGCTAGAACTGATTACACAAATTAACAATTTGATTTGGATCGACATCTTGATCAAATGTATTTGTACAAACTTATTTTATTTTTAAATACACCTAACTAATGTACTAAGAATGAAATCAAGAATGCATTCATAGAACATTAAGGTTGCACTAATTTGAACAGATGCACCAAATTAGATTTTTATATCATCACTGCCACACGAAATTCGATCAAGTAAGTCTATGAAACAATTATTATACGGAAAGTAGAATAACTTGGCCCTTTTAATAACTTGGCCTAAAAGGGACTACATAAAGAATTAAGGAAAGAAGGAACCTATCCTAAGAAGGAAATATAAAAAAACTCCAAACAAGAAGATGCAATTAATTGATTTAATTGAAATTTTAGAAACAAGAAAAGCATTCAATATAAAAAAGGAGACATAAGGGAAAAAATAAAATTTCAAGAATAAAATAGAATAAAAAGTAAAAGACATGAAAGAAAAGGATAACCAAACATTATTTAAGTCAAACTTTGATACCAACTAATTCGACACACTGAGGAATAAAACCTAAAGAGGCCAAAACAAATATTGAAATATTACTAAGAAAGCTAAAGCATATTTTTGATCTATTGATTATAAAAAATAAGAAACCAAATTTATAAAGTATTTTGAATTCTATAAAGAAGGAATTATTTAAGAAGTTCTGAAATTCAATAAAGAACAAGAGATAAGATACTAATAACTCTTAACATTATATAACCCAAATATGTCTTTATTAATTAGAAACATCCACTTTATATAGGGTGAATATAAAAAATATGATAGATATCATAATTGCAAGTGCAACAAGTGTTTCTACTTAAATTAAAAACAATAAATACTATTATTAGTTGAATTTGGAACTCTAATAGTCCTTATTCAAGTAAAAACTAATTGCTAGTTCTACTTTTACTAGGATTCTCGTAGAATAACTTAAGAATCTAATCATCTTATTTCAATTCATATTCCTAATTTCACAAATGAAGTACCATCTTTAGAGCCTTTTCATGATCAAATTAGGATTTAAAACCATAACAAGTCCTTTTCCAAATATAAAACTAGAATAACTACAAAAATTATATTAATATGTTATATTTTACAATCAAGTAAAGAAAAATCTGATTATTATAAAATAGAGATCAAAATACTGAATAATTAGTAATGACCTACAAAATTGGCCCTAATATAATAGGCTTATGCATCTAAGTATTATATAACCTCAGCTTGGATCATATTAACTACTATTTGGTCTTCCTTTAGGTCTAGTAAGCTTTCCTAAATGCTCTTTGATGTACTCTTTGAAACTTAATTTGCATATATGTCTTGAATTACCCATTCAATTTTTTTTAATCTTCTTGCTCCTAAATCTTGTAACTAGTCTATTAAATATAAGCAAGTGACCTTTTTATCAATATATCCAAGGTCCCAACAAAAATGACATATCATGTGACCTATTATATCTGTCAGCCTTGCATTAATGATAATTGAATTTAAGGGCTAGAATGGAAACTATATATGAATGTATATAACTTGTTTTTTGGCCTAGCAAGTGAATATCCAAATGAAGATGTACTATGCTCACTTACTATCTTAGGTTGATGGTTTGAGAGTCATCTTCCTACCACTCTTCTCCTTTTTTTAGAGTTGGTCAACTAAGCTTGGGAAGTGTCATCTATAGAGGGTGCCTCTGGGACTATTAACTCACTATAATATCTAGTTCAAAATTCAAGGCATTACACCTTTGTTATCATTGAACCCATATGGAGAAATTTCTTTATAGTATTGGCAAAGTGACTAAGCCCCTTAGTCTTCTAGTTCTTAAATAGAACACTATAAAATTTCAAAGATATCATGTCTTATTCATATGAGAGATTGTATTAACACATGTATATGATGACTTTTATGATGGGTCCATGCCTCTTATTCTTAGCAGGCTCAATTTCATTATTTGTTTGAATTAAAACTTATTATGTCAACTTTTAATGAGTTATCATTATGTTATTTAGATCTTTTTGTTTGTCATCCATTGTCTCTGATTGTCCATCTGTCCAGGTAAGGTGTCTAACTTATGTTCAGATTTTTATGTTCTATGTTAATAGAGAAGAATTTGTTTGTTGTTCTTTGGAATGAGGGTGTTGGATTTATATGTTGTTGTTTGGAATATTTTTAGAATAATTGATGGCTAGATGTATGAATTACATAAGTATTTACTGCATATGGAATGAGTTTGTATAATTATGGATGATTTAAGGCATAATAAGCCCGTAAGGCAGTATATGGGTTGGAAACCCATTATGCACTCTCATAAGGCTTATTGATGAAAAATTCCATGAGCCCAGGAGTCATAGCGAGAACTTAGTTTCTCGATTCAAAGGTGTAAACAATGCGATGTACCATAGTGCTTGTTAAATTTAAACTTTCAAAATGAACTTGTGGGCGATTAATTGAAACATAAAGACTTGAACTTCAATGTGATTTTTTCAAATTTAGTATTAACATAAGAAATTCACGTAATTGACATGATAATTCTTTGTATAATAAACCCCTAGGTTGGTATATAGGATTGAAAGCCGTGATATAACTCCCATGAGGCTTATCGGTGAAAGATTCAACAATCTTAAGAGTCATAATGAGAACTTGCATTTTTTATTTGTATGTGTAAGCAATGCATATACCATAATGCTTGTATGTGCTTTTTTTTTTTTACTTCTTAATGTCACTTCTTACAAGAAATTGGATGGCATATTGTTTTATTTAACTAATACTCACATATATTATCCATCAATTAAGTCAATATATTGATAAACCAAATACAATTCATTTATAGGTTGCTTATAGGGTGTTAAGAAATATTAAGGATAATTAAGATCAAAACCTAATATTGTCTCAAAAATTCTTCTATGAAGTTATAAGGTTATTATGACTTAGAATGTGGTGATTGTCTAATCACTAAGGTGGAATTGGTTATGACTAAGTTTTCTAATTGTGAGCTCATATAATGGGATATGTTGCTTTCAATTTGGAGGCAAATGGTCAGAGAACTATAAAAACTTAGGGGATGTTCTATAAACTTAAAGGGAATGAAAGACACCAACTATGAAATCACTTTTTTAAATGACAGTTTTGCAAAATGAGTAATGTAATAGATCATTGATGTATAGACGATTAACACCAGATGGTTTCATTAATCATGAGTTTTTTGAGGGAGTTGAAGCTTTTATTCACTATGCATGTTCTCAACTTGCATATATGGATGGTCTAAAAATTAGATTTCCATGTAACAAGTGCAAATATATTCGTTTTCTTCTAATTGATGAAGTGAATCTCTAATTATTATGAAAAGGATTTGTTACAAATTATTTTGAGTGGACACAACATAGGGAGCCACTAATTTATAACACCTCAAAAGGTAATAAAGTAAACTCGTCAATAAATATGGAAGGGTTTAAAGAGGGACTGGATTTATAATAAATAATGAGGGTGCAACTGAAAATCATTACACTCAAAGGGTTTATGATGCAGCCGATTATACCTTTCAGGTAAATATAAAAAATCTTGAAGAAGAATCAAACCCACATAAAAAAATTATTTTTGACTTACTAAAATCAGCTAAGTAAGAATTATGGCCAAATTGTGAGACCATGACCCAATTATCTTCAATTCCTAAAATATTGAACATAAAGTATAAAGGGTATATTTCTGATCAAATTTTGGATAAAATTCTTGCTTGTTATAATGAATTATTGCTTCTTAATCATACAATAGTTGATAATTTCTACAAAATGAAGAAACTTATTAGGGGTTTTGGTTTGCCAGTTGAAAAAATTGATTGTTTCAATTTTGGATGTATTTTGTTTTAAGGAGATGATGTGGAATTACAAAAGTGCAAATTTTATGGTCAATCTAGGTTCAAACCTAGAAAGTGTTTTATGAAACATAAATTAATACCTTGAAAGCAGATGTATTATTTCTTGCTAACTCCGAGACTCCAAAGACTATATGCCTCTGATATTACCGTATCTCACATGAGATGGCATGATGAATATGAATAGGAAGATAGAATAATGAGTCATCCATCAGATGCACTCATATGGAAACATTTCAATAACACCTATTTTGAGTTTGCAGCTGAAAGTCAAAATGTTAGGTTGAGATTGTTGATAGATGGATTCCAACCTTTTAGTCAATTCGACCAACATTATTCATCATGACTAATCATAATGATGCCTTATAATTTGCCTTCATAGATGTGTATGAATAAGGCATATATGTTTCTGATAGTGATTGTGCCAGGACCTAAGAATCCAAATTATAAAATTGATGTATTTTTACAATTATTGGTATCTAAATTGTATCATATTTGGAAATTTGGTATAGAGACATGTGATGTGTCTCTTAAACAAAAATTTTTGTTGATAGCAGTTTTGATATAGGCTATTAGTTATTTCCTTGCATATGCTATGATGTCTAGATGGAGCATAGTAGGAAAATTGGCTTGTCTTTATTGTAATAATGATTCTAATGCGTTTATCTTCCTAATGGGGCTAAAACATCTTAGTTTGACAACCATAAGAAATTTCTTCCTCCTGATCATCCATTTAGATGCAATAAACAAAAGTTCATTAAGAATAGGATGGTGCAAACATTCCCCCCC
>JAOSBN010000178.1:34083662-34109380 GCA_027563595.1 Erythroxylum suave
ACACTTTAATATTAATTCTTAAAAATTATCACCTATTAATATAAACAATTATAATGATAGGACTAAATACAAGAAAAAAAATTGAACGACAATCACAGAACTCTGAAACTGTTGATGAGAGTCAGGTATATCTTAGTGCAGTAGGTGGTAGGGACCGCTGTGAAAGGTTTTTTTACTTAAGTTTATTTGCAAACATATATTATTCGGAATCCTAGACATCGACTATAGCTACATTTAATAGGTGGTTTGCATTAAATGAAAGAGTCCTTCAGCTTGTGAGCATAGTGAAGAGGATGACAACTCAGTTGCAACAGTCAATGAAGTACATAGGCCAACTTAGTAATGAGATGGATCGATTGAAGGGGAGGGACAGGATCTCATTACAGCAATCAAACCATCCACCTTCACCACTTGCATAGCTTACATTGATAAGTGAATGTATTTGATGTTTTGCTACTCTTAAGTTTTTGTATAAATTCTTAATTTATAGTTATTTTCAAGATATTATTCATGTACAATGTAATTTTTTATTATGTTACTAATCAGAATAATGTTTACATTATATTTATTAATCAATGTTATATTATTTACAGAAAATAAATATACAAAAAATCAGAAGATGATAGAAAACTTAGGTAGGAAGTAAGAAATGACAGTAAATTTTCCGATGGTAGCGACAGAATATTGTAGTACCGTCAGAAAATTTACCGTCGCGATGAAGTGATATATTCTGTCGGTAAATGGGTAGGAAGTGAGAAATTGCAGTAAATTTCTTAATGGTACTACAATATTCCGTCTCTAATTAGCAATATGAGTAATATATTCCGATGGTCATTTTCCGACGGATTATATCACCCCGTTAGTAAGTTACTGACGGAATAATATATTATGTCAGTAAAAATTTAGCGAAGGACAATGTTTTCCTTCAATAAATTTTGTGACGGAATGTTGTATAGGTCGTTAACTTAGCGACAGACCTGCAATTTACAGTTGGTAAATTTAGCAACAGAGTATTGTGATTCTGTTGGCAAATTAGCGACTAAATATTTTTAATCCGCAAAGTTTCATTGTTAAAGTTACCGACGGATATCCAGAATTCGTCTCTAATTTTGCGATAGATTCGTTATATCCATCACTAAAATTTACCTACGATCATTTATTCGACGATTGTTTCCGTCAGTAATTTTCATCGCTAAAACCTATTTTTCTTGTAATGGTGTTCGAGAGTTAGTCTAGTAATGGAGGCAAAGTGATAAAATAGTAGACCAGTCTGTCCATTGTTTTTATTTGATGAATTTAGAGGACGACTTGTTTTTATTTGATGAATTTAGAGGACGAAGAGTAGTCGTTTGAAGTAGCCGGTGCTAAAACAAAACCATCGATTTAGCGGAGGTCAGATGTACCAAGGACAGCCTATCACTTTCTTACTTAGCTTTCGTTGGGATGATAATTTATAAGATTAGTTATAAATAAACTAAAAAAACGTATAACTTGAATTAGAAACCTAATAATTAGACCTAATTAATAACTTTTTACTCTCCACCTATTTTCCAAGTTTCGTACTCAAAAATCTCATTTTGCTCCTTTTATTTTCTGTGATTGACATAAATATACATGTGAGGAGGCAAGACAAAGTTGATATCTCCAATTTTGAGGGTGTGAGTGTGATTATCTTTGTATTCTTAAAGAAGTAGGGACTCAGATTCTCTAAACCTAAGACTTTCAATGCATGAGAGGAGCATTTGAATGATTTCTATACAAAATTATGGACGGCGAAGAAGCTTGGTAATATTTGTGAACACATAGTTGAACTAGAATTAACGCTCTTTCTGATTCTAATTCTTTTACTCCTCTAGTTCAGAAGAGAAGTTTTTCCTTTACTTGAAAAATAAGAAGAAATTCTCTTATATGCTTTGAAAGGTAATGTTATGAATTAAATAATTTATCTTCATTTGATCATGTCAATATGGAGTTTAAGTTCTGTTTGATTTTTGTGGGTATATATAATAGTAAGATATATTAAATCAATGGAGGTAAAAGAGAAATCTTTATGTCGTTGAACTATTTATGTTCATGGAACCAAAAGACAAAATTAAAGAGCTAGAAAAGTGTTTCAGCTCTTAGTGTTGACATGCATAAGCTAGCGAGATGGTCTAAATGTAGGTTGTGGACTCTGAAATTTTGTTTTACTTCCCTCAAATTATTATTATTATTATTATTATTATTATTATATAAAATAAAATAATTTTGATAGATAAAATTTGTTAACTAACTCAAAGTTAATTTTTGATGAGGATAATAATATATTTATATAGTAGAATTTTTAAAAGCATTCTTCATTCAATTTTATGTAAATTGTGATATATTAGGTAGGTATTTATGAAAAATCCATTAACTCATACATTTGGTCAAAATTTTAAAGGAAAATAAGCTAAAAATCCAGTATTCTATCATGGTTAGGCATTTGGTGAAACTGGAGACTAAGGCTTGAGCCCAAGCCGCAGTGATTCTTCAATGTCCAGGTTAGCAGTTTTAAGAGAACCATACATGTCCAAAGGTCTTCGGTAGCTGACCGTCTGTAGGGGGGGGATCGTGGTTCAGAAATATGTGGCTTACATAAGTCTGATTAGACCAAAATAGCTAATGGGCCTAAATTATGCTTAACGGTATACTAACAAAGAAGGGCTGCTATTGGGTCAATGTTTGGGCTGCTATATCCTATTTCTGTTTTTGATTGAAATGCATCATCATGACCACCAATAGTGTCCGCTTTTGAGTAATTTCCTTTTTGGGCTAATGACCGAGGAGAACCTTGCATACAACCTAATCAACAGAGATTGTTGATTGAAGTCTTATTTTTTCCGTCATCATACTCTTTTAAGTTACAATTATTTCTAGTACCAAACAATAAAAGAAATGTTCTTCTGAAACTGCGCGCACATCAGAAAAAGCAATTAGTCGAGGATATTCCATCGGCATACCCCATCTGAAACTTAAAAGCAAGAAAGAATAGCCTCAAAAAGCTGAGACGATTTGGCTATGAGTTTGTCCGTTACCCAGAAGAAAGGAATTACATAGGAATGAATACTAAGGCAACCTTTCTTTGATGTTCTAATTTAACAGGGTCAATGAAAAATCGCAAAAAAAAAAAAAAAAATCATACGACTGAAATGACGCTTTAATCATAACAAACATGGGAATCAGCTAATGTGTGTGCCTGATAACGAGATAGATGAACCAACAAAGGAATTTCAATTTTATTTTTGGCCAGCTCCAAGAATATTTGAGACAATGACAAATGTCGAGAAGTTAACTAGTCTTATTTTCAACTAAGAGAGAAAAAAAAAACAACAAAAAGATGACTAGGCGAATATTCCGCAAAAATACAACTTGGCAGCATGAGATCGAGCGTGTAAAACTGACAAGGGTTTTGGAACAAATTCCGCAAGACTACGTGAACCCGGAAAATGCATCCCATTATGGCGAGATTACTCTTTTAGCTAGTAAGGATCATATGTTTAGAAATGTGAAAAGGGGTTATAGAAAAGGAAATAATTAAAAAGAAGAGACACGTTGCTTCAATGATATATTACCTAAGAAAAGCGTGACCATCAAGAAGGGTAAGTAGGCAAACAGTTCTCAAATTTGTAATACGTACATGATTGAAACATTACCTCATGCTGGCATCAAATTTGGTAAGTATCAACAGTATCCCCTATGAAATGAACCTTTCCTTTTCCTTGATTCCCACGTCTGCTTTGTAAATAGCTTTTGCAACATATATCATTTCTATCTTTCTCCTCCATTTTGCACTTGCGAGGTTTATATCCCAGTAGTTTATGAAGAGAAATGTTTTACTGTATTGTTTCTAACTGTAATGCAGAAACAGCAATCGTAGCTAGGATCATATGATTATTAATTGCAATGTTGTCCCTTTTAATTTGCTAGTGATTCATGACAATATGCACCTTGTAATCATTGGTATTTCTTCTTATATATTCTTGATTGTGGTCATGTCTTATTACAAACATCATTTTTGTTGTACAATCTTTCTTCCAACATTCCTGGTGTTGTAGACGGAAATATTTAATGACGAATGTATCGTAATCGTAATTAAGCTTAATTGACTGCAACTTCCTTAATCTTATACCCACCAGAATGTTGACTGTTAGTAATTGAGAGAGAGCGAGATAAATGGTGATCATGATCTGAGGGATGATCACCAACATATTCAGCTTCTTAACTCCAATCATGAAGACTTTGAGGCAGAAGAAAACCTATGGTGTTTGGGACCTGGGACCTCCACCTTCAACTTGAAGGGGCATATATAACACTAAAAAATGAAGGAGAAAAAAACTAATGCCGTGACACAATCTCAAAAGTAGTTAATAAAGGTAGCTTTCCATTGTGAAAAGCAGTAGCATAAACCATGCCAAAGTTGACAAATCAAAAAGAAGCAATTCTTATGGGTATGAGATGTGAATGTGAATCAGGGACCACAAATATCCCTGATGAATTGTATGATCTTTGTTACTTGTATAAGAATTGTACTAATCTGATAAACAAAAGGACCCAACCAAAATTTGTTGCTCAGTTTAATTTGTCTTCCACATGGAAAATTAATATCTATATCATCTAGCCGTTTAGAACAAGTTAATAAGATCTATATATTTGAACATGAGCCACAAACGATTCAATCACTCAGCTTGGTGATCACAGAGAGACCAAGAGAGGGACATAACCCCTAACTATACATTAAAACATAAGAATATTTTATTTTTCAGAAAAAAGATGTCATATCCGGAAGGGGAAAGAAATATCTCAATGATTCTTGCACCAAGCACTGGCAATTCCAATTTAGCCACCAGTAAATAAAATTGTTCTTTCCAACTATAAAGTAAAGGATGCAAAAACTATTCTCGACCCAGGGAACCAATACCCATAGTGTCCTTAACCAACTATAGCTTTTTTATGTATATATATATATATATGTATCGAGTATTTAACAATACCTAAACTACTTATCAAACATCACCATCTTATGCCAAGACTTGTGGGCATATCCCAACAAAGCACCAGCCAAGCTATACAGCAAGTATATCTTTAACCTGCTAAGTCGTGCAGCAACTGAGCTCCCATCAAGTTCCTGTAAGGCAAGGTCTGGCCTTCTCCATCTAGAAGGGAGTATTGAACTGGTTGGCAGTCTTCAATATGATCTCTAGCGTAAAACAGAGAGTTTTGAGAGGCAGGAGAGAAGGCTAAGCTCACTCCAGTCCCTCCATGCTGTTGCAACCCTAAAGTCAATGATACACCACCACTATTGAAGGTTTGGCTGGTGGCACTATGATGATCATTAGCATAAGAAACCCCACCAGCAGGTTGTTGATTGTATGTAGAAAATTCTAATTCGAGAGGACCAAAGTTGCCAAAGTTCTGGTGTGGGTGATGCAAGTGGTGATTTTGGAAGGTTTTAATGCCTTTTGAGTTATCATTTCTATCTGGGTTAGAGATAATGGACGAAAGGCACTCAGAGTCAATCCGAGTGAGCTGATCTGGAGCTGGTTTCTGATCCGCAGAGGACAGATTATGATTTGGCCGGTCATTATTGTCGTCAAGATCAGTAACCCCCTCTGTAGAAGCCATGTTGTTTTCGTGCTCTTTGGTCTCTTCCATGTACATTTCTTCTACCATAGGTTTCCAAAGTCTCACTCTTGCATTGATGAACCAATTAGACACCTGTGAAACAAAAATATAGCATGTACGGACAAATGGCAACAGAAATTTAATATGCGTAGTGATATAACATGCACATAATTTAATCGATGCAAATCACGATCAATGAAATATACAATTAATCTGCAGATATCAAGAAGAAAATGTCATTATCTTCATGAATGGCTACATTATGCACACAATAAGACAAAGAGAAGTAGACGTGCCTGGCTTCTTGAGAGGCCAGTTTGGCGAGCTAAGATATGTTTATCAACATCGTTGGGGTACCTGCAAGTTTAACCATGAAAGGTCCTGTGTCATAACTCAGAAATGAACTTTTGAGATTTAAGAACTAAATGTAAATGTACTTTCACTAGGATTTCTTATTCTGTGTCCGGCGAGTGCGAGTGATAGAGAGAGAAATGGGCCCTATGTAAGAGAATCAAATCCATGCAAAGACGAAATACGAGAGGCATATATGGAAAGAGAGCTAAATGATTGAAAATAATATGACAAACACAAATGTAGACATAGAATATAAATGGAGGGAGGTGGGTGGAAACTAACAAAACATATAATACAAGTGAGACGGAACATATATGTGATCATCATTTATAACAGTACTAGTAGGAAACAACAATATGTATTTTTTTCTTGTTCATTTGGATGAAAAAACAATGATTCTCCCTCAAAATCTACTTTGTAGTGTAGCTGAGTGTAGCGGAGCTGTGTGAAGACCACTGTTCAGTATGATAGATTATCGATTAAAGAAAGACTAGAGAGAGAGAGACTAACGGGTGTAAGAAGTGTTCAAATAACCAGGCTCGAAGAACCGAAACAGATCGTTCCGGTAAGCCTCTTTGCGGCCTCCATGGATGACTCTCCATCATGCTCATTTGTTGAAAGGCTCTTTGTTGTCTTAAGGCTTGATCAATTATCCTCAGCCTTGGAGTTTCACCTCTTGATGTGCCTGGCGCAACAAGATCTTTCTCTCCCATGGCTTTCTTTGTTGCATGAATTTGAGACACAATCCCATCTCTTAAACACCTGAAATGCCTGGACATGGCCTTTGATGCCAAAGCTGAATATACTGTAGCTGCCCCAGTTCCGGCAGTAGCTTCAAAAGATGAGACTACAGCTTTCATTTGATCGCAATAGTGCCTGTATCTTCTGTCGACCTAAATTTAATCACAGGAAATGACAGACACAGGAGTTAATGAGAGAGTTGGAAGTTTCTCTGATGACAGTTACAGATAGGAATATATATATACAATCTGGTAGAGTAATGAGATGAAAACAACGACGCCTGATAAGAAAAATGGAATAGATGTTTCTTCAAGAGAATTAAAACTAACTTCGGTTGTCACGGAGTGGGCATTTATGGAGAGGCCCCAAGTCGCGAAATTAGTTCAAGAACAAAATTGGAGAACCCCAACTAATCAACAACTAGTAAAAGTTTGGGATCTCTTTTTAGTGCATGGAAAGAGTTATGCGCTTGATTTTACTTTGCTGAAAAGAACAAACGAAAAAGAAGGTATCTTATGGAATTAAAAAAAGGGAATGAAATTTTTGATAACATACATACCTCTTCCAGCATCGACAGCAGCTTTGTCTTTCTCTTCTGCAACTCCATAAATTCGAGAGAGTACAAAGGTTGCTTTCTCGAAGAGCTGCTATTTCCATTCTCATCGTCCCACTGTCTTGTCTTGTGGGATTTTAGCTTTTGTGTATCATTGTGCTTAGTACCAAGGCTACAGAACTCGTTCAGGAGTTCTTGTACAGGACCTAGATACTTTGAGTTCCTAAGTTGAAACTGACCTTGATGATGCAAATTCGCAGCTTTTGTCAAAAGATCATCTTGGATTATCTGTTGCTCTCGTTGAATACTTGAAACTGGAGCAGGCTTCCCAAGGAAACCATCTCTAGAATTATTTGAATGCAGAAACCTCATTTCTTCTTGCGGATTTGCATGATTATGATGGTTGGTTGTGTGCCTAAGCTCAAAGGACTGCAAGCCAATGCTTGAAGGATTGGTTGAACTCAGAGAGAGTGAAAGACCTTGACTTGGCCTCTCATTTCCTTCGCAAGGAAAGACGCACCTCAGAGAAGAATCATCAACAACCAACCTATTTTCTTGCCAAGAAGTTGAGTCTGGTCCAACCATTAGATTCTCATTACTTGCCTCGGACATCCCAGTTGTAAAATCAGGTTTATTGTACTCGTGTTGATAGAATTCGCTTGTGGATTCATTGATTGTTTTTGATGTTGAAGAACCACCAGGATTGTTGTTCCCTGATTTGTTGAAGAACCCTTTCCACAGAACAGAGTTGCCGTCGCCTTGTTGATCCGGTAGATTCTTTGAAAACCCTATCATCTCCATACCTGTGGTCAAGTTGAAGATCTCCGGGTTGGATTCAAAGCCTTGGATCTGATTCACGAGATGGTTTTGGATCGTTGGGTTACCAGATGAAACATCTGAGTAACAAAAGGCTGCTGATGATACCATCTCCCTTGATTTATCCTCAAGTAGTTCTCGAGCCATGACTACGTCAGCTATATCCTTTCTCCTCTATCTCAGGTTGGTCTTACAGTTTCTTCAAAGCTGATGTGGCTTCTGCAACTTTACAATTTACCCAGATCAAGTCGCACCTAAGAAGCCACAAACCGCACCATCAAAGCGCTGTTAAACACATAAAGGAAGATCATCAAGCAGCGAACTCTGGACAGTAAAGCACGAACCTTTTCTTCACAAAGTCCTAGATTTCCTGACTTTACGTAGGAGAGTGAAATATTAGATAGAAGGAGAGAAACCTGACCAAGGACGAGTGGAATATCACAGATGAAACTAAAGAATATCAGTAGAAAGTGGCAGTTTGCTGGTGAGCTTTGGCTGGAGAGAGATAACGAAGAAGCAGAAGAAGAAGAAGATGATGACTACGATGAAGATAAAATGGGGTGAGGTAGGCTCACTTTTTTCTTAGGTTCCATCTCTTAATAAGCCAACAGGGTATGCCATGAAATGAAAACCTATCCTAGGTAGAGAGGATCACATATATCTTCTCAGGAATAGAGGATCAGATAGAGGTGACGATGAATATATGCCTCTTCTTTTCCCCCTCTCTCTCCCTATTTGTTTCTCTAGGACTAGCTCAAGTGGGTCAATGCAGCAAGTATATAAATATGTCCGAATTAGACTTTCTTTGTAGTAAGAAAAAACACAAAATCCTTCAATTATGTCACACCCACCAATTAAAACCCGCAGGGGATGATAATCAAGAAAGACAAATTCTAGAAGTATTATTTGGGCGATTAAAGTATGGATGAATAGAAACGCAATGACAGAGAGAACAGGAACAACAGAATACATAACCTACAAGCCGCCACATGATACATTCTCAAAACTATATTTGATATACATATATATATGTTCTCTTTATAGTCTAGCGCCTTAGATTACAATAAGCCTATGGAAATGGAAGCATATGTTTATATGCAAAAGAGAAAAGAAAGACTAAACAAACACAATCCAATAAAGTTTAAAAATAATAAAATTGAGAAAGGGGGCGTTATTATAGAGATCTTTGTGGTTGGATCGAATCCCAAGAAATCATTCCTAACTAGGAGTTGTGTCCAGGCTTTTTCAGAGAGACTTATGTTCGAGCAGACTATAGGCTGGTCAGTCTAGCGGAGGCAAGTACATACTTCCCAACGCTTCTGACTACTTCATAATAGCTTGAAAATTCGAAGGACTTCTTCAATGATTAAAATATTAGAATGGAATGGGGAGAGAAAGAGGTGGTTTGGCCATACGAGGAGGACAAGTAGAAGTGATGCTACCGGTGGTGAAAATTTGTTCCCATAATAAGGGGGGGAGAGTTCGGGAAAGAGAGAAGATGAGGTGGTCCAGTCCAATGTTTCCCATCCAACTCTAATTAATAGGTCTAATAAAGTAGAGTACTACAAACCAGTCCCACCCATGTATCTCTCTCTATTGCATGGGGGATGGGGGGACCATGTCATTTGCAGCAATAGCATCTCTTCTTTTATTAATGGCCGTGAAAATATATGCCCACCTCCACGCGCATTTCATGCGACTTCTCCATCCCATTTTTGTCTATCAACGTGATTTGCATTCCGCCACTACAGACTTTGAGTCGAAGCTTTCTGACCCTTATTAGGGGATGCAATAGGCCGGGTCAGGTTGGATCCCTTATCAACGTGGTCCAATCCTAAATCTAAAACTCGATTGATTGGCTCATGTTAGTCGACCTAAAAGCTCAAACACACCAAACTTCCAGCAATCAATCCAATCAGACTCGATCCAACCTTGATATTCAATTTAGCCTCCGCTTCTTTCTTTCTTCACCCAAAATTTTGCCCCAAACACCACTTTTGATATAGTTTGAGATTCTATTCTTATCCTACCATCAAACTAAATCAAAATCAGTGTCTTTCCAAAGAAGAATACATCAAAGTTACTTTTGTTCTATTTTTTTTTCTTCATCTCTCATACACACAAAAATCACACCCAAATCACAAAAGTATCATTGAAGCAAAGATTATAATTTGTGTTTGCCCCCCAACTTAAAGAATGAAATGGCATACAAAAAGGGAAAAGATTATAGGAAAAGAATGGCATGCATTAGTAAGGAGTTTACATTGTCAAATATTAGGAAAGAGAGCACTTGAGATAGTTGAAAAGCTATGAAATAGAGGAGAAGAGAAATAGAAGAAACAAGGTTGAGATTGCTCGAAAAATCTAAAATAAAGAAGAAGAGAAATAGAAGAAACAAGGGTAGAGGATGTTAAAAGTGAAAACGACTATAGACAAGGGAAAACAAGTTGCTGATGAAGATAAAAGGAACTTAAGATTTTCTAACTATATATTCAAGCTTCAAGTCCGGTTAGACCAAGAAGCTTGAAATTTTTTTAGAAAAAAACTCAATTCTAGTCGGATATCCGGTTAACTTGAGTGAACCTATTGAATTCGAATTAGACCATATCGAATCAAGCTATGCCTAGGTTGTTTTGCCATACCTGTCCTTATTAGTGTCATTCCAACTATCATACAAATTTTAATTTTTGTACATTATTCTTCATCTTTCTTTAATAGTTTAAATTTTCAATTGACTTATTTTTAAAGTTCATAATTTAATTTTTGTAAGCTTTTTCTTTAAAGTATTTGTTAAGCAAATGAATAACTAATCAAATTCACCAACTTCACTAAAAAGTTTAAACTTTAAAGTTCTACTATTTCTTAACCTAAATATTTGTTTCTATATATAAATTTATAATTTATAAGATTATAATATGTGTTCTCTTCCCAACTTAAAGAATGAAATGGAAAATAAAAAGGGAAAAGATTCTAGGAAAAGAATGACATGCATTAGTAAGGAGTTTACATTGTCAAATAATAGTACCTGTAGTTGAGAGAGGAATATTAGGAAAAGAGAGCACTTGAGATAGCAGGAAAACTATAAAATAGAGGAGAAGAGAAATAGAAGAAAAAAGGTTGAGATAGCTGGAAAACTCTAAAATAAAAAAGAAGAGAAATAGAAGAAACGAGGATTAAGGTTGGTAAAAGTGAAAACGACTATAGAGATTTAGAGATGAAGATAAAAGGACCTTAAGGTTTTCTAACTATGTATACTTAAGCTTCAAGCTAGCTCAGACCTAGAAGCCTAAATTTTTTTTAGCAAATAGCTCAATCCTAGTCTGATATCCAGTTAGCTTAAGTTGAACTTGTTGAATTCGAATTAGACCATATTGATTCAAGTTACGCTTCGGTTGTTTTGCCATACCTATCCTTATTAGTGTCATTCCAATTAATTTTTATACATTATTCTTTAACTTTCTTTAATAGTTTACATTTTTTAATTGAATTATTTTTAAAGTTCATTATTTGACTTTTGTAAACTTTTTCTTTAAAGTATTTGTTAAACAAATGAACAACTAATCAAATTCACAAACTTCACTAAAAAGTTTAAGAGACTTTTTGACAATTTGATCCTAGTAAAATTTAAATTGCTTTATCAAAAACTTACAATGGAATAACATACTAGGATCAAATTTTGATAGCACCATTGATGCAGTTAGATGCAATTTATATAGATTCTTAAAGTTTAACTCATTAATAGTGGTCATATCCTTATGGCAAGGTCTAAAAAAGAATTTCAACAACTGTAGAGATCTATTTAAACAGACAAGGTCAAATCATTCGAAGAAATAAAAGAGAATGAGGAGGTGGAATGCTTTATAAGAGTGTGAAAACTTGCCAAAATGATATGTAAAATCTCTACAAAATGGAGTCAAAAGATTAGAATATATATATATATATATATATATATATATATAATCAAGATAGGAGGAGTTGAAGAGCAATTGTTAATCCTAGATACAAGTTTCAACCAAATCTTAAACTATATTTAGGACAGAGACCTTGCTAATCCCTAAAATTGTTGCCACCAGGTCAAAGCAATATTGCATATTCTATAGATTATGGATATGACATCAAGGAATGGATTAATTTAAAGTAGAGAATTGAAGCCTTACTCCATAATGTCCTTCTACAATAATTTTAATATATAACTTAAACTAGAAGATATGGGGAAAGGAAAAATCCTAATATGCAAAATGAAATATCTATAAGGAGGAACCTTTCTTATAATTAAGAATCTAAGAGGAGAAGCACTCTAATAATGAGAACAATCAATTTAATTGTGGTACGAGACTCAAAAGTTAGTAGAAACTAGCTGAGAAATTCCATAAACATATGCAATTCCATGTTTTCTCGATATCATGTATGAAAAGAAAGTATCCATTTCAAATAAAGTTTAAGGATGAAAAGATAATAGATATAAGAAATATTTATAAGGATAATGATGGATAAGAAGAAAATATCAAATCATAAAATCGAAAGGGTACTAATAGATAATAGAAAGTATCTTCGACATTTTTTTTTACAACACATTCAATGAGATAGGTTGCCAAAACCAACAACTTAAGTTTAATTTCATACGTTCGATCAAATTTGGAGGGAGATCAAGTTCACCCAACAAACAAGATTAGTCTGCTGATAATAATGGGAGAGCATTGTCAAAAGGGAAAATAAATAGAGTTTCATATTAGTTACAAACTTGCATCTTACAATATGTCATTTTTAGGTATGCAAAAAGGTTGATTCATTACTTGTACCAATTAACAACAAAGCTTTCAACAAAATGTAGTGGAGAGATGGAATGAAATCAAAGCATTTAATGATAGTGTTCTGCAACATCTCCAAAAGGAAAGCAAAAGATAAAGCAATTGGATGTTGGAGACCTAAATGTATTAACACTAAGAGATTATTGGCAACTAAACTTGTAGAAGAAGTGGTTTGCATCCAAATCAGTGGACTAGGAGATGTATGCATTCTTAAGATTGGGTAAAGAAATGACTTGGGATGAGAGGGAAGAAATGAAATAGCTTCTGTTCGAGCATAACAATGTCTTTGCTTGGCCCTCTTAAAAAAAAATCACTTATAAGATCAATGTGGTTCTTACCTTTAGGCCTACAAAATATAAGAAGAGATTATTTATAAAATAAAAATATAATAAAAATAGTTTAACAAGATTCTTGATGTAAGATTTATTAGAAAAATTAACCAAGCTAATGGTTAGAAAATGTAATTATGGTAAAGAAGTCCAATGGAAAATGGAGAATGTTTAAGAACTTAATAAATTTAAATAAAACTATAGTTAAAGACTATTATCACTCCTTAAGATTGACTAGCTAGTGGATATGACATTAGGCTACAAGTATTTGAGCTTTGTAGATTCTTATTTAAGATACTATTAGATTTTAATGCACAAGCCATATCATGAGAAGACTCCATTCATCACTCATAATGGGACATATTGCTATAAGGTAATGTCTTTTGGGTTAAAAAACACAATTTTAGTATAAAAAAGGCTTATCAATACAATTTTATAAAGACATTTAGTAAGAAACATGGATGCATACATAAACAATATGATAATAAAGACCAAATAAGGATTTATTAATATTATAGAACTTTATGATTGCTTTAAGATTATTAGGGAGCACAATATGAAACTTAAACCTAAAATTTGCATATTTGGCATGTTAAGTAGCAAGTTTTTGCTTTTTATAGTTAGCTAGAGGGGAATAAAGATCAATCAATACGAAGTCATGAAGATTTTTTTTATGAAAATTAATATGACTGTAAGAGATATATAATAACTTTTAATAAGAATCATTATTCCATTTTGGTTTCTATCCAAATCTACAACAAAATATATATACCATTTTTCAAATTATGTTAGCAAAAGAATTTTGAATTGAATGAAGAATGCATAGAATCTTTTGAGGAGCTAAAAATTTAACTAAGAATTTTTCCATTTCTAGCTACACTAATTGATAAGGAGAGTACTTGTACTTTACGTGGTAACTTCAAACAAGTTGATGGTTTTCATGCTTGTGAAAAGCCTTAAGCACTAAATACATATATATTATATGATCAAGATCTTTTAACGTCTATAAATAAAATATACGCTTATAAAGAAACTCACGCTAACTCCCATGACAAAATCAAGAAAGTTTCAACATCAATTGTAGGCCTATATTATTAGCATTGTCACATTTGCCACTACAATACATGTTATAAAAGCTAGAAATTTCTAAGAGGATAATAAGACAGTCAGTTGGTCTAGGAAATTTATTGATATAAGCCAAGAAACTCTATGAAGTCTCAAGTGATAGTACATTTCATTATGAAATGTACATTCTTAAAGGATCTAGGAGATGAAGATGGAAGTCAATGACCTCTATTGTGGGTTATATGTATGTCCAGAATCATGAGATAAGGTGGGAATAAAGTAGGAGTATGTGTATAATAATCCCTCAATATATAATTCAAATATCAACAAAACCATAACTTCAAGAAAATTAATAATAAAGAAAAAATATAAAGCTATCTTGTGCGTAATTTGATTGATGAAAGGACTACAAAAATCTAATATCCTGAATAAATTAGACTCTTAATTTGTTGTTAATTAGTTGAAGGAATGTTATAAAGTTAGAAAGGATAGGATGCAAAGATAAAAGGAGTTCTTAAAATTTGTACTAATGGGATTAACATTAATGTTGATTTCAAATTCAAAAAGAAGAATAGTTGGTAGACCAATTTGTTAAAGAGGGAGCTAGAGAATTTTAGACATTTGGAGCATTCTCCGAAAAGAGAATGAGCCTATGCTTAATAAAGTAGTTCTGGGTCAATTGACAAAGGGTGAGAAAGAACTGATTCCCAACTATCAGTTACTTTAAAAAAAGGGAGTAACTTATAATAAGGACTAGGTTCAAAAGATATTATGTAGATATGCAAGATATATCATAATGCAGGACAATTAAAAAAGAAATCCTTTATGATGCCTTATCTGTGTTGAGTTAGTTTAATATAAACACACTAAATCTTGAGAGAAATCCATTGCGGATCCTATTAAGCACATCAAGTAGTAGTTAGCCTAACACATAAAATATTTAACGGTTTAATATTTTTTGCAAATATTGAGGAAAGATTTTATGGACTATGTAAAGACAAGTGATTGTTGTCAAAGCCATTCTCCTTACCATTGTCACCTAATTATAAATCACTCACTAATTTCCAACATTGTACTTTTTTCTTAGTAAGGGACAGACAGATTAAAGCCCTTCCCTCTTGATATGAAAAATATAACTTTTCTTTTTGTGGTAGTTAATTATTTCACAAAATAGGTTAAGGAAAAATCATTCACATTGAAGGTGCTAGAAAATTCATTGGAACCATATTATATGTAGATAAAAGTTTCTTTTTTCAATAGTCATAGACAACAGCTTGCAATTTTTTCAATATTCGTAGACAACAGCTTGCAATTTGAAAGAAAGAGTAGAATTTTAAAAGATCTATAAGAGTTAAGTACAAAGTTTCTTTAGTAGCACATCCAATATCTAATGGTCTAGCAAAAGTGTCAATTATAGGATAATACAAAGATTGAGGGTAATATAGTAAGAGCGATTATTTTGAAAAGCTATATAATATTTTTAGGCATACAAAGTTAACTCAAAGAGATATATAGGAAAATCCCCTTTTAATTCAACATTTAGAGTGGAGGAACTTATTCCTGTTGATTTAATATTTATAAATCTACGAATGTCCACCTTTATTAAAGAACATAATTACAAGTATCTTTAAAATGGTGTGACTTGATTAAGGAAATAAAAAAGAAAACAACATTGAGGAATGTCACTTATCAACAAAGAGTCAAGCCATTCAATATGAAGAAAACAAAACTTATAACTTTTGTTAAAGAATTTTGAACCTAAAGAGAGAAAACACATTGGAAAGTTTGGAAGCAAAAGGAAAGCTTGCTTTAAATTAAATAGGATTGTTTAGAAGCATGAGGTATCTAACTTTTTAATGCCTCATATTCATAACTGTAACCTATTCCTTTGAAAAGTTAGTGTACTCATCATTCTCAATCTTAGGCTTAGGATGGATTCTTAGGCAAATAAATCTCTTAGTTTGGATTATCGATTATTTAAGTGTGGATGTTTTAACTTAACCATTTCTTTATACTTATTAAAACCTTGATAAGTACAATGACCACGTTATTGTAGTTATAAGTATCAAATGACTTACTTTTTAGGAAATTACAATGTATGTCAACTTTTTACTTATTTCTAATGAATTACTTGATTTTATTGTAAGTTCTCAAGTCAAGTCTTTTGTAATCTATCTTTAGACTCTAAATCTTGGTATCAAAGGCTTTAATATACTTGTTCATCTCCCCTACCTCTTTAGCATGCTTATGATTTAACTAATTCATAAAATTTTCTTATTGTCTAGCCATCCTAGTATTGCTCAAGGAGAGCCTCTCCATCTCTATGCTAGCTTTCTCATTGAAAATTAATAAAGAATTTAAAATAACATAAGAATATTTGGTTTGAATTTCTAAAGAAGTTTGAGTAAAATTTACCTTTATAATGTTTACTTAAGCTTGACAACAAACTATCTTTATTTAGTTATTCTTTAGTAACCTTTTATTCTTAGGCAACATAAAGCCCTTGTAAACTTAGATCCTAACTCTACACTAACCAAAGATAGATCATCCACCTTGATATTCTATTTGAAAATTAATAGTTCAATCTTGGGCATGAATTTTTTTCCTTTGTATTTGGAGATAGAAAACTGAGAAAATGAAGTATATTGAACATATTTGGAGGTTTGATGCAGTGGTTTTAAGGAATGTTTCACTTGATATACATATCGACAAATGCCAACCATATGATCTACATGATTCCTTATGGATCTATAGATTTCCTTGAGACACCATCCTTTTTCTCTTCCTTAATGTCTCATAGCTATTCTAAGCCACAAATAAAAGCATATTGAGATCCATCCTTGTAAAATATGACATTAAATGGTTAGTTTAAAACTATATGTAAATAATAATATTTTTCTTTAGATAAAAAACCTGCAATTAGATCTATCAATTATTAATGCTAGCCTCTATCAAAAGTTTTTCCTCTAACATCTCATCTTTTGTAGGAAGGGAATTCTTTAAATCTATCAGGGTTTAGGTGTAGGAGTTAAAGAGGGCATCATATTTTTTTCTTTTACTAAACTCTAGATTAACCTCCCCCAAGTCTGCCTAAAACTAAAAATGCTTTCATCCATCAAGGACATGAGTAAGAAACTTTTTTATCACCTATGAGCTCCTTTAAGTGATTTGTTTAAAGTCATTTCAAGTTTAAAGTTTAGGCTAAAACAATTAAAGAATTTGCTTAAGTGTCTAATTTGTTGTAGAAATCCACAAAGCTCCATGAATTGTTCAATATTTTAAGTGATATGATACTTGGAAACAGGAGATGAGATACTAAGAGTAGGATTGTAATTGTTTCAGTGACATACATTTCTCCTTTAAGGTTTGGTAGTATAACTTGTTCAAAAAAAGTCACATCCTTTATTTGAGACTATCTTAATATACATTTATTTCGTTAGGTTATTTAAAGCAAGCCTCTTAGAGAGAAGAATACACCTTATTTTAGAATAAGAAGGGATGAATAAGTCAATTCTCATCCCTTTAAAATAATTAGCTTAAATATTTTCTATATTATTTTCAGCTTTGAAGCCAGTTATTATCGTAACATGAGGGACTATAACGCTTAAATTACTATCCATTGCCCTTCCCCTATTCACTGTTACTAAAAATGATTGACGCCTTAAACTTGTGACTAAAAATATTGACAATAGAACTTGCATACCTCAATGCACGAAAAGATACGTAAAAAATCTAAACAAGGAACATACTGAAAAAGAAAGACTTCATTTCAAATTTGTTGAGTTATGAGAAAACTTCATAGTATAGTCTTTGGCTTTGTGAGATTGGCAAATTAACAATTATTTCTTACTTAATCTGAATAAAGAAGATTAGTGATTGTGAAACTATATTTCAAATTTGAATAATTCCATTAATATGGTCTATTGATTAAATTAGGTGGATTGTTGATATAGAAGAGTTATTTTATAGTGGTATTAGAAGTTAAAATCTTGTAATTCTCATAAGCAAAGGTCTAAATTTGAGAATTTAGTTATGGGAATTATGGGCTAATGAACACGTCTATACCAAGAGTCGTATAAATATGCAAAATTAGTAGACTCACGATGTTGTCTCCACACGTTCATAATGCCCCCACAATCATATCCTAAATACCTACAATGTGTTCTAGAAACATATAAGCAAGAGTGAGAATATGCAATTAAGATAAATGCATCAAAACTCTAATAAGTTAAAAGGATAAACTTTCACTTTATCTTGTCAAACTCCGAGCATTTTCTTAATTACAAGTTAAACTAATACGAGGTAGTATAGAAAACAAACGCATAAACCTAAAGATACTATTATATTTATATCATTTACTTATACAATTATTGTGTTTATCATTTTAAAATCAAAATGACTTTTTATAAAGATTATTAATAAGCATTTTATTTGCTCTTCTTGATTTCACCCTAGATAGTCAATTTTTATTTCAAAAATTCAAGTATTAATACATATCTTTTTATTTTGTTTATTTTGATTTCAATAATTTCTATAGAAAGTAGAGTTTGATTTCATTTTACCAAAACTTTATTATTGAATGAGAGCTTTAATTAGTATTATGACTATCTTATATTTTTGGTTTATCTCATCAAATATATATATATAGTCATTTTTTATATTTTAAAAACTTGCTTTTGCTTCACAGGTCAATTTAGTTTTAATCAACGTAAAACAGCCGAATTGGGCTTTGTTTTACTCACTGAATAATGACTTTGCTGCTACTAATTAATCCATATTGCAATCTTAATCCTTCCCAAAAATAGATTTCAAAGAGAATACATAATAATCCAACACTTGATATCATTATTTAAACTAGACCAGCAATCAAATTTAATACATCACGAAGCAAAAATACATTTATTAGCGAAAAGGAGACTCATTAATGGAATTTATTTTGTTCTTAAATGATAATAAAGAATCCGAACTTTTCAACTGTTGCGATGAATACCAATTCTTGCTCCTTTCTATTTTAATTAGAAGATGTTGAAACTATTATTTAATGAGATATACCAAAAAAAAAGACTTTCAAAAAATAGAATCTCCTTCTTCCCCAAAACGTGGGACAGCCGACTTATCTCAATATACAATTTCTGCCATTCCATCCCTTTTCTTCCATGTTTCCTATTTATTCTTTTATTAAATTTGGTTTGGTTTTTTCAGAATCAAATCGAAGTGAGAACTGAGAAGTTTGTTTCCGTGCGAATTCTGTATTTCGTGACTAGACATCTCTATTACCAGTTATCTGCAAGCATAATAGATATATATCGTTTATCTTGTTCAAATGAAAATGATAAATATAAAAAGAATAATCGTTGAAATTATGAACTGAACACTAATTTTTATAAACAACGTAACAATCAAACCCACCTATGATTGCAACATTTACGTATAATTAACTAGTGAGTGTGCGTACAAAAATGTTATATTAGAGGGTCTAGCTATTTTTCGTTGACAATATTACCAACACAAGAGAATGAAGACAGCAAGAAACACGCTCCATGAAAGTGAGAGTGGGCAAAAGCAGAACCTCACTATATCTTTAATTGTTGTCGTTAAAAGCAGGTGGTCCTAAGAGCCAAAAAAAGCTTTCTCCGCCGTTTGTCTGAAAATTTTCCCTTTTGCTTCTTACACTAAACTAACCTACGCACCCACTGCGCATCTTATCAAACATCACGCCCTCCCCGTTAGAGTGGCCTGTGGATGCGTCACGGTAAAACTTTATTTCCGCAGTTTTTGCCATACGTACCTTTCATGAGATTTTATATGTAAACGAGCCCTTCTCTGGACCGAGCCTGAAAAGCATATTGTGGCGTTTTACAAATTACCAAATACGTTTCTTTTCATTTTCTGAGGTCAATTAGCAACCCCAAAAATCGGGTGGTTTTGAAGAAACTACCAACTCTGGCTTGTAACTAAGTGAAGTAATGATTTTTAAGATGGTTTTTGAAACTTGTAGCTAGGAGCAAGATGGCGTGTAGAATGGTCCACCATGGGACCAATCTAAGTCAAACCATGGCAAAGCACGGGCTCTGTTGGATCATAGGCTCTGTGGCTTTATGTGATGGAGATCATCAATACATAGGTTGGGAAAGCGATTACCTTGTATGTTTGGAAAAGGGATTACTTTGTAGGTTGGAGAACAAACCGTAGCAAGAAGAAGTTGGAGGATATGCAAAATTATTGAGTGTGTTATGATGGTAGGGTCGCCGTTGAACGACTTGTATGATTCTTAGTACGATGTTGGGTCCTCAGTAACAGTCTATGCTTCTTGGTTAGAGCCAGAGTTGATTTCCTTTTGTTTCTCTTCGATAAGGAAATGCTATAATATTTCCTACAAGATTAATTAATAACTAGCTGTTCATGAAAAATACAAAAAAGAAAAGGCAAAACAATGTTTACTCCAAATTTTAAGGGATTTCGGCTTTTATCCTTCCCGCCTATTGGAAACAAAATATATGGGTCGTGGAAGAAATAAGAGGTTTTCATCAAAACTAAGTCCTGTCAGTAAGATTAAAAAAAATAAATAATATATATATATAAAGAAAATGTTTCGTAATTAGGTTTTACAGGACATCGAATAAGTGCTCTTCTAGTATTTCTCAATTGAAATATATGAAGCCATGACATTATTATTGACGAAAAGTTGCCATGGATTGGTAATTCTATGTATTAATTGATTAATAGGTAGTAGGTAGAGAGTAGGAGGACGCAGGCCTAGGCCAAAACAACCAGTAGCTACGTCATACGAAACTCATTTATTTTTGGAAAGGGTTGAATTAACTTGAGAAAAACAGGGGGGCCTACGCTACTATTGGAGTTTGTTTCCTGCATTTTATTTAACGCACTCGTACATCCTCCGCAGGACCAAAATATTCCTCGGTGTTTTGACAAAACCACGTCACTTGTGTGTATGTATACTTTCGCTCCGCTACTCGTCCTAGCCTCCAAGACTTGCCTGCCTCGATGCCGCTAAAATTGATATAAATAATGTCAATCATGTGACCCTATTGTCTTGTTAATAGAATGACACTTCTTTCTTGTTTCCTCTCTAATTCAAAAAAGAAGGATTTTTTTTATAAAAAATTTGAAGTAGTGGATTCTAGCTAGACAACGTTGATAATTGTAATTGCATTAAAAATAATTAACGTCCCCTTAGAATGCAAGTAATTAAAAGGTAAGGTAAGGAATAATTACATATTAAATAAAATCTAAAGATAAATTATTTTTAATTAATTAAATTCATTTTTTCTTTTATATAATATAGGGATATTAACTTTAAAAGTAATTCCTAATTAAGGCCTATTTTAGTTAGAACAACACCATTTAAGATTGGTAAATTTCCAATGTACCAATGGTTACTAATCAAGCCATAACAAAATTTTCATTTATTGGAAATAATTAATTGAATCAATAAGTAATTTAAAGAACTTGAGATAGTTCCATGTATTGTTTAAGACAACAATATGCTGTAGAATATTAGAGGCTTTAGGCATCAAAAGAAGCTAAGGTCTCATCAAAGATCCAAGTATATATTTAGACATTTATTATGATACTAACTAAAATGAAAGTTGTAATATTTAAGCAAGTGTTCACTATAAAGAATCTTATAGAATTCTCTCATTATGTTTCTATCCCAACAATATCTTGATTGTCATATGATGATATGATATAAGATACTTAAACGACTGACAAAATGCATGTGAAAGATTGTTGGTTTATACCTTATATATCCAATTATTGTTGGTTGTAGTTAGTGACAATTATTTAAAGATATTCTTTATCTTATACATACTTAAATGTATATGATAAAGTCCATAGGATAAATATATATTGCAAATGAAATTATAATGAGATCATAATTTTTGAGATTTATATTATATTGATGTATTATTTCTAGATTATTCCCATTCATTGTTCTATTGAGACTAGACATTAATAGATCATAAAAAGATTAACACATGATATGTTTTTTCTTATGAAGGAAGTTTTTGATCACATAGGCTAAAATATGGAGATACTTAAACATATGTGTGAGTGTTTGTTAGAGAATAAACATATGTGTGGGTGTTTGTTAGAGAATAAGTTTACTAAACTGACCCATATGAGAAATTCATTTGGAACATTATTTATATGATTATTAGAAATTGTCACTGTGATGATTATATAAGTGATCATTTAAATTGAGATCTACAAAGTTATCTTGTATAGAGATTGCGATGTTTTAATACTACTTATGGTCTATTTTAGTCAAGGGTAATTAAGTCAATAGTCATGGGTATATCATGAATTATATAGAGGTAGTTGAGTGATCAATATATAATTTATCACTCTAAAGTAATTAAGGAGAAAGTTTTACTGTTCTCGATTATGATTGGTTTGAAAAATCATGGCCAAGGTGGAATGATATTTTGTAAATAGTTTACAAATTTTATTAATAGAATCAGTTAGTAATGGTGGAGAATTGACATGATTAGACTCAAAATATAGTAGACATTAATTCTATTCTCTATCTCTAATCAAAATATTGTATGATGAAATAATTGAATTATATTAAAAAATCATGTACGAAAAAGTTAGTTAAAACTACTTTGACGTTCCTAAATATTTGAGTAATCATGATATGTTGTTAAACGCTAATCTTGATTTATGGATATAAATTGTTTGATTAGATAATTAAAGATAAATTAGAAGAGTTTAACTTGTCAAACCCTATATATGATTTAGGGTTATAATTTGTATCTATTGTCAACATAATTGAGAACTCAACAGGTCACATTTAAACAACTGATTGAAGAAAGAAAAGATATTTTAATTAAGTTAGACTTGGTTGTAAAGTTTGAGAAACTTTATGATTAAATATAGTATATTTAACAAATAAAGATCAATATGTAATTATAATTAAATACCATTTATGCCTGAATAAGATACATTATCTCATATTAAATTAGAATTTAATATCAATAAAATTACTAAAATATTCAAAGCCTATTATAATTACATTTAAGCTCTAAGAGAGCAAGCACTCCTAACCTAACCCTCTCTATAATAGTTACAGAGATTTGCCAATATGTTTTATAGATACTGTTAGAAGTTGGACAATTTTGTAGCTATGGTAGTCAAGATGAGCTAGTTTTGGAAATGGTTCGAGGGATATAACAAGAAAAAGAACAAGTTTCAAAATAAGGTATAAATTAAGATTCACGCTTTATTATCATTTACATGTTAATCATTTTTTAGAATTTAAAGTGATATTAATTTTCAAGAAATCAAAATATAAATTTTTTTGTAATTATTCCGTTGTACATAGGACTAGGTCCCAACCCAATTTCCCATCATATTTAACAGTCATACTTAAATAGTATCTTGAGCAAACTTTAGAGGCAGTTAAAAGAAAAATGATAAAAATATAATAAAAATAACACAAAACCTTATTTAAAAAGATATATAACATTTAAGTGAAAGCGAGGAAATTAAGGAGTTTGATAATATTAGACTCTTGCACCAGTGTGTTTCCTGAAAGTCTTTTAGGTCTTTTGGAATAATTCTCTTCTACCTAATTTGCATCCCAAATTTCTTTCTTTTTTTTGAAATTGAAAACATTGTATTAACTAAACTTAAAACTAGTACATTATAATAAAGAATAATAAATCATGGTTAAACCCTTTTAAAGGAAAGCAACATATTAGTTAAGAGAAGTTGATCACTAGTTAAAGTTAAATATTAGAATTATGTACCAATTCAGCTTTATTTGGGTGCTGGCTACTAAGTGAGCTTTGTATGCTATTATGATTTTCTTGATCCAAAAGGTCGTATTAGTTGCTATTGCATATTTATCCAAATCCAAGCCCCTGCGAAATTTGTTGTTCCTTTCCCTCCAATTCGCATATATGCGGCATAAAAAGGTTGTTCTAAAGACATTAGCATTCCGCCTTAAGTTCTTTATAGTTTCGTTAGTCCATCTGACAAGGAGCGACCAATCCCTTTAAGCACAATACAGTTGCATCAATTATTGAATTTTGGACCGAATAGCTTGGGAGGTGGAACATTGAAAGAAGAGATTAGCATTGGTTTCAGGAACTTATTAATATAATAAGCATAAGGTGTCTTAAATTCCACAGCTTTTGTCCTTTGTTTGTAGCCTTTACGTCAATGTTAGCAAGATGACGAATTAGGATTTTGCGGACGGTGATTTAAACCAAATAAGATTGAACCAATATAATTTTGGAGAATGAGGCCTGAATATCTTATAACAAGACTTACTGGTGAAACTCTGTCAAGAGTCCCTAACCCAAATAACCTTGTCATCCTAATTACGATTCATCTAGTTTGCACGTAGGTTTTCAAGGATGCAACTTGCACCTCTAAAGCTACAACGTTAATTCCCCTTAGAAAATATAACAATCACCTTGGCATCAAGGAGTTCTCATAGTGAGTGCACTCAAGTCCTCTCCCAAGTGTAAGGGTTCAGGATTGGATCGATTGTCAAACTAGTAAAACGTTAATTCACCTTTCCTTATCAAGCTTTTGAAAGATAAGTGGGTTGACCTCTTAGTTTGAGCATTTGGATCAAACACCAAAAGTGTTCCGTATTGATTTTGAGCTATCGTAAGTTGGTCATAGATAGATAATATTCATGCATCTATTTAGATCGTGAAGCCTCTCTGTCATTAAAAAGACTTCATATCCTTTTAGCAAGCAAAGTTGAGTATGTGAAGTTAAACCTAAGCTACCTTCCTACTATAAGGAGATATAGATCCTTCTACTTGTCCTTAGCCCCTTCTGAGTTCTCTACTTTCCCTGACCATATGTAATTTCTTATAATCTTCTCCATTTCTTTTGTAATTCTTCTAAGGAAAACAAGATGAGAGCTCCAATGTATATGAATACTTCTTAAGATTGACATAACTAATTGTGACTGACCGACATTTGACAAAGTCTTATTTTGCTAAGAGATAATTGTGCTTTTGATGGAATCCAACAAAGGTAAGCATTCCATATTTCTAGGTTTCTTAGTAGAAATAGGCACATCAAGATATTTAAGGGGAGCATAGTGTACATTCAGTCCATATATAGAGCCAAGCAAATTAATATTCTTAGGTTTATCAGAAGTATAAAACATGCTCTGATCACTGTTAACTTTCAACCCACAACTTTGAGAAATAGTTAACTGAACTCACCATTAACTTGAGGGGGAGGGATTTGCATAAAAAAAACTCAGAAGATTATTTGTAATGTTAAGTGATATATTTTATGTTCACTACACTTATAGTTATTTCATCCTAATTAAGTAATCTCATTGTGATGCATCTTCATTTTGATTTGTAATCTAGAAACGATATAATACAATTTTATTAATTAAATTCTTAT
>JAOSBN010000178.1:34134619-34153131 GCA_027563595.1 Erythroxylum suave
GAACTTTCGGGTTTTATTTGGAAATTACGGATAGAGTAAAAGAAAGGCAATTATGTGTCGTTATTATATACAATCCTGTTTTTGGGCGATTTTGCAATCTATAGAGATCCGATAGAGGAGATTTCTGGTTCTATTTAACCTAGAGACATGGAATTTCATTGTAGCTTAGGAATTAGATTTAATTATGGGCCCTAAGTAGATTAATTTTGTAGAAGGAAAATTATGATGAATAATCCGAGATCTGTTTGGAGTAAATGAAATAAGTCCGATTTATGTCTCCTTTTGTGGTGAGGAATCCCTCCCTCGTAGGATGCGCATCAAAGATATCACGTAGGACGTCGGACGCGTGTCTCACCGGGGAGGGGTTCCAACATCTAAAGGTAGTTGTACAAGTAGCTTTAAGAATGGTAACATTGGGCATTTTTTTTTTGAGTGACAAAGGTCTATTTATGGACTGAAGCAAATTTTTTTTAAATAATATCTTGAGTTTTATGAAGTGGTAAGCTTATTTGACTTCATAGAAAACAAAAGAGAAGATGCATGAATGAGAACGTAAAAGAGAGAAAAGTCATCTTCTTGATTTTGTATATACGATGTTTTATTTGTATCAAATGACTTAGGTATATTCGCACGAAGGAAAGCATATGACATTTAATTTTATCAAGATAGATGTCAAAACTTAGTTGATCTCTCACAAAAAGCATACATTGTGTGTGTATTGGAAAGGTCTAATATAGATGCATATAAACCTTATACAATATCAATCGTTCATGTATAAAGATTATCTTTGGGACAATTATCAAATAATAATATCAAGAGAGAAATTATAAAAAATACTATTTATTTTAGTCTTGTAAATAGCCTGATATATAAATAAGTATGCAAATCCTAGATGTTGCATTTAAAACCGAACTTTTGGATAGATATATATTCAATTTAAGTATTAACCAATATAATATTATCAAGTGATATCTCAAAAGAATTAAGGATATGAACCTAATAAACACGTATATATATTCATATTTTATTATGTATGCAGCTACAAGTATGTTCAGCTCTAGTTATCTTTTCATGTTAGTCGATGTATATTATTTTGGATAAATATTAAATACAAACTTGTAACCTTGTTTCACAATGTACAAGAAATTTTTGCATGTTTTGGAGAAACTTCACGAGTTGTATGGTTGCGAAATTTTATTTCAAAATGTCTATGGTTGATTTTGTTAGTAGGCCCATTAAATTAAACTATACGTATATAAAATAATTCTTAATGAAGAATGTATCTCTTGATGTCTGTACGAGAAGAAGAAGAATAAGAGTTGATCCAACTGTCGATGAGTATTAAATTACAATTTTATCGTAGGATTGAACCCTCAAGGTGAGCGATATAATAAAAAATGATTGTAGATTAGTCTAAAAGTCTTGTCCATATAATTATTTTGAAACTTAGTGATTCCATTATTGTGGTTCGTCAATGTTTTTGGACTTTGGTCACAATAAGATTACAACGCCAGAATAACCCTTGTATTCAGCATATAATACAAATCTATTATTCCCGAAATTAATGGTTTTATATGACTACACTTATACATGCATATTGTATTCAGTTATCTAAACTCCACTAAGATGAGAAAATGAATGCACAAACTGCTTATATGGCACTAAGAGTCTTTGTTACCTGTAACTCTACACATTGACATAATTTTGGAGCTAACTTACATAAGTGTCTAGTTGCGTGCCGGAGGTTGGATTTTTAAAAAATTACCAGTCACGTCAAATCATCAACCTAGTGGATACTTAACGAAAATCTCTTTCCAAGAATCTCGTGACGATGCGCCCTAGAAATGGTCCTCCCAAGTATTCTAAGTTTTCTATGGAATAACTCATCGATGCTTACAAGCTAGTTGCTTATTTTGGTCCGATGAAAACTAGATTTTAAACCTATACAAAAGTTAATACGAGGAAAAGAAAAATACAAGTTAATGAAGACAAGCAAGATAATTGAAGAAAAATGTCAAGTACGAGACATCTGACAACAGAATTCCAAGTGCCATATATCAAATTAAATGTAAAAACACTAACTGGGATTTCCAGGGCCAGATTACTTTGTTGTAGTTCTGTCATAGAAATAAAGGAGTTGTCTAATCCTGACCAGAAAGTGACGTAATTTGTGAAAGTTTCATTCACTGCAAGTGCGCATTGCAACAAGGACAATTGCTCAAACAACGAATGGATGATACCCAGAAAAGAAAACTCAAGCGTCCTCGTCAAGTGGACACTCCTAGGTGAAAAGAAAGGCATAATAAAACCAAAATTGTGGTCCTGTCTATTTACAATTTCTTTATTTGTTTTTGTCTATTTATTCTCTTTATCTTCCTCGTTGACAACAGAAAGTATATATATTACTTCACTTCCTTTGCCGAACAGTTGATACCTTTCTGTCTTCCATTATTTACTTGGTTGTTCATAGCCAATTGGGTCCATCGACCTCTTGATATTCTTGCCCTTATGCACAAATACAATCTGTTGATTTCAACAATCCCTCAAACCAAAACCTTCTTTTGGAATACACGATAATGTATATTCCTTACGGTATTTTTACTATGAAGCAAATCTATATCAAAAGGGTTGCTCGGAGTATCCTCCAAACTTCATCTTAACCAGACCAAATTGGCTGGATTCATATGTACGAGGCAGACAGGGAAGTAGTCTTATATATGTTGATCACTTGAGATTTAATGGGGTCAACTGTTTCTATCTATTGCTGGAACTTTCCTAGTAAGGAATGATTTACGAAATTCTAAAATTTTGCCCCATCTCGGATTCAGTATAAATTATTAGAATTTAAATTATCACATTAAGGAACTACGATTGATAAAAGTGTACAAAAATGGTTGTTGAATCATTTATTGTTGGATCGGAGAATGACATGTAAAAAAGTGTTCTCATCTTAATCCTTTGGGTAAAGGGACTTTACTACTACCTCCTGCTCCCTATAGTAAATATCCAGTCAGACAAAGAAGATAGGTAAAAAACAAAAAACATTAGAAATTAATCATTTTTTAAATATTAAAAGACTTAATTTATAAAAAGGTAGAGAGACCTAATGTGATTTCCTTATTCTAAAAAAATCTTTACATTAATTAAGTGTTGAGTATTGATATATTACCTTCAACTCATAAAATGTTCTCTCCCCTATTCTCAATTTTTTTGTGAGGGAGGTACATATACAATCAAACATTTTCTTTTTTTCAAGATCATTTTACTCCAAGTATAGAATAGTTTAACATAGTATTAATTGTTACTCCAAGTATTTAGTTTAATGATTAATTGAATAAGTTCTTAAACAACTTATAAATTTGAGTATGGAAAGGAGACGTAGAAATAGATATTAAATCTAAATATGTAACACTCAATATAATTTTTTAAATCTGTTGATTGTAAGATTTAGCTTGAATTAACATAGAAATTCATTTACCCATTCATTCCACCATATTCAAAATGGTTATAAAGAAAAGAAAAATGAGTTTTTTTTCCCTATTTTCCAAGACACCTAATATTAATTTCTTTTGATGATGACAAATGACACAAAATACACAAAATTTGGTTAAATAACATATGAGAAAGGACAAAATCTTTTCTGCGTGTGTATGCTTACATGAGAGTCATGCTTTCTTCATCTTCTTGTTGATATTGACGGTACTTAAATAGGGACCAAGTTTCCTTCACAAAATTATGAGAATATTATTCAAGTTGAGATTGAATGGATACAAGTTAAGACCATCCGGTTGATCTGCCACCGAGATGGTGCATATGTAATTAAGAAGAATTAATGCTACTATCGACAACTCTATGAGGACCAGTAATCAAATAACGTATAAATGGTCTCCTAAAACTGGTTATAGGTGCAAATCGTGGATGGTTACCGATGGTTCAACATAAGACATAAATGAAAGCAACTGGACCACCATACATACAGGGTCCGGGAGGCCGCCACCGTTAAGCAATCTACATGCTTCAACGAGAACAACATCATGGAATTTAGACCTTATAATGTTATTATCTCCGCTTAAATTTAGATCTTATCATGTTTATAGTGCACAATTTTTACATTTCTTTAGTTGTCAAAGTCAAGGAATTTAAAGTTATAATTTGAAGGGACTGTGTTTTCTCTGCTGCGGGGGTCAAAATCATGCAATTTAAGTTGCACAACTTGTGACCAATCAAGATTCTTTAAAGAGTTCTTATTTTTTAATTTTAGCATGACTGACTAAAAAAGAGACTGATACAAATACATTCAGATTGAGATGAAAGATCTAGATTGTTTCATAAGATTCAATTTTTGAATACAATGCAATTTCATGCTCAAACGACCTCAACGTCAATTCATTTTCATAATATGCTGTCGACTTCTTATGCGCATTTAGTTGACACTTTCTTTATTTTCCCAACGTAAAATTCAATCCAGACTAATACCCTCGAGGAGATAGGACATTTGATTGAGCCAAATGTTGTTAACCAAGTCAAAAATGTTGTTCTGTACTAACCACGGTTGTCCCGTTTTGTAGGGCAAACAAATTCGTGAAGTTGTTTGGTTATGTTAAATTAGCTAATAAGAAGTCACTTTTGTGTGCGTGTACGTATATATATACACACACCATTATGCGTATAAATTCATTGGTAAGGAAAAGTTATTAAATAAGGAGTTACGGATGGCAGTTAGTCAGCTGGGCTTTGAAGTAGTACAATCTGATAACATGCATCTCAAAAGTAAAAAAATTAATGAAACTAAAAATAGTCGTATTATATTAACAATATTTTAAGAAGTTTTTTCACTGAAATTACTATTATTCTCCTTCAAAATTTGTGCTTTTTCTTTAGTGTTCTCATAGTTAAATAAAGTAACTTGATAAAAATAGAAAGGAATATATCTTTTGTATGAAATGATGTGAATTTATTTCACCTGTCATGTATTGTCTCTTAAATATGCAAAGTTAATGGAAACAAAAATTCTACAAAAATTTAATATATGTTACAATATACAGAAACTATTATTAATTAGGACCAAATGAAGATTTGATTTTTATTGAAATATTTTAAACCTTATTTAAAATCATATTTCATTAAATTTGTTTGGAATTTTGAAAATAAAATAAAACATATTATATAATGCAATTCAATTTGGAAAATTTTAAGTTATAAATCCATTATATAAACTGTAAATAGTTTGCTAATTTTAGTAAACCTAATCTATAAATATAAATATTAATTTATAGAACTTGTGCTCTTGCGAATAATTCTAGGGAGCGGTTGGTTTGCATAAGGGAATGGTAATAAGAATGAAAATGAATATAGTGAGGAATAAGAATGAATATTATAATGATAGTTGGTTAAGGGGAAGGAATGATTATTATTACCATTGACAGTGGTTGGTTTGTAAAAAATATTGAGAAATAAAAACTTATTATTTTTAATTAATTATATTGTAATTAATTTTAATCAATTACAACAATATTTTAATTAATTAATTTCTTATATTTTAATTAATTGATTAATTAAAATATTTTAATTAATGTATTTATTATATTTTAATTAATTATATTATAATTAATCAATTACAATGTATTGATTAATTAAAATATTGTAACTAATTAATTATTTATATTTTAATAAATTATATTTTAATTAATTACAATACTTTAATTAATGACTGAATTATATTTTAATTAATTGTATTGTATTTAATTAATTATTAATAATATTTTAATTAATTAATTAATTAATTACAATATTTTAATTAATGAATGAATTATATTTTAATTAATTATATTGTAATTAATTAAAATATTTTAATTAATGAATAATTATATTTTAATTAATTAATTATATTTTAATTAATTATAATGTAATGTAATTAATTAATAATAAAACTCATTTCTCTAAAACAATGATACCCTTTCCTTTAGATTAGGAGACGAATGAGGTATTACCTAAACATGAGTAATCAAAATAATAACTCTATAATCATAGTCCTTTACCAAACCCAATCTTTCATTCCATACTCATTCCCCTTTTTTCATACCCACTAAACAAGCACAACCTAATATATAAAGGAATATATTATATAACATTATGACATATGGCACCCTTGCATAGTATTAAAATATATTAAAATTTATGATGATTAATTAAATTAGTCTTGATTTTGTATTAAATTCTAAATTAAAATAAATGAGATAATTCTATTATATGCTTAAATAGGATAGTAGAGAAGATAATATATATATAAGAACATATACGCTCCTAACAGAATAAAAGCTAGTGAAACTAAAGAATATTCTCATATGAATAAAATGTTCTTTTTAAATTTGAAAATTAATTAGTAAGTGGCTCCAAATGGGGATTCAAAGCTATAACCAAGATCAAATGTACAATTCAACTAACTTCGGATATTAACTTTACGTGAGGCATTTGCAGAATCTTAGCCTGTTGGTATAAACTTAGAATATGTTCATAACTAAACAAGTTAGTATTTGGAGTGACAATTTTTAGTCTAATTGCTTCGAATTATAAATTAGGCTTTAGTCCTCAGCAGGTTTTGCCCTAGAAATTATTGTTTCGTTCATTTTGCATGAGCTGGAAGGGCTGCTGTCTATTATACTACAAATTTTAGATGTGGGAAGGAGATATTGAAGTCCTAAACCACTCTACATTTTCTGACATGAAGATACAGAGATTAGTTTGGTTGGAAAAACAACTTCCTGACCTTTAATGTGGGTCTGAATTGTTTCCACAAAATATATGGTTAATGTCTCTAAGGTAAGTTCCATCTAATTGCCGGTTTTATGTTGGTATGAATATTAGGGAGCCTTACTATAATTATTTCTTTGATCCATCTTATAGCATTCGATGTTAAAGCTTGAATATTTAGCTTAGAACATGTAAAGATTCTTGTATTTCTCTCTCGCGAAACTACATAAATCAAGTAACTAAAAGCAATCTTGATTACGGTAAATTCAGTATAACACATTTGTTGGTGTTCTCTTGCCTAATCCATAATTTTCTTCCACTCATTATTCTGCTAATAAGCATTGCATAAGCTTTGAAGTTGATTCCATAAAATACCTATGTAGTGGCAGTTAAAGAAGGGATGATTAACAATTTCTAACCATTCATTACAAAACTAATAATTTAGATTTAGATCCTTTGTTTCACCCTTTAGCCTTACCAATGTTATAAGCATGTTCTTAATAGCTAATCATAAAATAAATGCAGCTCTTCAAACCATATCAATTTGTATTATGATACCTTATGTTATTGAATATCTAAGTATCCCTTGGAAACATTTATCAGTGACTTCCTTTGACAGATTTCACATCTATTCAATACAATCCTCCCTAATTAAGTTTGGTTTATATTTTGGTAAGTTTTTTCAATTATTTTGGTGAAGCTCTTGAAAATACAAGACTAACCATTCCTTTGGACTATTTGCTTAACCATTTTTTGATCTTCCAATATATATCTCCATAGACTTGTAGAGAGGACCTTAATTATCATATCAAAATTATATAAAGTCCCCATTATCAATCTCACTTTTCAGTTCTTTTATATTGTATACCCTAATTTTCTAAGCAGATTTATAGTCTAAAAGTAGCTTATTTTTGTCTTTACTTTACATAAACTTTCACCTTTTAAAATATGTATATAAATCTATTTGACCCAAAGGACCTCATTATCCAAATTCTTTAAGCTATGGAGACCTCGTTGATTATTTTGATGGGGATAAAACATAGCCTGAACCACTTAACTTTAACTCCTAAATAGTTAGAATCCTTACTAAACCAAGAAAATTCCTTAAGAGTTTCTCTATAACTTTGATAAAGTTCTTAGGAATCATTAAAAATGAAAATCAATAAACTTAACACATTATTGAGAACAAACTTGATAATTTCAGCCTAATAGCAAATGAAAGAAACTACCATTCTAATGGATTATTCTCTTGTGTGTGGAATCAAATAGAGGCTAACAAATTATTGAATGTTAGTCGCTTTGTATTTATTAGTAAGACTAAATAATTAATAAGATGGTCATTAATTTATAATTATGGAGAACCAACTAATATGATGACAGCCCCTATTGATAGTATTAGATGTCTTTTATATGTGCTTATAGATAAACCAAACATATTGGTAAATAATTTTAAATAATTAATAAGAGTATGATGAGTTTGATTAAGTTCCACAAAGTTGATCATCCACTTAACCTTTTTGATCAACTTAGTAGGCTCATGCTATAGGATGCTTTGATCCACTTGATAAATTGCTTCAAAAAACTAAATGCTTTTAGTTTGCAAAAAGTAAAACACCAATTGATAGAATCTAAAGCTTTATGAAAGTCAATCTTCATTACAAAAATTTTTGGGTTTAATTTTTTGCAGTAATTTTTGAGTAACTCTTATGTTAAGAAGATGTTATCTCCAATTTTGTACCGTAGATGAAGTCACTCTAGTAAGGAGTAAAAATAGGAACTTTAGCAAGGATTAACCGTAGCAAGGATTAGCGTACAATAATTCCATAGAAAAGCATTAAGAATCTTGAGTACTATAGAGTATTAAGAATCTTGAGTACTAAGTTGATAAGTATTTTGTTAAGCTCCTTCAACATCTTTTTTATTTAAAAAGAACTCTAATATGGCCTTAAAAACTTGATTTTTAACTAAGTTCCAAGAATTTTGGAAGAAAAAATCATTGAAGCTATATAATCAAGGAGCCTTATTCAGGTTTAAGGAATAAAGTGCATTATTAATATCATCTAAGTTAGATGGCTTAATGATGAATTAAACATGCTCTTTTATAACTAAATAACTAATTGGAGAACTCATTACATACATAAAAGAGAATTGTTAGTGAGAGAGCTTAAAGTGCTCCGACAATACATTTTGACTTCATTTAATATTTCTTAATAGCTCTATATTATTCCTCCATATACTATTGTTTATGAAGTGATAATGTTTTTATTTCTTCTACAGAGGATTGGACTATAAGAAAAATTAAACTCCTATCCATTTCCTTAATCCATTGAAGCTTTAATCTTTGTTTTAATAATGGATTATGTGCCTTCAAAGTTTAAAAATAGTTATAAAGAGCTTACTTTCATGAGTCTTTTCACCTCATCTATAAGATTATTATATAACTCAATTTTCTTTTAAAGAAGTTTTGTTCTTACATTTTGAACTACAATAGTATTGCTATAGATACTATTCTAATTTGTAAGTTTCAATTCCTTTTTCATAATTTTATGCTTCCTCATATCGTCACAATATTCAAAACCTTGAACATCTGGATCCATTCCTTTCTTTACTGCTTCCTTATATCCTTCTAATTTTCTAAGATGATTTTTAATCTTAAAACGGAATTCTCCTTATCATCTATTTTAAAAGTTTAAAGATATCATTGTAAAGTGATTAGAAGTTAAGTTGCTAGAGAACAAGGCTTTACTATTAAGGAAGCTTACCAACCAAAAGACATTGACCAAGGCCTTAAATAAAATTTTCCTGATTAACCACCTCCCACCTCCCACATTGCCTATTGCTCTAGTTAAAAAAACTACCTTCATAATTTATATCAAAGAATCCTAGTTGATTCATATAACTCCTAAACTTATCCTTATTGTCCATAGACCTTAAGTTGTCTCCTTTAACTTTAGAAATAAAAAAAGAACTATCGGATTCCACTATTAACATCTAAGATGATTTCAAATTACTACCAATATTCCTTAATTCATTCCAAATAATACTTTTATAGAAATTCAAATTTGTTATATAAACAAAAGTAAGGAAAAACATAATTAAGTTGTAAAGAATCTAAATTGGGAAGTGCATTACATCATCTACTGACCTTTGTAATTGTAACTATGACTTTATTAGAATCAAAAGTAACTATAATTAAACCATTAACTGATGCGAGTAAATAGAAATAATGGACTAATTGTTTCCTAAAAATAATAACCCTATATCATAAGTTATATATTTAATCTTAGTCTTTTATATACCTATAATAACTAGCTTTTTATTTAATAGATATTTATAAATTAGGTACTATTTTATAGGGTAATTAAGTCCTCTAACATTTCAAACTATAATTGAAATCAACTGGAGCTAAGGGGAATGATTTAAGCTTTTTCTTCTGCTTTCCTTTCTAAACTTCTTCTGGTTACAAGCTAAAATTCTTCTTCTGGTGATTTGTTATAAAGATTACTCTTATCTATTGTTATTGGGGAGCTAAAATTAGGAGGTAGAAAGGTAACTACATTATCTTAAGTTTTTCTTCTTCTTTGATCTAATTCCTTGGAAGCTTTTGCAACTAGGCAATTTAAATCTTGCTCAGGATTATAAGGGATAACTATTTTCAGGCTAGGTTGCACTATTTATGTTACTTATTAGGGAGTTTAATGTAAATTTTCTTTCAAATGAACATAATTTGGAGCTTATGGTATCATTATACTATTTTTAGCTAAGTTGAATTTCCAATGGATTAAATGATATGTTATTATCTTGATTCATGTTTTTTATAAAGTTAATACCGATATCTAATTCCTCAGCTACTATATGTTCATTGTAATATCTTTTTTGAAAAGTTTCCTTATCGTTTTCCATGTTTTCCTCATATGAGACAAAGAAGGTCTATGGGTAGGTGATGGATATAATTAAATCCATCATCTTATCATCCTCTTCTAGCTTTGTGATTGAGATTATATTAGGCAAGTCCTGCTCCATCTATCGTAAACCAATATTTTAATGTTCCATTATGGAAATTAATCCATATTTGTACATGTTGCATTCTTAGCATCTCCATTTCTAATCTAAGCCTCTAACTTAGAAATGTATTGGCTTATTATTAATATGCTAGGGCACTTTTTTCATTATTCTTCATTCTAACTACTGAAGCAAACTTGAATAGAAACATGCCATTTTTATTTAAAAGAAATTATTGTAATTAGTAGTTTTTCCAATATTTTTATGCCTATAAGTTCAAAGTTGGATATGCTAGTCTATTATCTATAAATAAACTAACCAGTATTGTTTACCATTTTGAGGCACCTTCCTTAAGAACATCCAATAGGGTAGCTACTATATTACTACCCTTCAAAGTCGAAGGAGGTAAAAGCCTTAGCCTTTCAAAAAGAGAGATAGGTCTTTAAATACATGAAACTATAAAGCCTTTAAGGTTATCTCTTAATTAAGAATAGTTTCCTCACTAATATGGGTGAGTATATGTCACAGTAAGGAGCTGGATGAAGGAAAGTTAAAGGGAGCAGGAAAGCAAGTAAGGGAATGATTATAAATTGAGGTTAAAGAATCAATGAAAACAAAAGAAGGTTGATAATGCTTGGATAGCGAAAAGGGTGGGAACTTAGTATAGAAGAGTCTCTCCCTTTCTAGGTAGAGAGTTAGGTGTAGGTGTAGTAAGAGAGTGAATTTCAAATGTTTGAAAAGCCATACCTAATATAGTATAAGACCATATTTCCAATAGAAAGTAAAGGGAGATTACGATAAAGGGTAAGAGATTTAGTAAGGTAAAAATGGAATAAACACATAAAACAAACCCAAAAAAAAGAGGAGTTAACACAACGTGAAAAGAAAGGTATAATGAAGAGCTATCGTTTAGAAATCTTATTAATGGTTCAAAGAAAGCATAAAAAGCACAAAGTTGAAAGTGGAAGAAAGATGGTGCTTCTTTTTTTAAAAAGAAAGTTCCTTTCATTTTTGTTAACATTTTCATGATTCCTATTTTTAAAATTATAATTAGTTTCCTTTATAATTTGATATATATCTTTAATATTCTTAAAATCAAATATTTGAAGTGACACTTTCATAAAAGAATAATAAATATTACACTATAAATTTATAATGACTAATTAATTTATATATTTTATTCCAAGTTAAAATAAGTGATCAAATTAAATTTACATAATCCTATTATATTCCTAAATAAAATGGATAGAGAAGGTTAATTATGGTATATAATTAAGAACTTATAAACATATTACAAACAGAAAGTAATCAAATCAAAAGAGTATTCATACAGTTACATCTTTAAAAGTCTTAAACTAAAAAATAATCATTCTCCCTCATAATTTTTTATATCTTTAATATTTTCAAAACCAAATAAATATATTAGTAAAAATTCAAATAGAATTCATTACAAATAAATAAATTAAGGAAGATTAATCATGATATATAATTAAGAACATATCTCTAGAAAATATAATTAATATTATTATAATAGAATCTTTAAAGTTTTTACTCAAAATACTAATCGTTCTCCTTTATAATTTATCTTAAAACTTTGATATTTTAAAATATAATTAAAATATGTTATCAAAAATTCAAATAAAATTTAATGTTCCTAAATTGGCTAGATATGATTAATCATGGTATATCATCAAGACTATATCTCTAAAAATAAAATGTAATAATAATTATTCTTATATTACTAACATCTTTAAGATTCTTATATTTAAAATATCATGAAGATTTAAAATATATTATATAAATATGTATATAATAAAGTAGGGTAGATATTATTCAAGAATATTGTGTTTTCTTATTATAAAATGTCATAGTACTTTTATAAATAGTTGGGCTAGTCTTAATGGATAATACAGGTTAAAACCTTTCATGCTTTTTATGCTCATAGAGTAATGTTCCAAATTCATAGATAAAATCCTTTATTTATTCTCCTTTTCTAGTAGCATAATGAGAATATCTTTGTTAATCTTTTTATTCCTTCTAATAGTTCATTGAAAGCATCATTATACCTCTTTTATCATTCCTTTTAGCAATCCATTGAAAACATTGATACCTTTCATTTATAGGGAATAAAAAGCAATGAGATATAAGAACTTTAAAAAATAGTTATCAAAAGTAGTAACTTTATAGAAAAGGAATAAATAAAACCCCAAAATACCCTTTGAAGAAAAGAGTTTAAGGAACAATATGAGCTAAATCATAAAAAATGGAAGGACACAAGTTGATGTAGAGAGAAGAAGAAAATGAACAAGCAAGAAGAGAATGAGGAAGTAGTGGAAAATAACCAGACGAAGAACCTAAGAATCAACCAAAGGAAAAAGAACTAGATTAGAAGATGATAGAGATTCTCTCTCTAGCCCTTCTTTTCAAAGGAATCCATAGACATGATTCCATTAGAGTATCCTATCAATGACATCCCTCACTCTCTATCTAGGGAAAACATCAATGTTCAACTGAAAAAAAAATCCTAAAAGGAGACTATGTGGAGTTAGTAGATTCATTTGTGGCTTAAGAGGAAAACGTGATCCTTAAAGTTCAACCTCATATTGTTCAAATGTTTCGTAGCAACCTGGTTGAATAAAATTTAGTCCTTGAGATGAATAAACTAGATAATTCAAACGAGTCAACTCATTTAGATACCTTAATTCCTAAAATTCCTTAGGATATCTTTGAAGACCTTGGCAAGTTAAGAAAGGTGATAAACCCTCAAGTTACTATTGAGGAACATCAGGTGATGTTAAGGAATCTCAAGTACATTAATGGCTCCTAGTATTGCCAAGCTTCCCACCAATTTAATGGATGGATTTAAAAAATTGGAGAGGAGAAATTTAGATCAAAAAGCGAAGAAGAAATCTCTTAATCCCTCACAATATGCCCATTTTTGCCTAGAAAAATAACCCTAAGCAATTACTAATAGCTGATTTGTCAATACAATAAAAATAATGACCTATGAAATACTTGATACTAGGTTTGGACTTAAGGCTTGTTCTAAAGTTTGTTTCCTGAATAAGTGGAATATTGTTTCCTGTCCCTCCTTTCATTACATGGGTAGAATTATGGTGGCTTACAACCTTAATATTCTGAGTATACATAGCTCATTGCAAGGAATTCATATATAAGTGGAGACAGAGAAGCTGAGAGCTATATAGATTAGCTTTATCTATACTTCGAAGCACTTATTTCAAAGAGAAATATTATGGAAACAACTCATTGATTTCAAAACCTCAGTTAATGATCCTTGAGTAATCTTGAGTGACTTTAATTTTTCCTTATTTGCATTTGAATATAAAGGATGTAGATATAATTCTATGTTAAGTAAGGATCTGAATTCATATATCTACCATTAAGGTAACCGATCTTAACTCTAGAATCTACCATTTTACTTAGAGAAATAAGAAAGATGGGGATTGGATCATTCACAAGAAGCTTGATATGGCATTAATTAACCAAGATTGGCACTTGAAATTTCTAAATATTAATGCTAACTTCCAAGAATGCTTGTGGTTTAACCACTATCCATTTTTTGTCTCTAGATTACTTAGGATTAGAGAAAGGATATCTCCTTTCAAGTTCTTCAATTATCTTGCCTCTGGGGAGAGCTTTAATGTTGCTATTTCTAAGGTCTAAATATACTAATAGAAGGACATAATTCCTAACAAATTTTTAAAAGAATAAAAGCTATTCAATTGAAGCTAAAGAGACAAAATCCTCAATCATCGAAACAAAATATTTAAGAGGATAAAAAGATCCTCCTTTATAAGAAAAGGGATTTGTATCTTTATCCTGGTGACAAAGTTTGGAAGACATTTGCAAAGGAAGCACTTAATACTTGGATTACCTACATATCGATAACTCAATTATTAGACAAAAGTCTAGAATGGATAAAGGAGGGGATTCCAGTTCCAAATTCTTTTACAGAATTTTACCATCTAGAAGAAACATGATTTGTATTTCTTATTTGCAAGATGAGATAGGAACCTTAGTTACCAACTAAACAGACCTATTTAACCTAATAAGAGATTATTCTACCAATATTTTGTGAGTTAAGAGGGGCAATGACCAATCATTGTCATGTTTGAATGATATTGTATATAATTTATTAACTTCTTGACGCTGTGAGCATGTAGTTAGACCTATATCTTTTAATGTGATTATAAAAGAAATCTTTAAAATTAATCCTTATAATGCCCTTGGTATTAATGGTTTTGATGGTTTTAGTATCAAAAATCCTAGCCCCTATTCAATAGAGATGTTTGTCGTATTGTTCTTCAAATTTTATCAAGTTTAAGTTGCTAAAGGCTTGGAATAAGACTATTGGGTCAACAATTCTTGTCCTTTTTTAAAATATTATTGGCCCATCTCTAGTTATAGTATCTTCTACAAGATCATATCCAATATTCTTACTAAAAGGCTCAAGTTGGTTCTTTTGATATGATCAGTTCTCCATAAGTTCTCCATAAGGGACAACTTCTTGATTGCTCATGATTTTTTAAGAACTACTGTAATAGCTTGTTCCCACACTTAAGGATTAGTTGTTAGATTGAGTCAGTATCATATGAAAGAGCATTCCATAGGCATGCATTATATGTACATACACACATGAATCATGATTTAGAAACATTGTAAAGATCGTATGTGTATTCAATTGACACATCTCGGGATATGAAAGATCTTAAGTGATTGTGATGCAATTGTGTGTCAGTTATGTTGTGAATCTTGTTTGATGATTATAATTAGCGAATTGGGAATTTATCGAAGTGGTGTAAGCACCTAACTTTAGGAAAAATGATAAAGAGCAAGACAAAAATGATACATGTATATTTGGGTAGATTAGGCCTAAGAAATGGTGACACGTAGCATGAGGAATGAGTGACATATGGTTTAGCCAAATATATGACAAGTGGCTTGAGTATAATTGTGACAACTGGCCCTTTAAATTTGTGACAAGAAGCACCTTAGACTTGTGACATATGGAGCAATAAAGTGGTGACATGTGTAGTCTTACAATTGGTGACATGTGTAGCTTTAAAATTGTTGACATTTGTAGTTTTATAAGTAGTGACATATGGACGCTTAACTAATTGACATGTGAAGCCTAAAGTAAGTGACACATGGACTAATAGAATAGTAAAATATGGACCAACAGAAGGATAACATACGTACCAATAGAATGGTGTCAGATGGACCAATGGAATGGTGACACAGGGATTAGTTTGACCTACTTGAACTTTCTAGAAAAAATGAATGAAAATTTGATAGAAGTAAGATTGAAGGTCAGGCATAAGGTTAGAAGAGGGAGGAAAACGAAAATGAGAAGAGAAGGAGAGAGAAAGGGGAAGAGAAGAGGAGAAGGAAAGAAGTTACTGAGGTAAGTCAAAATTCTACTCATCTTCATATTTCGAGCTATTTTTCATACCCTTAGAGCACGCATTTGAAGAAACACAAACAATGAAAGTTTTATATAATGGTCTTAACTTGACTTCTGTGAAAGCAGATTGAGAAAATAGTGACTAGATATTGAGTTATGTTTGATTTCCTAATACTGTCTGTGATAGACCCCTGTATAAGATACTTGTATTAATTCTTGATTTTTAAGGACTTTAGAGTCCGAATTAGTGAACGTATAAAACATGAAAAATGATTATTGATGTTCTATTAATGATTATGTGAAACATTTGGCTAGAATATGTCTTGATAATGATTGATGGGAGATGGATTGCTTGTAAGGTTGATGATGAAGTGCGTTGGAATATATTAGATGGAGTGTTTCACTGAACATGCATCTGTATCTCGACCATATCTCGATTTGATTTAAATGAAACTAGAGACATATTGCCACAATTTTCATGAAGGAATAATCAAATTTTAGCTCTGTCCTTAATGGTTTTGAAATTTGGATGGAAGTCAAGAAATATTAGTTGTCGAGATATGAGAACAGTCTGTAGTATTTTGGTTATAACTTGCATAATAATCAACAAAAATGGATGAATTTGATGTCATTAGAAAATAAAGAAATAGAAGAACATTTAATTAGAGAGAAGGTGTTGCCTAACTACCTTATGTTCTAGGTCATAATGGTCATACAAATTGACCTAAAATTCTTTCCCAAGAATAACTGGAAACTGCAGGATAATTGGGAGATTTGTTTCTGTCACAATCGTGGCAGGGCATGACATGATCGTGCGTAGTGATATTTCATAGAAATGTGTTGATTATGCAATGGTTAAACCAATTAAGGGCGAGGTATATAATAATGACGTATTTGGACTTAAAGGGAGGACATAACTTGTGAATAAATTGCTTGATGATATAAATGTGATGTTACGGATTTTATGAATGAGAATGTGTAATTGAAGATGCCTAATCAATTGAATAGAGTGATAATGGGGTGAAATCAAATTGGTATTCGAATTAGTGTGGAATAATGTTATGTTTGTGATAAATAATTATGGAAAATTTGGAGTATAATTGATGTGTGTATAGGTGTTAGATCTATATGGTTAAAGGAAGAATAATGCAGGGCACGATCGTGGCCCTCATAACACGATCGTGGCTTGACAAAAGAAAGTTTCTGTCATGATCATAGCAGGAACTGTTGGCCCCGGTCCCCGTACGTAATTTATGGCGACGATGTATCACCATTTGGCAATTTATTTGCGATAATGTAATAATTGGAAACATTTCAATAAAATGATTTATAACCTTAAATTTAATTAAAATCTAAATATGGAAGATTTTGTGGTGGGGTCATAAAATATTTTCGGAAATAATCGTTCAAAACAATAAATGATTAATTAAAACCAATTAAGTATTAATTAAATAATGGATAATTTCTAATCAAGGAATTAAGAAATAAATCTATTAAGAAAATGAAATAACACTCAACCATTAAATTCAGATTTTTCGTAGCAACAATAAATAAAAAGGGTTTAATTGAAAATTTTATTTAAAAGAACTTGGGAGAGGCAGTGCAGCACTGACTCCGAAAGAAGGGCCTCGAAATTTGCTAAAATTTTGGGGACCGTCGCGATCATGATTGCGACTTTCACCCTAATCCGATACCCTTACTTCTATGCTAAATATCTCTCAATCCCGAAATCCAAAAATCACAAACTATATATCGATAGAAAGCTAAGATCAAGATCTACAACTTTCATGAAGAACTCACAGCAAGATTCGGCCTTTAAAAGGACCAAAAATAGGACAGAAGATGACACTACCAACTAAGGCAATGAACAGTACCCGAGACGATGAATAGTAGACCAGCCGATGAACAGTAGACCAGACGATGAACAGTAACTGAGACGTTGAACGGTAGACCAGACGATGAACAGTAGATCAGAAGATGAACAGTAACATTAGACGATGAACAGTAATTTAAGACGATATGGTGAACAGTAAACTAAGACGATGTGGTGAATAGTAACTAAGACGATGTGGTGAACAGTAACTAAGACGATGAACACCCTATAACTTGTAATGCTTGTATCTTTTAACTCTGATATCCAAAATTTACAAACTTTATATTGTCGGAAAGCTAGAAAGATCATCTACAACTTTCATGTAGATCATTTTACCTAATTCGACCCGAAACCCTACAATTTAAACAGTTAAAGTTCGGTCACTCTATAAGCCAAATTCTTACTTCAATTATGCACAAATGACCTCCAAAACGCAGCTACCTTATATTGAGCATAACTTCT
>JAOSBN010000178.1:34160033-34176455 GCA_027563595.1 Erythroxylum suave
AATTAATAAAAATACAACATTTTATAATAATAAGGAATTTAATAATCATACAAAGTAAGTACAAATAATAATAATAAGGATAAGGATAATTTGGTCTTTTTGTTAATTATTCCTTTACCATTCCAAGTGTAAATTTTCAAACCAAACATTGACATAGATTTGCTTATTTATTCTATTTTTTGAACCAAACAAAGTAATACTCATTCCATTATATTTCTCGTCTATTTTATTCCTAAAGAATAATTATTCTATTCCTTATCTATTCCATTCCTTGAACCAAACAACCCATAGGAGAAAACACGAACAAAGAGCCAAGGCTTAAGAAGATTTGGAGAAAGCGCGAAGGAGGAGCTAAGGCCACGATCATGACATTGCCATTTATTGATCAAAGGTTTACATGTAACAAAATTTAAAATTTATAACCTCGATATTGTTCCGAACGCACAGGTCGTTCGTGTAGTGCCTAAGGTATTGTTCCCATCATGAGAGTTAATCTAGTCCTAAAATCTATGATCGGAGACTACTAAATAATTATTTAACAAACAATAAATTTTAACACGAGGACTAACTAAATCAAATAACTAAATCAAATAACCAAATCAATCAACAAAACAATAACTAACAATTAACACTTAATAAAAAAAATCACAATGACGATTAACAATTTTAATTTGAAATTGAATAACAATTAAATGAAATTTATCAATTTGATGAACAATGATTGCACACCCTCGAATTCAACCTAATGAGTTTACCGAAAGAGAGAGAAAATTATCTATCTTTCATGTCAACCTAACCTACTATGTTTTATCGAATTAATGATTCTAGATGGTCCTAGGGTTAATTACTCTCTCTTAAGTTATAGTTAAAACCTAAAGCATAAACCCTAATCAGATTATAGGAAGTTGCAATCTCTTAATTACCAACTTATCCAAAACCTAATTAGTTCTTAAGGTCTCTAATGAACAATTGCAAACCTAAATGTGATCTCTCTACATAAGATTTACCAACTTGATTTAATTTTGAATCTATTAATTTGCCTAACGCTCGTTAGCCCAAATTAATCATTTTCTCTCGATTCGCCCTCTTAGTTTATTTTTGAGATATGAAGTGCAGAATAAATCACAATTAATTCAATAAACACATAAAACAATCACATTTCATTAAATCAATAATAATAATCCAAAGGTGAGTATAGAACATCAATCACAATGCAAGTCTGCATTCAACTATATATCCCAATTTTATAATTGAATAAAACTGAAATACATAGGAACAAAACTTGAAGGTATGATGGGAGGCCGCGACTTCGGAAAGCTTCTTAATCTGGGAAGCATGTCGTGTCTGCGCCATCTTCCTCTTCTCTTCCTTCGTCTCTTTCTCGATCTCTCAAGGTTCTCTTTTAGGGTTTTGTTTTTGGTGGCTCATCAAAGCTCTTCTAAGGCTACTTCTTCTATCCCCTAATGTTATATATATACTTTAGAAGCCCTAGGGTGGATTCGGGGTCGAAACGGTCCAAAAAGTCTTGTGAAACTCGAGTTTTTGTGTCAGCTCCACACAGGCCATAATCGTGGCCCTACTTGCCACTATCGTGGTTAGTGCTTAACCCTCTCTGTCACAATCGTGGCCCAAAGTGCATGATTGTGGCCTGGTTTAAAGCTCTCTGTCACGATTGTGACCAAGGTGCACGATTATGGCCTAGCTACTGCTGGCTCACCTCTTTCTGTAATAATTGTGGCCTGTTGTACCACAATTGTGGGCCATGTTTTTGACTCGAAACTCTTCAAAACTTCTTTGTTCTTTGTCATTTACCTTGAAACACTGATAAACACATCAAGGTACTTGAAAAATATAACATTTATGCTCAAAGATTTATACTAACCTATAAAAACAATTAAACACATAACTAACACAATTAAAACCTAAACAAACACAAAATACTCAAATTAAAAATAATTACCTAACAAATTAAACCCTAAAACATAATGCTAATCACAAATATCAGTTATGATTATGACAGAAGTAACCAACACAGGCCACGATTGTGACAGAAGCCAAAGTTCAAATGCAGTGATCATAACTTATTGTCCACGATCGTGGCAGACGTGATAGAAGATGTAAGGATTGCTTTCTAACTCAATTTTTAGGGTTATTTCAGACATTTGGGCCTAGATAAAACCTATTTTTTAAACCCTAAATGGAAAAAGATATAAAAGGAAAATAAAGAAGCGAGAAAACCTCCATTTGCCACCTTGGGAAATAACACAAAGAAGAGAGAAGAGGGAGAAAAGGGAAGAGGAGCATTTACAGCTGCTGTCCAACCACTCCAACTTAGACATTTTGAGTTCTTTTCTACTTTCCATTATTTATTTACTTGATCTTGATGTATGACTTGGGTTTGAGAATTTTGAATATTTTGTTAATGATGTTCCAATTTTATTTTGAGATTGAATCCAATCATTTTGTGACCTATTTGCTTTTGATGTTAATGAAATTGTTTAGGTATTATGATATTTGTTTTTGCATATATGTCGGCAATAAATCAAGAGAGTGAGTTGATAGTAATCTAATTAGGTTGGGTAATGAGAGTTAACAACCTAATAAGCCACGCAATTGTCAAATCGATAATCATGCGAAGAGATATCTTATGTGAGGACCCAATTGTCTATTAGATTGCTTAAGAAGTAATTAGAATATGGGTCATTTTTGTTATTTGGGAGATTACAAAATTGAAATTTCGAAATCAATTAGGGATTATTAATTAGGGTTAATTGATTAGTTCTTGAGAGAGAGTAATCAAACTTTCAAAATTCTAAGACTGATACAAATTACGTCAAAAGTGATAAGGGTACCAAAATAACAATAGGGAAATCCCATCTTCTCATAATTATTTGATCTTGCCTTGTTGTGATATCTCAATTGTTAAGTGGTTGTGCTCGATTTTGATTTACTTATGTTAATTTTGTAATTTTATTATTAGTTGATCCCTACTTGATTATCTAATTTTCTAGTCATATTTATTTTCATTTAAATCACATTTTTACAACCTTAGACAAGGTTAGGATTTAATTAGTTTAGTAATTCCTCGTGGGATCGACACCTAATATGCTACACACTACCCATTCACTTGCAAAATATAAAGGATTTTATAAGATTAAAACTTGCTCAATAAGTTTTTTGCATTTTCATCAAGGAATAAGTTTAGGACTTTTTGAAAGGAATTATTTTTCTCATAATTAAGGTACCCAATCATACGAAATTTAAAAAATAGAAAGAGTGGGAAGTTTGGCCACAAATAAAAGACATACGAATTTGAACATCACAAGGTAAGTTAAATGCCAAAAAGAGATAGAAAGAATGATGATGGAGGAAATATATCATAGGGAGTAAAGGACGCTTGTGAACTTCAATGATGCATATTTTGTTAAAGGAAGTAATCATCCTTATTGGAACACTTACAATCCGGTATGGCAGAACTATCCAGATTTCTTTAATTCTATCAATGAAAGAACTCAAATGTGAATTCAAGGCCTACTAAGATTTCAACAAGATGAGTCCAGTTCATAGGATTCTAAATTGGACAAGATTATGAACAAGCTCATGAATATGGAGGAGGCTTAAAAGAGACTGGAAGGAAAGTTTGAGCAAGTAACAAAAGATCAAAACTTTTCTATTTACAACCTAAAGGTTCAAATGAACTAGCTTTATAGGGAATTCTATAAGAGAAGTATGGAAAACTTTATGAGCAATATGTAAATAAACTCAAGAGAGTAATGTAAGGCTATCACACCATAATTGGGAAAGAACTAGAATAATCGGTGGAAAGACAAGATAAGGCCCACTTTGTAGAAGACCAAGAGAAGAAGAAAAAGGATAAAGACAAGAATAAGAACCCTCCATACATTCCTCCTCAACCTTATCCACGAAAAATATCATTTTAACAAAGAATTTAGAAGAATGAATTGGATGCACCATTTGTAAAACTCGTGGAAAAGCTAAAGAAATGGAAATTTACTTGTCTTTTGTGGAAATGTTGAAATGCAGGCCTAAGTACATAAAGTTCCTTAAAGGCATGATGATAATCAAATAGTAACCATGATGGAAACCTTTAGCTCCTTAATTAACAACCATATACCCTCACAGTTGGCAGATCCAAAGAGCTTTACAATACCTTGTGTACTTAGTAATTTAAAGATTTCAAAATGTTTATATGACTCAGGAGCAAGAATAAACCTTACATCTTTGTTGATTTTTAGAAAATTGGGGATAAGAGATATGAAGCCAACATCTATATGTATTCAGTTGGTAGATTAGTTGATAAGGAAACCGTTTGGCATGGTGGAGGATGAACTTGTAAAAGTCCTGTGGATTTTGTCATGCTAAACTTTGTAGAGGATCAAAGATGTCTGCTAATTCTTGGTATACCATTTTTATCCATTGGAAAAGCTTTGTTAGATGTCCATGAAGATAACCTCAACCTTTAGATTAGAGATGAACAAGTGAAATTCAATATGAATAAAGTATTAAATAATCCAAAGAAGGGTAGTTTATTCATAAGAATTGATGAAGTCAAAACTTTGAAGGATTAAGAGAATGAAGAATAGAGGATAAAGGACATAGAGGTTGAAGAACAAACAAAGTCTCTATTCTTGAAGTGAAAGAAGAAGAGGAAATGATGTTAAATGAGGAAGAATAAAAACAACTCACCCTCTTATAGGACAAACTACAAGATTCGATATAAAATTCATTGATTTTTGTTATTCTCTATTTTATTGATAGTTTGTTAGTAAAATGGACATTACTAAACTTAATTGGTTTCTTTAGTCTTATCAATATAATCCTTCTAATTATCTTACAAGTTGTAGCTTATTTACAAGCTATGAAGGTAACCTGAGCAATATAGGTGGAATTAAGCCACTCATAATTGATCCCGACTGAGTTTTGAAGAATGCAAGGTCAAGCTAATGACTATAAATTAGCATGTTTGGTAGTTGGATTTCTCTTTGGAATTTTAGAATTAGTTATTCTTTTCAATAATAGATAAGAATGGTGTGGAAGGCAAAACAATGAGTTGTTAATGAAAATATAAGTTAGGGAAGGAATTCAAGAGTGTTAAGAAGAAAAGAATAAAAAATGGGAAAGGAGTGTAAAAATTCCTAATGTTATGATTGTGATCTAATTTTGAAGTTTCTATCACGATCGTAACCCACCTAGTCACGATCGTGACTTGTGGTAGGGTAGAACTAGGACCTGAATTTTTAAATTTCTTTTCCCAATTTTGACCCTCATTTCTTACCGCTAATATATTCATCCTTAACCTCATTTTTCTTACCCAAACTTAATTTTAAAAATAAAATTTTGAGGATTTGAACTGGTTTGAATTACTAACTCTCTGATTCTTTTCAAAGCAATTATAGATAGGGTAGCAGTCTTGAGCGTTAATCGCATTTGTTCTCCAACACCATCACCATCACCACCATAATCTCTGTGATAGGTTCTATACTCTAACCCTATTCTTTTCCTTTTTGTTTTACGTAATTTTGTTACTTAGTTTTATTCCCACATTAAGTATTATGCGCTTTTATATGTTTTACTCACATTGAGGAAAATGTATTGTTCAAGTGTAGGGAGACGTATGCGTTGTTATTATTTATATTAAATGTGATTTTTTCATACTGTATGCTAGCTTTTTTTAGGATATAATGATGTGATTCATGTGAATGTGCCAATGGCTAGGAATTAATGAAATCAGTTTAACTTTGAACATAGTCTTCTAGGTTGTAAAGATTTATTATCTTGTGAAATTAGTGTCCTAGATCACTTTGGTTAATTAGGATGTGAGTTAGCTCATTCACCCTAGTAATCTTCCACATACATTTATAATTTTAGGTTAACTGAATAAGTAACATCATTAGTATCCTTTTATGAGAATGATTAGTTAAAGAAATGAGGTAGGCAATAAAATTTTTTTATGTATATTTCTTAAACAAATAAGTATTCCACTAGCCTTTGGGTTATGAATAGAGCTAGTAACCAGTTGAAAATGTGATCTAGTTGAGTAATTGTGTGACATTTTTCACAAATTTTTGCTTTCACTTCAACAGGTTAGGATGACTTCCCAATCAAGCCTATGAATAAAAACATCACCTAGTTGAGTAACCGGGGGATATTAATCACAAAATTTTGCTTTCATGTCAAAAGAATATGTCAATGTCAATGAAAACAAAAATAATAGTGTTTTGATAAATAAAACTTACTAATTTTTGTGAATAACTTGAATTTTCATGAAAAGCTACTTAAAAGATAGTTACAATTTTTATTGACTAAATAATTATAATGTGTATGGGTAAGTGATGGGGGTGAATGAATATAACATTAAGATCTTTATCAATATTTATGTTTAGTCTGAAGTGCTTAGTTATAGATTTCATCAGTTAATAAGTTTGAACAACTTAAAAGTTTTTGTTTGAAGTTAGACAAGTTTCTTGAAGTTCAATGCCATTATACTATTATTGTATATGCATGCTTATAAGTGCTACTGTTTGGTGTGTTTATGTTTTGTTTTGTTTTTGTTTTGCTTGAGAGAAAGAAAAAATTTAAGTGTGGGTATGTTGATAGTTATAGGTTGCATTATATTTTAGTGGGTAATTTAGTGTGTCTTTATATGTTAATTAGATTATTTGTGATTGTTTGGTTTAGAATTATGTTAGGATTATATGTTTGTGTTTTTGGAGTGTTATGTGGTTTAAAGCATGTTATTAGGCTTTAATTTTACATGTCTGAGATATTTTGATGTGTTTGTTAGTGTTTGAGATCAGATAAAGAAGACCAAAGATGATTTGGAGAAAGCGTATAGGAGGAACTAAGGCCATGATTGTGATTAATGAGTCACGATTGTCGCTTATACTGTTTGCAAGCGTAGAGGAGGAGCCAAGGCCACGATTGTGGTTAATGAGTCATGATGTGGCTTTTGTTCAGTCATGATCAAAGCAAACAGTATAGACCACAATCGTGACTCATTAACCACAATCGTGGCCTTGGCTCCTCCTCTATGCTTGCAAATAGTATAGGTGACAATTGTGACTCATTAACCACAATTGTGACAGAAGCCAAATTTCAAATGCCATAACCGTGGCTCATTGTCCACAATCGTGCATATGTGATAATAGATGATGGTTGTGAATTACATTATGTTTTAGGGTTTAATTTGTTAGGTAATTATTGTTAATTGGTGTATTTAGTTTGTGTTTAGCTTTTAATTGTATTAGTTTATGTGTTTAATTTTTTTATGGTTTTGTATGAGTCTTTGGGCTTAATTGTTATATTTTTGAGGTACCTTGATATGTTTGTTAATGTTTCAGGGTAAATGGCGAAGAATAGAGAAGTTTCGAAGATTGTTGGGCTAAAAAACATGACCGATGATTATAGCATAACAGGTCATGATCATGACAGAAAGGGACGAGCCAGCAGCAGTTAGGCCACAATCGTGAACTTTGGGTTACAATCATGAAAGAGAGGGTTAGACACTAGCCACGATTGTGGTCTACGTCGGGTTGACACAAAAACTCGAGTTTCACAAGACTTTTTGTACCATTTCAGCCCTAAATCAACCATAGGGTGTCCAAAGTATAAATATAACATTAAAGGGACAGAAGTAGTTGCCCTTGGAGAGCTTTTCACATCAGTCAAACAAAGAGAGACACGGAGAAGAAGCTTGATGGGACGTACTTCCTGGAACTGGTGGCTTCTCATTATTGCTGCTTCCATTATTCCATTCCCAATGTATTTTCCAGTTATTTCAATTTTATTGATGTATATAATTGAGATATAAAATTAAGATAGTTATTGAGAATATGTTGTGTTGAATGTTGAGGTTTTCTTTATGCTCACCTTTGGGATTTTTATTCTTGATATTAATGAAATTCAATTTATGGTTTTTTTATTAAGTTATTTATGATTCAATACCTATTCTTAATAATTTAATAATAAATTGAAAGGGTGAATTGAGTGAATATAATCAAATTGGGCTAACGAGAGTTAGGTAGTTTGATAGATAAATAATTTAATCAAATCGTTAAATTTATGTAGTGAGAAATCGTGCATAGGTTTTTGGTAGGTTTTTAGACAATTTCAGAACTATTTTAAGTTTTGGGTAAATTGTAAATCAAGATATTACAATTCCATAATTTAAATTAGGGATTATACATTAGGGTTAAAGACTATAACTCGAGAGAGAGTAATCCACCCTATATTCGTCTAGACTTGGTAATTCAGTGATCTCATAATTAATTAGATTTTCGTTAAGGTAGAATAAAACCCCCTTTCTCTCAATTGGTAGTTTCTAGGTTGATTCTTGTTTGGGTTGTGTGAATTGCTATCCTATTTATATTTCTGAATTTTAATTATCGTAATTAACTATTTGATTGATTTATTTTTTATATCGGATGTTTATTTAGTTTTATTGTGAAATTTGGTCAAGCCTTAGATTTTAGATTATCATTCTCGTGAGAATGATATCTTAGGTACTACGCGAACGACCCGTGCATTTTTCGTATTATCGACGTTATAAATTTTAGAACTTAGCATAGACAACCTTGCAATCAATCATTTTTAATTTTTAAGGCATTACACTAGTTTTAATTTTTGTTTTCATTTTTTTGTTTTATTTCAGAATCATGCTCTTGCAAACACAAGAGTGAAGAGAGGTTTGAGTCGTGCAGTGAAGATGCTAGATTTAGATATCATACATTTAAAACATACTCGTAGGAAAGCTCGACGAGAGGAAGACGAAGAGAATGAAAAATCAATAATGGTTGTGGAATTCCAAAAACAAGGACCATGGAGTGAACCAGGGGTGGCAGCAGAGGATCTTGATGGACTTTATGAGGCTAGGGTTCCCGTCGAAGCAAGGAGTGGCTAGGCTGCCTGTTCAAGATGCCTCGTTTGAAATTAAACTTGCATTTCTTGACATGCTTCAGTAGAATGTGCAATTCGATGGATTAGCTAATAAGGACTCAAACACGCACATCCTGAATTTCCTCAAGATCTATGATACTTTCCAGTATCATCAGATATAGGATGATTCGGTTAGGATTACAATGTTTCCTATCACTCTTAGAGAAAGAGCGAAGGTTTGGTATCATTCATTGAGCTTAGCTAACATCACAATGTGGGAGCAGCTTATGCTTGCCTTTCTAGACAAGTACTTTCCATTAATGAAGACCACAAAGATTATAAAGGAAATCACCAGTTTCCAACAAGGTGAGAGGGGCTCAATTTACAAAGTGTGGGAAACATATATGGACCTACAAAGGAAGTGCCCACACCATAACCTACCCAAGGATTTCCTTTTACAAACCTTTTGTAATGGAGTAAACCCACCAACTAGAGGTACCATTGACGTAGCTTTTGGTAGATCCTTATTACGGAAGACTGCTGATGAAGCATAGGAGTTGACTGAGGGGATGGCAAGCAACAACTACTTGTGGATGAATGAGCAAGGTAGACAGCCCATTACTTTTAGAGAGTAGAAGGTAATCGTCGCTGTCGATTAGCTGATGGAGATTCTAGCAACGAATGATAAATTGACACGACAGCTTAATAGCATGAAGGCGTCATCTTTAGCTCAAGTTAAAGTTGTACAATTAAGGTGTGAGCTCTGTGGCCAGTTAGACCATGACATCGTGGATTGCTAGCTAATGAAGGAAGACAATTAGGAGCAAGTGAATTACATGGAAGCGTAGTATAGACAAAGAGGGGAAATAAATTGTTAAATGCCTTTTGAGAGGTCCAGGTAAATCAATTGTTAAATCCATAATCTTAAAGCCCAAGTAAATCAATTATTAAATTCCTTTTCTAAGCAGAATTGGGGAAATATGCTTAGCAATTCGGGATCAAAATTAAAAGAGCAACTGATGGCTGTTACACATTGAAGTGGGAAGGAACTTGAACCAACCACAGGGATAACAGAGGAGCCTGTCTAGCTAGTTGAGAAGAAGCAAGAAAAGGAGAAAGAAGTGGACGTGAGCGAATATCCTTCTTATGTTGCACCTCCACTGTATTAAGATAAGGTTCCTTTTCCTCAACGATTATAAAAGAAGAAGTTAGATGAAAAATTTGCAAAGTTCGTTGAGAAGTTAAGGATGCTATAGATCAATCTCTCCTTTGATAAGGTGTTAGAACACAAGCCAAAATATGTAAAATTTTTAAAGGACATATCATCGAAGAAGCGTACTTAGGAAGATAATCGGAAGGTAGCCTTAATTGGTACTTATAGCTTAATAATCACTAGTCAAATGCCTTCGAAATTGAAAGATTTAAGAAGTTTCACAATACCTTCTATGGTTGGCGAATTAGAATTCACAAAGTGTTTGTGTGGGGATTGGAGAGGTCAAGACCACATCAATGTTAAATTAATTAGATGAAAAATCCATTAAGAGACTGTATGGAATAGTGGAAGACATTTTGATGCAAGTGGATAAGTTCATAATTATAGTAGATTTTGTGGTTTTGGGCTTTCAAGAAGACAAGAATTGTCCACTAATTTCAGATCGACCATTTATGAACATAGGAACGACAATCATTGATGTTTATGAAAGGAAATTAACACTTCGAATAGTCGAAGACCAAATCGAATTAAACATGAATAAAGATTTAAAGAATCCGACAATGAGTAACACGTGATAGGTGTGCATTAGTATATGTTTTTCTAAGTATTTGACATGTGTTTGCTTGCATAATTGTTGGTCATTGATGTAGTTTAGGATTCATTTTGTATGTTTTCATTAAGTTTAATTTCCATTGTTGTTCTTGTGTGTTTGATGTTAATTGAGGGTAAGAATTGACTATTTTTATATAGGAAGCAAGATGGAGCAACTTAGAAGTTGAACTAGATATCATAGAGGAGAAGAAAAGAGGAGTGCATCGGTGAGCAATTCCCAAGTTTATGGGAATGATGCAAATTCCCACAAGTGTGGGAATTATAATCTGAGTCTTAATGTGGGGCTTCATGTTTTTGAACTATAAAAGGATAATTAAGCCTCCATCATCAAGGGAGATGACAACCTTCTGTAGAAACCCCATCCTTGAGTGAAGAAAACTTGTTGGTAGCCTTAAGGAAAGATTGAAGACAAGGATCATCATCAAGATTGGGCAAAAGAGCACATTAACACCAAAATTCTAGATTTTGGCAAAGAAGAGAGGAGTCTTTATATTCAATTTTCTATCACTTTGGTTTGTTCTTTTCTTTGTAAAAATGGTTTATTTGAATGTTAATGATGTTATAGAGACTATGTTAGGTTGATTTCATTTTAGAGATTGCTTTTGAACTATTTTTTTAGAACTCTTATTTTATTGAATTGAATGAATTTGTCTTTGATGATTGTTATTTCTAATTGTTATCTTACAACAAATCGGGAGAGTGAGTAAAGTGAAATTTATGTAGGATTGTACAACAAGAGTTGGTAACCTATAGGCTAGTAATCATCATGTTAATTGAATAGTTAGAAGAGATATCTCAGCTAGTCAATTGATCACTCATAGTATAGTTTAATAACTAGTTAAATTGGTTGAGTCATCGAGTAGGTTGAGAGATCGTCTAATCGATTCCCATTAATTCAATTAGGGACAAATAGTTACACCTAAAAAGGGTAATTAGTACATTTAGAAATCTAAATTGAGACATAATTCAATTGATAAAATAGGAGGGAGAAAAAAAAGGGAAAAAGTAATCTCTAATCTTTAGATTCTTGAATTCCGATTTTTCTATAATTGTGGTATTGTTCTGCATTCGTTATTAATCTTTCAATTTTAGTTTAATCTTCTAAATTCTTTTCATTAAAAACAATTTCGTTTCTTAAACAAAGTTGTGTCTAAATTAAGTGGTGTCGAGGCATCAATATCTATAGGATCGATATCTGCTCCTTCTAACTACAAGTCATAACCTGTTCACTTGCGATTTTAAGCATAAAACAAGTAGATAGGTTTTACTGTCAACAAGTTTTTGGTGCTCTTGTCAAGGATTGATTGTTAAGCATCGTGTTTGATTTAGATTACCTTGATTTTAGAGTTTTCAGTACTTTTCTTTGTGTAATTAAAGGTGTATGAACACAAGGAGCATACAAAGAATGAAAGAAGCTATAGAAGACGAATTTCCCAACATTAAGAATCATGAAAGGGAAATAAGAGGAGTGAATCGTCTAAACTTTTCAAAACAAGATATGGCTGAAGAAGGAGAGCAAGGAGGACAAGAGCGAATGCTAATGGAGTTCATGAGGCAAAGATTTAGTCCTCAGGGACTGGCAATACTAGTAATCCAAGTGAATAATTTTGACATAAAGCCTACGTTACTCAATATTCTATAAAATAGCGTACAGTTTTACAGGCTATTCAATGAGGATCTAAATGCCCAAATTGCAAACTTCTTAGAGATCTACGACAGTTTCAAATTGAATGGAATGTTTGATGATGTGATGAAGTTGAGACTATTTTTATTTATGTTGAAGGGTCGGGCTAAAGCATGGTATAATTCCTTGAATTTAGGCCAGATCACGATTTGGACGCAACTCGCCTAAGCATTCCTTACTAAGTATTTTTCGTTGACAAGAAAGACAAGGATCATCAAGGGAATCACAAATTTCTAGCTGAGTGATAGATAATCTCTCTATGAAACTTGAGAGAGATTTAAAGAACTTCAGAGAAGATGTGCACATCACAACCTCCCAAACGAGTTTCGACTTCAAACATTCTATAATGGAGTGAATCTGAGCATAAGGGGAATAATTGATGCAGCAACCGGAGGTTCACTGATGAGGAAGATCGTGGAAGTAACACATGATTTATTGGAAGAGTTAGTAAGCAACAGCTACATATGGTCGAGCGAGAGGAGTAGACAAGGACAGAAGGAACAATATGGTATGATACCGTCTGACTCAGTTACTGTCTTGTAGGCTCAGATCATGACTTTGATGAAGTAGCTAAACAACATATAAGGAGCATTTACCTCAGCAGTTAAAGGAATGTAAGCACAATGTGAGCTGTATGGGAAGAATAACCATAACTCAATAGAATGTTTTCTATTAACAACTAGCGATACTGAACAAGTAGGTTATCTAAGCCAGTTATGGAAAGGTAATAACTTTTATTCTAACAAGCATAATTTGGCGTGGAAAAAGCACCCAAATTTTTTATGGACTGACAATAACGCAGGTGGCCAAACAAGACCATAAGAATTGCCAAGATTCTAGCAAGATCAAATTGGAGCATTGGAAAATAAGTTGGAAAGTTTATGGAAATGTTTAGTTCTAAATTGGCAGCTTAAGCAAAGAGTCAGAAAACAACATATGCAAGGTAGGAGAAAAGTCAATAGGGAATGGAAGCAAAATTTGACTTGATTGTGAAGAATCATGTGTTATCAATCCAAAACATGGAGGTTCAGGTAAGTGAACTTACTGATGCTTTATTTTCTAGAAGTATAGGCAACCTATCGAGCAAAATTGAGGTTATTCTAAGGGAGAAGCTCAAAGCTGTTACACTTCGAAGTGGTAAGCAAATGGAAGAACCAAGTGTAAAAAAGGAAAGCCATGAAAAAGAGAAAAGTATAGAGATAGAAGAAGAAAAAGAAGAGGGCAAGTCGTATATACCGCTACCACAGTATAAGCACAAACTCCCATATCGTAAAGAGTGAAGCAACAACAGATGGATAACCAATTTTCGAAATTTTTAGAGAAAATGAAGAAGCTACAGATTAGTATTTCATTGGTGGAAGCTTTGGAGGATATACTCATGCACAAAAGTACTTGGGAAGACAATCAAATAATTACATTGATAAAGAACTGCAGTTCCATTATTTCAAGTTAAATGCAATCAAAATTACAAGATCCAGGGAGCTTCACTATTCTATGTGTTGTTGGCGATTTTGGATTTTCCAAAAGTTTATGTGATTTAGGTGTAAGTATTAATTTGATGCCTTTGTCTATTTTCAGGAAACTGGGATTAGGAGATGTCAAGTCAACTTCCATGCTAATTGAACTTGCAGATCAATTAATAAAAAGGCCATTTAGAGTTGTGGAAGACATATTAGTAAAAGTGGTCAAATTTATGATTCCTGTTGATTTTGTTGTGATAGATTTTAAAGATAATAAGAATTGTCCATTGATTTTTGGTAGGCTTTTTATTGAATACTAGTAGGGAATTAGTTGATGTGCATGAAGGGAAGCTTGTGATGAGAATTGGTGATGAGCAGGTTGAGTTTAATATGACAAAATCTTTTAAAAAACTGACAGATGGAAATGTGTGTATGAAAATTGATGTTGTAGATGAGTGTGTGAATGATATTAAAGAATACATTGACGAGGTGAAGGAAATACACAAAGATGAAAGTGTGAAGGAAGAGGATGTATGTGAGGAAGCGGAGTTAGAAAGATGAGAGAGAGCTGGTGCACCTACACCACCTTCTACTATGAAATCTCCCACTTTAGAGCTTAAACCTTTAATTTCTCATTTGAGATACACCTTTTTAGGGAAGAACCACACTTTAACTATCATTATCTCTAATGAATTAAATTTTGATTAAGAAGGGAAAGTGGTGGAGATTATTAGGAAAAGGAAGAGAGTTGTAGGCTGGAAAATTTTTTATATTCGTGGGATCGGCCGCAATGTGATTATGCATAGGATTAACCTAGAAGAAGGATATAGAACAGTAAGAGAAAGACAGAGGAGGTTAAATCTGAATATGTAAAAGGTTGTACAGAAGGAAGTGGTGAAACTTCTGGATGTAGGAATAATTTAGCCTATTTCAGATAGTGATTGTGTGAATCTAGTACAATGTGTGCCAAAGAAGGGTGGTATGACAGTGATAGAAAATGAGAAAGGGTAAAAATTTTCTACTAGAATTGTCACATGTTAGCGAGTGTGCGACTATAGGAAGCTAAATTTGGCCACTAAGAAGGATCATTTCCCTTTACCTTTTGTAGACCAAATGATTGAGAGAGTAGCTGGTGATTCTTTTTATTGCTTTCTAGATGGGCATTCAGCATATAATCAACTATTTTATACACCTGAAAGATCAAGAAAAGACCAATTTTACATGTCCATATGGAACTTTTGCATATCTAAGGATGCCTTTCGATTTATGTAATGTACCTACTGCATTCCAAAGATGCTTGATGGCCATCTTTGCAGATATGAATGAAAATTTTATGGAGGCATTTATAAATGATTTTTCTGTCTTTCGAGAGTCTTTTGACTATCATTTGCCAAACTTAGAAAAAGTGCTTCAAAGATGTGATGAGTCATATTTAGTTATAAATTAGGAAAAGCATCATTTCATGGTCCAAGAGGGGATTGTTTTAGGCCATAAGATTTCATACAAAGGGAATGAACTGGATCGTGCTAAAACAGAAGTGGTTGAAAAGTTACTGAAGTAAATCACTTGTTAATATAGAAATGACGTACAATATGTAAAATACACAAGAAGGGGGATTGAATTGTGTTAGATCGTCTAAGATAGTAATCATTAAAATCTTCTTGATTTTCTTGAAAAATTCAGACGATTACAATACAACGCACTTAATTCGTTTGAGTAATGCAACAGCTGAAATAGTAACTATTCCTTTAACAACAAGAAATTAAAGAGATAAGGGTTAGAGAATATGACACCACGATTTATACTGGCTCACCCTTAACCTTTGGGATACGTCCAATCCTCAGAGTTTATCTTAGATTTCAATATCTCCTTTAACTTTACAAGTATTATTTATACATTTCAAGGGCCTCTTCAGATCTCTTTCACAAAGTAATCTTTATCTGCTATCTTAGCCTCTTCAGGCTCTAGCCTTCCTTTCACTTAAAAAGATATTATTTGAGCTTTTTACACTTATGTTACCGGTGTTCTTGATCTCTTACTTCCTTCTTTTCACTTAGGATATTTTTACTGTATACTCATTTGAGCATAGAATTATTTTTTGTAAAGTGTAAGTAAGAGTAAAGTAAAAAGTCGTTTTGCCTACGACTACAATTGATATTTATAGTCCAAATCTCCAACAGTCTTCTTGAGAAAGCTACTTGTAGAATCTTCTGAGATTTATTATTAGTTACGTCCTGTAACCAACTCCAACTAACTAACTGTTGTTGTAGATTATTCTTCAATTATATCATCTTAATTTGATCTGTATGCTTCGCCTGGTGTCTTCACTTCGTCTCGTGGCTACGCTTAATCACTTCGTCTGATCCATCTTAGACTTCATCTTATTTAGTTTTTACTTGAATATTGTCTTGATTTGATGATTTGTCCTACTTTCATTTGTCTGTGAACTTAATAAACTCATCAAAATAGTTCACTCACTTATATTATTATTATCATTTGACTTTCATCAAAATCAATAGAAGAAGTGAAGTCTTCTTGACTTAACAATCTCCCCCTTT
>JAOSBN010000178.1:34181153-34195225 GCA_027563595.1 Erythroxylum suave
TTAAATACCATATTAATTTACCCCATTAATCTAATCATGCTTGATTTATCATAAAAAAAAATTCTGGGGGTAACATTATCGATATGTTTATTCATGTATGATTTCATGCAATTATAATTAAGAAATCTAATATATGAAAGTATCTAGTATGATTGAACGGAGTTATATATAAACCTAGAGATAGGTAGCCATATATCTTTTAGATTAGTCATACATAATATTAAAATTTCTAAATTAAGTAATGTGATTCTAGGGGCTTTAATTAGAAATAGATTTCAATTAATTAACCTAGAATTAGGTGTTAATGTTCTTAAGAGAGATATTAACATAATTGAGGAATTTATACGATTTAATGAACTTATATTAAATTGATTAGTCAAATTATGATTGCTTGAGCAGTCCTTGAGGGAATTTGAATTCCAGGTATCGTTGTTCCATTAGTTGAATTTTCATCCTTTTTATCTTAGATTATTTAATTGTATTGGTTTCCCCTTAATTTATTTTATTTTATTTTAAAGGAAGAGTTATATACATTGCATATGAGAGTCCACCATTAACTCTGGACTGAATATTCTTACTAAATTAAGTTTTGGAAGTATATTAGCTAAGATGATTCCTATAACTAGTGCTTTTAGCAAAAAGCTCTCAAATGGATTCAAGACTAAGACCAAGAGGAAATATAGGAAAAGGAACCAGGTTAAATCCCTAACTTCTTCCAAGTCTTGATATGAGCTTGTTATGTTGGAATGTAAAGGGTTTGAATAAACTTAATAAGTAATAACTTCATATGGATTACTTGAAGGATTTAAAACCTTTTATAGTATTAATTTTTGAAACCAAACTAAGACACAATGAGATGACCAAGGCTAATCTTTTACATCCTAACATTATTACCAATTATTGTGCTTATGATTATAGCAGGATTGTTGTCTTTTTTGACTCTAGTAGACATGGCATTGACTTAGGGAAGAACTTATATTCATATATCATTTTTTTGTGGCTCTAAATTTTTCTTTTTAAAAATTTTCCTTATGGACTAGAGGAGATTAATGCTTAAGTACAACGTGTATAGATAATGCTTGTTGGTTTTAATAGCACACTCTATCCTTTAGATGTTGGCGGGAAATGTTCTTTAAGGAATCATAAGTATGACCTGCATAATTATATATCTAATCTTTGTATTACTAATTTAAAATTTCCAAGGCATTAGTATATATGGAAAAATAAGATATAAAGGAGATGGTTAATAAGGAAGAAGCTTGACAAGAACTAGGTACTTGCCTTTCAAATTCAATAATATCTGCTAATGACCTTAAATTTGAAAGTGTAATCTCAAAAATGATGTCTCGCCATTTTAATGGGATAAATCGTTCATTTTTATGAGGGAAATATAGAAAATTAAAGAGGAACTTAAATTAGTAAAAATGGAAAAATAAAATGACACCCAAGTAGTTGTTACATTAGTTAAAGATAAGGTAGAAAAGGAGTAATAAATGCTTTATCAAAATCCTCTTAATACTTTAATGCACCAAAAGGAGAACATTTAACTGAATAGGTGCAAGCTATTGAGGTAAATTTTACTTTATAAAGCAGAGACGTGGCTTAAGGATGAAGACAAAATAATCAAATTTCCATAAATACGTGCTTTTAAGAAGGAATCATAGTAGAATTACTTCTCTTACAAAGCATAATGCACTTATTATCTCATCCCAATCAAATCTAATAAAGGCCACTTATGATCATTTTAACAAATTTTGGTTCCTTACCAAATCGCTCCTTAGTTTAATTATTACAATATTTTATTGCTAATAAAATTTCTTCTGCTAATATAGATTTATTGATCAGACTTTTTATGGATTTTAAAATGGAGAAAGCCCTCTATGCTCTTTATCATAATAAGCAATTGGGCCTAAATAGTCTAAATATCCTTTTCTTTCATAAGTATTAACACTTTTTAAAGTGTGGTTATTGATACACTATTGGAATTCTTTATTAATGGCTACATTCTTTGAGAATTAAGCAAACATTTTATTGCCTTAGTGCCAAACATGCTAATCTATTCGCTTTAAATGACATTAGACCTATGTCTTATACTAATATAACATATACAATAATTGTAAAATTCTTTGCTTCCAAGATTAAAGGAATGATACAACTATTAATCAACCCTTCTCAAACTTCCTTTTTCTAAAGAACAATAATATATGACATTATGTTACTAGTATTAGTATTCCTTAAAATTTATAATAAAAATCACTCCCTTAAAAATTTTTCTTTAAAGTGAACTTCAATAAGACCTTTGATTATATTGATTAGGGTTTGCTCATCAATACTATGCATACTTTCATTTTTTCTTTAAAAATTTTTCTTTGATTTTCTCATTGTGTTTCCATTATGTTTTATAATGTATTGGTCAATGGTAAGCCCAACTAGATTCTTTAGTGATGTTATAGGGCTTAGACAAGGTGATCCTTTATCTCTTTACCTTTTTACTCTTGGAAAATAAGTTTTATCAATATTTGTAAATACTTTAATAAAATAGGAAAGGAGTTTTAAATATAATTTCAATTGCAATAAGCTTAAAATTCATAGTCTCTTTTCTATTGGTGACTTATTGCTTTTGTTTAAGGTGGATTCGAACCCTATAAATGACTTAATAAATGCTTTGAGATGCTTTAGGGAACTATCTAGGCCGGAAATGAGCAAGAATTAAAGTTGTTTCTTGATATCCTTATCTACTGTAGATATTTCTTCCTAGATTACTAAGTCAATATGATAGCTATAGAAGCAACTTCCTTTTACCTATCTAAGAGTTCCAATCTCTCATAGGAGACCACCTTACAAGGAGTTCATACCACCTTATTAAGAAAATTCAAAAAAAGGATGAAGAACTGGTGCAACAAGATCCTTACTTATGATGGTAGAGATTAATTAATTCAATATTTATTTATATTTTTATATTTTATTTCTAAAGAATTTGGTAAAGGAAATAGAAATACTATTTAAAACCTTTTTAGGGGCTGATCAAGAAGTTAGAAACTATAAAGAAAAGGTTAAATAGGACACCATTTGTTACCAAAAGACAAAGGCAGTTTAAAGATAGCCCCAATAAAGTTAAACGATAAAAATTGTATGGCAAGGAGGCTATGGAGGATCCTAGAGGACAAGAAATATCATTGAAAATTTATTTTAAGGTTGACAATCTAACTTACCTAGTGAGTAAATAGATTCATATTGTAAATTACTGTGATGTTTTGAAATGTAAATGCAAGATGAACTCTACTAGATTTATAGTCTCCTTCGACACAATCATATATTTAATTTAGAAGGAAACAAAATTTAGGAGAATTTCAAGGTAAATTGAGGCCTATACAATAGCTTATACATTAGATGTTGAGCTACAAAACTAAACAAACTTTAGTGGCCTTGAATTGTTCTTATCTTTAATGTCTTAATATGGACGTACTATTGCTAGATGTTCCATTAGTAGCAGACTGATTTTGATAGTATAGCTTGATAGATTGTGATTAAGTAGACATGCATTTCAATAACTCATATTATTAATTAATTAACTCCCTTCCTTTCCAAAAAATACTATAAGATTATTTTAAGTAGTCCAAAATGATAAGAATAGTTTTTAAGATGATTAAAATTATACAATAATTGAGTTTCAACCTTTTAAATATCTAACAGATTGTCCTTTGAATCATATCCTTTCTGTTTTCTTACCAGAAAAACTCATGGATTAAATTAGTGTAAAACTTTCAATATTTCTAATCAATTTGTAATTTTAAAGATTTTTTCCTTAAAATGCCTCTTTTTAACTGTAGGAGAAATGGGAATTGGAAAAGTACTTTAAGCCTTAGCTAATTATAGTTATCTTTTCAATTGAGCAAACCAATTGAAAAGGAATTCATAAGAGTGAAAATCCTCCAACTTCTGTTTGGCTTTCTCTTTGAGTGTACTTTATTACTTTCTTTCCTTTCCTCTAAAAAATTTGGTTAGTTTCCACTTCAATAAGGTACTTTAAGTGGGATATTTCTCACCCTTCCACTATTTTTAATCCATTCCAATTACAAGAATGGAATCATCTTCTTCTTTAGTCTATGAGGGCCAAGAAACTATCATGAGCTTATCTCACCCAAGCTTTATTCCTCTTTCCACAATCTCTCTACTCCTCCCTATAGTAGATCTTATCTATCTCTCTTCCTCTGTATACCTCTTCTCCATCTCTTTTCTTGGTCTTTATAACCATTTCCAATCGTAACTCAAACTTACTAATAACTTCTATAATTGTTGTGGCATTTACTCCCACCTTAGCTTAACCTCAACTAGGCTCCACTCCTTCCTTAGCTTTACGTCCACTATCTCATCTTCCCTCTAAGGTTCCTTTTTCTTCTCCTTTTGATGAGCTTATAGTTATAAAAGGTAAAGCCATTCCAATAATGAGGAAAACTACAAACTTTGAACAATGACATTATAATGGAATATTGCATTTACAATAATGGAAGAGTTTGGTTCTCAATAATAACTATTAAAGGTAATACTTATTTAGATTAATTTCTATAATAATCCTCTTGATTATTAGTCTATAAATAGCCTAAGTTATTTTGAAGTTTTCTTGGGAAGGACAATATGTTTATATGAAAATGTAACTACTTTTAAAAGAATAACATATGTAAAAGATTGCATTAAGGTTTCTGGTGAATTAACATTCCCTCTAGATCTTAAAATTCCAAGACTAAATAAGGATAATAAAATTAATGAAGTTGAGATTGGGCTCTACTTTCAGTGAAACCTCCTGAAACTCTAGAAAAATTTTGGAAGCTAACAAGAAAAGTGTTCGTGACTAGTGGATATCTGGGCTTATATGAATTAAGCAAGAAGTTAACATGGAGAGTGCTGTAAATAATGTTATAAATAAAGTATAATCTAATCCCTATAATAATGAGCTAATATATTTTTAATACTTTTACTTATGAACACTTAGTAATAGATCACACTAATTTCCTTATAACTACTTCCACTTTACCTTAAGATACTTTTTATTTTGCTAATATTTTGAAGCAAGAAGATACACTCCTAATACCTTCAAACCAGTTCCATTTAGATATTCCTAATCTTATTAAAATTGTAATAGACATAAAGGCAAATTTTATGTTATCAAAAGGTAATTCCACTCTTAAAACCAAGGACTATAAGAATCTGAAGGTATTAGTTATGTTTAATCCAAAATAAGTTGGTATGGAGAAAATGAACTTCACTAATAAATTCTTACACTTTAAATTCACTTTTATCAAATTAAATACTAGCTAGGGATATAATCACTTTTTTCTATGAACAGAATTTGGCCTCTTAAATGAAAACCCTAGGGAAAGATCTTGATACTCTAGCAACTTCTATTACTAACCTTTAGCTATTCCTAGGGGAATCCAACACTACTTTATTTTTAAGTAAGTCAAAAGGGCACTTCTAATAAAACACAATGCTGATACTTCAAGCAATTATTTAGGAGTTATAATTACTAAATATAAAAGATGGAAGCCATACCCTTTAGATAATTGAGAAAAGAAGAAGGATTTGTATGTTATTTAGTTCAAGATCAATTATAAACTAGGTTATTTAATGCACTTAAAATAAGAAAGATTAACCTTTTAAGTTATATTAATGTACTTAAAACATAATTCTCTACCCAGTTAGAGATCCATAACATAATGATTATTTAAAGGAGATAAAAACACTAAATTTTCTATTTTACAATCCTTACTAGAAGCAACCACAATATCATCAACTCTCTATTTGACCAACTTATAAATGTTATTGATTTCAAAGAGAATTTAAAGGCATTATATTTGAATTATTTCAAAGATTCCTTATTTTGTACGAAAAGTCTCTATATCCAAGAATTCAGATCTTTCATCCCCACTTTCTATCTAATGACTAAGTTAATTTTCTCTCAATACCCTATACCAAAGAAGACATTGAGAAAGGATTTTTCGACACAATTGTAAAAATTCCCATAACCTAGATGTTTTAATGCATTCTTTTATCAAAATTTTTAGAGCTTATTGGGTAATTCTATAATAAGCATTAAAATCCTTCAAGAATTTAATAAGAATTTAATTTACCTTGTCATTACAATTTTATATCCTATAACTTAAAGAACCTTATACCTATTTCTTACTATAGTACAATATACAAACGATCTCTAAGATGCTAATAAAAAAGACTCAAAGTAATCCTCATAATGATCATTAACCCAAGCCAGGGGGCTTAATATAAGGTAAGAGCATTTAGGATAACATTCCCTTTTGATAAAAGTGATAAATCCTTTATTGACTATGTATTTACTCCCTAATGCTTACTGATTAATGTTAGGATGTGCTTAAGATACTTATTTTGGTTCAAATTTCTTTAAGGTACAAGTTAGAAGAACATGAACCAAAATGAGCTAAAAACAGATCCTTGGTTTTGTTCAAATGATGTTTATTCTTATTTTCCTTTGTGGAAGCAAATGAGATGAGTTAGGGTGAAAATAAGAAAAATGACATAAAAAATGAAGTTACTATAACTTACACGATCATGTATGGGATAGTTTAAGTCACCAAAAGCATTAGGAGCTCAATGATAACATTTTAGCCACCTTTGCAACCTACACAACCATTTGTAGACTTGCACAACCATGTAAGTAGTTATGTAACTAATTATGAACATTTATGTGATCGATTTATATAATTTTTACATATATAATCACTTACACACTCCATCTATTGTGACAAAACCCTAATTTTAAGTATAAAAGAGCATTTAAGAGGCTAAATAAGGCATGAAGACATTAAAGACTTAATAAGGAGCATATTCCTTACCCTTTTGGAGAGCTATAAGGAACTAATTTAGATAGCAATACATAATCATTGTAACTCTGATTAACTTATGATAAAATAATGGTTGAGCATCACCAGGGATAATATACCATAGGTTGAAAGACCCAAGCTTATATGTTTGTTTCCTAGATTAACCTATTTTCCTATTACGTAATTTAGTTGTCACACTAAATCTAGAGAGTTTATTATAGGTTGTCTAAAAGCTAGACTTAATTAAAGAGCTTATTTTAATTAGTTACAAGCTAAGGGAAAATTGGGATTAATAGAGCTTGTTATTAATTTATTATTAATAGTTTCAAAGAGAGGAATAAGAACAACATGAAGATTGATTATCACATTTGTATGAAGGTTAAGATTAAACTGTTAAATAGATTCAAAACCCATTTATTAATTCTAACAAAATATTATGTTATTTAATTTAATTTTTATATAGTAGTTTAATTTTACTTTATTTGCTAATAAAATTTAACTAAACTCCCCATAAATCCTAGACACTAGTTTATTCATTACAAAAGATAAACACATGCTATTTGTAAATATGATCCTTGCTTACCACTACTATAAATTTAGTTGTGTAGAGTTATGCTTTATTTTCTAGTGTGTTTGATTTGCATCAAGGAGATGCTTAAAAATTATCGTAGGAAAGGTGACATCATAAGCTGCTCCCTTAAAATTGACTTTTATGAGAATTTTGACTTAGATGAAGGAAATTTCATATTCAACACTACGATAACATTTAGATTCCTTATAACTTCCATTAGTTGATTGGTCCAATATGGAAACACCACCTGCTTTATAGTGCTTATTAGTGGATAACTAACATAGATATTTAAGGGATCAAAAAGCCTTACATAAGGGGATTTATTCTCCCCTTATGTATTTTCCTTTTACATTAGAGTGGTCTTAAGAGTGAAAATAAACAATATTAAGGGAGAGAAGAACTTCCAATACCACTTCAAGTGTTAGAAGCTCCAAAATTTTAACCTTACTTTGTAGATGTTCTGTTGGTGCTTTGTTATTTTAATATCAGTTATGTCAAGGTTATTATCAAGTCAACTTTAATTTTTTCAAGATCTTTCATACCTCTCTATTAACAAATGTAAGAGTTATCTTCTAGTCTTTGTTAACATTTAGTAGTTCTTAGATGAAGTATCTAGATGTTCTAGCTTGATGATTATGTAACCACACTTTAGATATCTTGGTAGTTTCTTAGACTAAAGTTTAGGGATCATCAAACCTTATTCGAAGCTTTATATAAAATAATAGACTTCAAGCTTAAAAAAATTTATACCTTTATTAGAAGGCTATAAATCATCATCTCTGTACTCAAGTCTATTGATTTTCCCATCCACTTCTCCTACTAATCATAACCAAAGCCATATTATGAAGATAATTTGGAATAGGGATTTTAGCAATCAGATAAATATAAGGCTTTCGAGGTCTTTCAAAAGATTCCCACTCATCAAGAACTTTATGATTTATTTAGTAACGATTTTACCTATTATATCCTATGTACTTTGAAAAAATATAGCATTAAAACCATTGAGACCGAGGGATTTATCAAAATTCATAATAAAAATTTCTTCCTTAATATCTTTTCTAATGATTTCCTTAATGAGCAAATCTTTCAGGTCCTTAGGAATGGAATTAGCTAACTATATTATGATCTCATTAAGTAAAGAGCTCACTTCTCATATTAACCTAGGAATTTTAGTAATTAAAGTAATCTAATTTAATAGTTTTTTATCATTTAAGGTTATGGCGTAAAAGTTTTATAGGGGAACTATTTAAATTTTATTTCATTTGGATTCAATAATATTGTGGAAGAAATATTTGTTCTTATCATCATCCCTTAACTAAGTAATCTTGGAATTTTGTTTTAACTAGGAGAAGTAAATTTTTAAAAAGTTCACATTTATGTAAGTGAAAATTGGTGTATGGTTTGATGTAAGAGGATTACATAACTGACCATAGTCAAGGAGATTAAACATCTAAGGAGTTAATTAAGCACCCATTAAACTTTTTTTAAGGAACCAACTCCCATTTTGCCTGTTGATCTATGTAAAGTAATTACCCGTGAACCTTAAATCATTCACTAATTCATCACATTACTTGGAAATTTTCCTTATTATAGTGCCTTAACTTTAACTTTAGGCTATTAAAATTTTAAGGAAATAGTGTACCATTAAAATCAACTGCTAATAATCAAGGAAAAGATGAACTAACTCTTAATAAAAGTAAGATCTACTGCTAATATGAGCTAGAACTTGTTTTATAGTTTGATTGGTTTCTTCATGAATAAAAGACCTTGATTTACTCACGTTTAATCTTGGGCTCAATCTAGATGAGGAAAAAAGGGTTTGAAGAAATTTTATTGACCAAAGAGTATCCCTTCACTTTCAAATTTAGAGATGAGGATAATTTATCTTCAATCATAGAAACTAGGCCTCAGCAAATTGGATGTCAAACTAGGTTTATCCAAAAGTGGTTTCTAGGTATGGAATTAGATATAAATGGAATATAATTCTTTCCTATATGGCACAATTTCCATAATTTCCACTAGAATATTATTGCTAAGATGGTTTCAGCTTTCTTGCAAATCAATAGGTAAACATTTAGCTTTTGCCCACTGCTAAGCTTAAGGGAATCTGGTTTACTAAAATCTATGTGGTGGTAGGATAAGGGAAAAACTTTATGAGGCACCCCTGTAACGAAACTCAATGAGGTTAGGGAGTCATAGTTAGAGTTGAGATCAAAGTTTCGTATAACTAAAAGCCTCAATTAGCAAAAAGATACGAAAAGAAATCAACAGATTATTCAAGACAGGAGAATAACTGAAAATAATTGCAATTGGGGAATCAATGGAACACAAGGAGACTGAAACTACTAATAAGCATTAGGACATTCCATAAGTAGTAAGTGCACCTTTCGAAATCATTGAAGTTTTAAATCTAATAGCAGTAATAAAGGACAAAGAATCTAGAGTTTGTGATCAAATTATGGTCAAATCTGATAAGGGAAGATAATGAGAGTATGTCAGATGACTTTGAACATAAAGAACCAGTTGACATGGTGGAACAAATCTAGGAAACCCATGAAATCGTTCAAACAGAGAATTTGTTAGAGAAATCCACTCTAACCTTAAACAAGAATTCTGGCAGAAAAAAGAAGGTAAGGGGTTAGTAATTCCTCTAATCCACTTCAACTATGATTTTTTGTAACAATTGAGGAATGAATGAACCTTATAATAGAGAAGGAGTAAAAGACTTACATTTAGAAAAGAATCCTTCAATTTTTGGATTGCTTGAGACTAGAATCAAAGCTCATGAATTTTAAGAATCCATAAAGTTTTTGGGGCTTAAATAGATCATAGGATCTAATAATTAGGATCACTATAATGGCATAATTACTTTTGCCTATGATAAGGATAAGGTTCATGTTACAACTGAAAAATGCTCTAACCAGTTCATCCATTTGGTGTAAAAGAAATTGGATTCCTTAGTTTCCTTTCAATTATCAATCATATATGGCTCTAATTTTGCCTTCCAAAGAGACAAATTTTAGGAGAACCTTGCTACTGTCAAATCATCTACTGTTTCTCTGTAGATTGTTATAGGAAATCTTAACTGTGCAATTCATCCCTCAGAAGCTCAAGGAGACAAAGTTAACCATAGTTCTCTAAGCAAAGAGTTGGAGACCAACTTAGGCTTGTTAGAAGTATTTGACTTAAGATATATTGGTTATCACTTTAGTTAGAATAACAAACTATAATGCAGGATTTTTACCATGAGAAACATTGGTAAGGTTCTAACTAATCAAGATTGGACAAGTCTATGGCCCAATTCTTTTTCTCTTTTGATTCCACACTATGCACTGGTCACTCATTCATAGAGGTTATTAAGCTAAAGAGTCATGTATATAACGAAGCTCCCTTCAAATTCTTCAATTTCCTAATTCATGAGAAGGGGTTCTTAGATGCAGTAAAGGAGGTTTGTATTCTATGATGCAAATCTTAACAACTTATAAGGAAACTAAAAACGTTGAAGGTTAGGCGGATGATGTTTCTCAAGGATAGCAGTCTTTCTTCTGCTTAAAGGCAGCTACAGAGAAGAAGATAAAAGATTTACATGATCTTCATTATCTAGACCCTAATAACTTAGATCTAAAGTAGAAGGAACATATGGCTCTTAAAGAGTATACTAAGGCCCTTCAAGAGCATAGTTCCTTATTGTTACAAAAGGCAAGGTTAACTTAGTTAAAAGAAGGGGATACTAACACTAAGTTTTTTTCATAATTCCATTCTTAAAAGAAGAAATATCAACAAGATCTATTGTTTTTCTTAATGGAGATAACCAATTAGCTTCAAAAAACATCTATTCAAGGAATGGTGTATGACTATTATAAGGGAATCCTTCATTTAAGGAATTCAGATATGCTTAATCCTCAGGTGTTAACATAATTGTTTTGAAACTTAGAGTTATTAATGAGGATCTGCTGAAGGAACTATAAAAGCCAACTTCTTATACGGAAATCAAGAATTGCTTGTTCAATTTGAGCTTAAAGAAAGCTTCACAACTTGATGTTTTTAATTCCTTTTTCTTTCAAAAGAATTTCATTAGAGGTTTATTAGTGGTAGTGGTAGAGGAGTTCTTGTCTTTTAATAATATGTCAAAAGAGCTCAACTTCATTCATATCTATCTCATCCCAAAAATCCCTAATGTAAATAACTTGAAGGATTTTTGCCCCATCTCTTACTGTAATATTGTGTATAAAGTGTTTTGCAAGCTGCTTGCAATAAGAATGAAAGGTATCTTCAAGAGTTTAATCCATCATTCTCAGAGTACAATCATTTCAAGAACATCTATTTATGATAATATTTCACTTATTCAGAAGTTGTTGAGGGATTATGTTACTAATAAATCCATCAAGAGCTGTGTAATTAAAGTTGATTTTTCAAAAGCTTTGGATACCATCGCTATCTTAAATGGTTTAGCTTCCCTTGCAAATTTATCTTTAGGATTAGTATTTGCATTTCTACTACTACTTTCAGCTTTGTTATAAATGGTAATCCTAGCAATCAATTCAAGGGTACTAATGGGATTAGGCAATGGGACCCCATTTTACCTATCTTTTTATTATTGCTTTGGAAATCCTCACGAGGATTATTATGAAGAGCACCCAAAATAGCTTTAGTTTTAATTTTCATAATAAATGCAAAAAATTAAATCTTACTTATGTAAGCTTTACGAATGACTTGATCTTCTTATCTAGAGTTAACCGTTCTTTTGTATCAGTATTACATAATTCTTTTCAATAGTTTTACAGGATCTTATGGATAAAGACCAATCAATAAAAAAGTATGATATACTTCTCTTTTGATGTGAAATCCTTTGCAAGGTTAAGGTTGTTCACATGTTTGAATATTCATTCTTTACCTTTTAAATACTTAGGAACCCACATTTCCTCTAAAAATATAGGATACTAGGACTGTTTTCATTTTTTGAAAAGTTAGAAAAAACAAGAATCAATGTTAGGCAGAAATAGGTGTTTATCTTATATAGGGAGACTTCTACTTATTTCTTTTACATTGAGGAGTCTTTATGCCGATTAGAATTCCCATCTATTTCTTCCTAGAAGATCAACAAGGAGATGAAAAATGTATTAAGAACTTTTTTTTTGGATTGGAACTACTAATAACTTTAAAGGGGAAAATCAATTTGGAAGAACTATGTTGGAGTAAGCAGAAAGGTGGCTTGGGGCTCATTTCCTTGCATAGGAATCAAACAACGTTAGTAACAAAAAGAATGATGAGATTGCTTATTAATATGGAGTCCCTATGGTCTAAGTGGAAAAATGAATCCTATCTCAAAATTTCTAGCTTTTGGCAAAATAAGAAAAAAGGAAAGGAAAGAGTGCTCCCATTACTTCATTTAAATTATGAGGAAAAGGCAATTGTTTGTCCCCTTACCAAAACTTATATCGGGAATGGTCAGACTTCCTAATTTTGGTTTGAATATTGGGCAATTCATAGCCTCTAATCCTAAAGGAGGATATTTCATCTCTGATAGTTAGAATTCATATTCGAGCCTAGGTTAAGGAAGTTATCTAGTAAGATAATTGGTCCATTAACTTCAGGGATAATGATATAATTCAATCTTACTTTCCTGAACACTCTCTTAATTCTTAAGGATGTGATAGTAGACAATGGTTACCCAATAAAGGTAGGGAGTTTACTAATCAAAATTGTCTTAAGGCTATCAGACATTGTAACCTAGGATTCAATGGTTTAACTTTGTTTAGAAAGGTTATTAGATGCCTAAAGCATCTTTTGTTACATGGCTAGTAGCAAGAAATAGATTTAAGACCAATGATACGTTGATTAGGGTTAATGATCAATTATTTCTTCTACTTAATCTAAATGCTAAATATATCAGTCATTTACTTTTTTAATATGAATAAACTATGTAAACGATTTAGAAAGGGGGGTTGAATAGATCCTTGAACCTTTTTGTAAAATTTAACAAAAACCAGAAATTAAAACCAAACAAAATAATTCAACGAATTTAAATGCAAGGAGAAGGGAAGAGAAGCAAGCACTGTTTTTATAGAGGTTCGGTGCTAAGATCTACGTCCTCTACCTAAGCTCCCACTTAGGATTTTGGCAAACCACTTTACTACACACTTTTTAGTTTAGTGTGAACTTTTCAATACACTTGACTTCCGGCTCAAGCAACGCCTCACACTCGATTTGTTTTCCGGCACAAATCCTACCTCACAAGTGATTTTCCACACAACCACTCAACTTACAATAGTGACAAGAATGAAAAAGTAGTAGAGATGCTCAGTACAAGTTTGAGTAAGCTAAGAGCAATTGAGAGCACAAATTTTGCACAATAGTAGTATCACTTTGCTTTTTGGATAACACATTTTTTTCTTTGATGTATCACCCTTAATTTTATCACTTTCAGATCAATGTAGCTGTTGTTGTTCATCTTCTAGTCGTTGGTGATTGTTCATAGACGTTGCATGATTTATTTCCTTTCCATTTGTGATTGATTATGCCAATTTTTGTTTAGTTTCACATAGTAGTCGACTAGTCGTGGTGTTCCAATCAACTAGCACCAACGTTTTTCCTCCAGATTCATCTACGCTCTTCGAATAGTCGACTAGTGCTGTGTTAGTCGACTA
>JAOSBN010000178.1:34204543-34216882 GCA_027563595.1 Erythroxylum suave
CCTTTAATTAATGAATAATAATGTCATACAATTATTTACAACCAAAATAAATTGGCTGCAAGGGCATAAACTAACAATCGTGATTCGATCACGGTTGGATTCCAACATTCAATTCATCATCAAAATGGTATCGAGATTACTATTGATTTGAACATAAAGCCTCGACGAAAATTAAGGAAAAAAACCTATTTTCTTCCACTAAACTTTAAAATCTTTATATAAAATTTGTGTTTACTTTCTCTAATTCTCTAGGGATATGTGTCGTATATATTCAACTCATCATTAAAATTGAAAAGCTTAAAGTTGAGAAGGTAAAGTAAAAGGTAATAAATTTCGATATTCATATTGGATACACCTTTTAAATAATAAATTGAAGTAAAACTTGAATTGTTATTTATTGTAATTATTATCATGTAAAAACTACTTTTAATACGGTAAATTAGAAATATTATAAATACTCATCCTTCAGTCTGTGTATTTGTATAAAAACATATTCATAGTAAGTAAAAGAAAATATTTCTACTTCCATTATGAATTCAAATACTTTATTGTAATAATTAAAAACTATAAAATTTTATTTCTATGATGACTTTTAAAATCTCTAAAATTACATTATTTCAATTCATAACTGTAGTAGTATCTATCTATCTATCTATCTATCTATATCAAAACCTAATATGGGAAAGAAAAACTTTTCCTTCCCCACTAAGTCAAAGGTGTAATAGTGAAGGGAACATTATTAAAATCTTGTTGGAAGCATATAGGCCAATCCCATATGAGATCTAGCAAAGCAATACATACCAACAGCAAATGCCACTTTCACCCTGTGCCCATGGCTTGTATGGTCCAATCAATTGATCCATTTAAAAGGAAAATGGCGGTTCATATTGAGTCCAACCTCACACGCTGTCTTATCGTATTTTAAACCATTCTTGTTTGGATCGTTCACTTACACGTACCTTAAGTCACCCACAGGCGTAAAGTCAACACAAATGACAAAAGAGCCAAAAGAAAGGAATAGTTTGGATCTTAATCACGAAGTGGACTCCCTAGCTTTGTTTGTTAATGTTGTGTTCTTTTCCCCATTTTTCCGCATTACCCTTCCAGTGTTCACATTTGGTTGTTAGATTTCTGGACCAAAAGAAAATAAGTGAATTTATCTTGTACGTATGCTTAATAGAATAACCATTCCAGGTGTTAACAACCATAAGAAGTTTCTTAAAGACCTTGCAAGCTTTGCCATTGGTTGATTAACAAAAACCCTTTTTCTACAAAAATAATTTTATGAAAGCTACTGTCTTATCAGCATCCTGACGCCATTATCGTATCCAAGGTTTTTTCAATGTAAGCTGGTTGACATGGGGTCTTCTTTCTTTTTAATGACCATAAAATTGCATTTTAATAAAGAAAATGCATATAGCACTAGGAAGTAAAACAAATTACCGTCAACTTCTGCCATTAATTTAACCTCCATGGGTAAGGCTTCGTATAGCAATGCTTATATAGCTATTCGCTTAATTAACAAAATATATTTTTAAAAAAAGGTGGAGCTTTGCAATTTGGATTATCAGAATGTAACTGCAGTACTAATGAAACAAGAGAACAGTGCCTTAATAATGTATCCAAAATATTAAACCTCCTTGGAAGTGTACTCCTTGTTTTAACCAAATCAACCTACATAAACGAACAAAACTTCGACGCAGCAGAATTTGGTATCTTCTACAATGAAATAGCTAGGGAAGGGCCATACCGAAATAGACCTTTGAACTTGATGGCACAATAGCAATCAATTTGGGTCAACTTAAACGTACTTTGATTAGATTACGAAAATGTGTAAGAGCGGTAGATGAGTGATAGATAAATTTAATACTATAAGATCTATCTAAAAATAACGTTACGCCGTGGTGGATGTTCGACGTACCATTATTAGTAATTTTCGTTCTCTTCCTTCTTTGTTAGAAAAGGCACGAGATAGATAAACTACGTTTTCCCTTTTCGTTTGTCCCTGGTCTCTCCTGATATTGAATGTTTTAATAAATTAGTCACCCCCAGGAATAGAAAAATCATCTCGTGCAGGGAAATTCGGGGGGCATGTACATTTATTTACATGTATACGTACACATACAGGTGTCGGCAGGTAGTGAGATAGAGCTGTCAGGGTTCTGAGAGGCAAAATTACACCAAGTTGCTCTAGTGTTTAAAATTTTCGGAAGACTTTGTCAAGGAAAGCGACAACATTATGAGCATGTCAGGCTCAGTATCAATTCAAGACATCTGTATGTATGCCTTAAGACCGCGGGCATTCTTATCATTATGAGCTCCCCAACCCCAATTGTGCTAAAGAATTGCCAGTCAACAAATATACACTCATCCTGTTTTCCTCCAAATAATCAACAACTTTATTGTCAATGACCAGCGTTTTTGTATTAAGTAAATTGAGTCATGTTATTAAATGGATATAGGAAAATCATAAATATGCTTCGACGGTTGTTGTGGAAATTGAATCCCCAATCCTGGATAACATTTATATTCTATTTAATGTTCCCACTTGAAACTATTGAATAACAGTCACCATTCAACAACCACCTTGAGTCTGCAACATGAAGAAATAAGCTAGCAGATCAAGATATGGTTGACAGTCGTAAGGTAGCAGATCAAGATATAGCTGATATTCCTAAAATAGAAGAAACATGAAGCGTAATTCAAAGAGTCTACTTAGAATCAAATCACCTCAAGATGGTAACTCCATTGAACAATCTTTTCCCTCAAAAACAGCTATGTAATAGCATTAAAATAGGCATTAAAATCATTGCTATTATTACTGTAAATTCCTTCTATATATATTTTTGGTTGTAAATCTATAAATTGATGTAAATCAGAACTCTCTTCTCACGGTTCTTGAGAAGCTTTCTTTTCTTACAAGTCTTGTTCAATTTCAAATATTCTTTAGAAACAAGGCATGCGATTTTAGACAACAATTTTTTCGCTTTTTTCCTCTTTGATTTATAGGGCGTATAGCTTGAAAGGCACCGGATCATTTGTTTCATATGGATTGTTAGAAATCTCCGCACGCTTGAAAGACAGAGTTGAGAAGATGGACGAGACTCTTAAATTTATGAAAATTATTTCAATCCGACCTACCTGGGAAAATGTGAAGATTGCTTTGACAAGGAATATTATGCAGTGGGCTAGGAATCATGTGTTGATATCGGGCTTAACTCCTCGTAATAGATATTCGGCAGCTCAAGATGACATGCAAAATCCAAACCAATGTTATAGAAAAATAAGCCGATTAAAGGGCTCAAACATGAGTGTACAAAACCAACCCATTTGAGAAAAAAAAAAAAAAAATCAGATCTATTTAAACCGGTTGTCGCAATTTCATTTCATGATGATTATTCTATTACTAATGCGTGGAAAAGTTCAAAACTAAACGTGGAGAAAGGATATGACTCGAATTTCATGTTAATACACTAATAGCAGCATACCAATCAACTCAAATGGAATGTTAGGAATACCTATTAGGCACTTGGTAATTGATTAAATTATGGTACATTACTCTGTCGATGTTAGTCGATACTAATTATTATTTCAGATAAATTTTCAAATCTTCAAAATAGTCCTTAAATTTTTAAAAATTTACAAAATAATCCTTCAATATTATACTGTATAAGTTAAACTAACCTTATCTCAAAAAATCACACTAACAGAAATTTAAAACAATTATATTTATTTTTAATATTATTTTCACGTATTTCACATATAATTAATAACTATAATTAATATGAAATATGAAAAAGGATTATTTTATTATTAAAGAAATATAAAATTAAGAATAGTAGAAAATATTTAAAATTTAAAATTTTTATCATATAATAAATAATAATTACATTAAAATATCAAATTCAAAGAATAATTATTGTCAATAATAAAACATAATTTCTATCTTAATATTTAATTTTTAATAATAAAAAATATATTTTATCCTAATATGTAGTTGTTATTATTAATAAAATATTCTTATATTTATATTAATAATTTTAAAAAGAAATACAAAACTTTGAGGCCTCTTAATTTTTATTTTAACTTATTTTTATTTATGCTTCGTAAAAATATAATTATTATTTACTATGTAAATTTAAATATTATATTATTAACAATAAAAAGAGACGATGATGGTGAAGAAGAGAGGAAGTGTGAGTCTGAGAGAAAAAAAAAAAAAGAGGAAAAAAAAGATAAAAGACCCAAGTCGGGGCTGGGTTTTTTTAAAAAAATTCATTTTTTGTAGAGATGTTATTGATTTTTTAAAAAAATTTTGGCATCAAATCAATGTATGGCTGATATTCTAAATACCACTAGTATTAGCCAGTACAAGTAAAACAAGTTGCTACAAGATAATATTTAAATTCGGTCATGTTACGAGATTCATTACATTGCTCTACTAATATTTAAAATTTTTTAAGTTTACTTATGCCGTTTCTGTTATAATTTTAGTTTTAAAATAAAACAAAACTCTGTTAGTTGTTAATATAATGTATTATTATTTTTATTTGCTGATAATAATTAAATATTAATTAAATAAAACTGAAAGATAAATTTAATTAATTAATTAATCAAAATTTATTATTTATTTTGATCTAATATATAATATTTATTAATAAATTATTATCAAAATTAATTTATTTTACTCAAATAAGTAATTTAAAACTAAATTAATATTTACTTGTTAATGTGCATTTTTATTACCAAAGAAATTTTAATTTGGAATTTATATGTTTGAAGATATTTTACAAAGTTAAAGTAATTTCAAAAGTTAAAATATATTCTTCATAATTTTTATTATTAATTAATGATAAATAATTAAATAGCATACGTTAGATTATGAGAAAATAGAAACAAAATTGATTTTTATATTTTTTTCATAATTTGGTTTATTATGAATTAAATATATTATTTAATTTTAATATTAATTATTAATAAAATATAGGTAATATTATAAATATGTTTAATTATTTAATAAAAATTATAAATAACTTGTTATAATGTTTATAAATAATTTAAACATTAAATAATTTTAATTTACTAACTATTAATAAATATATTTTAAATTAAATATCTTAAAATTTATACATTTTAAATCAAAATTGTTTAATAATTAAAAATGTCAAAATAAATATTGATTTACAAATTAAAATTTTAATTATTAAATTATTTATTTTAATAGAATATAATAATTTTCACTCGTTTTTTAAAATATTATATATGAGATTAAAATAAATCTTATTTAATTGATTTGTTTATAAAAATAATTTATTTTAAAGTTTTATATAATATATAATTATTATATATTAATAATTAAACAAATTTTATTTTTATTCAAAAGAAAAATATAAACTTAAAATATGAAATAAAAAGAAAAAAGAAAAAAGAAAAGTAAAACTAATAAACTCCTTAAAATATAAGCAATCCGTTACTAACTTATATTTTCTATTTTTAGTTTTTATTTTTTAGTTAAAAAATGTTAGTAGTTAATGTTTAAGCATGACAATTATATGCCAGCCCGACCAGTGGCTGGTTCATTTTTTTATCTAAAACGATGTCGTTTTGAATTTTTTAACTTTAAAAAATTAGCTAGTGGGCCATAAGGTAGGTCACTGATCAGCCCATTCTTAGCCTGACCTAGGGTGGTTCGACCCAATCCATTGACATGCCTATTAATGTTTAATAATTACATATTAGATAAATTAAATAAAAATTATTTTATAAATAAATTAATTAGATAAATTTTATTTTAACCTTTTATGAAATATTTATTGATAAATTATAGATAAAACTATTATATTTTATTAAAATAAATAATTTAATGTCAATAAATTAATATATTTTAATATATATTTTTTACTATTACGGAAATTTTATTTAAAATTTATATATTTTTAAATTATTAAAATTTTAAAATAAATTTATCAATAATTATTACATTAAGGTTATTGTATTTTAAAATTTAATATTCAAACTAATTATAAATTGAATTAAATATTCATAATTTGTATTGATAATTAATATTAAGTTACTAAGTATATAACATTGACAAATTATTCATATTTCTTATTAATAATTAAATAATATATCTTTAATTGAGGGTAATTCACATTATAAAAAGGGTTAATTGTCCAAAAGACGCTGAAATTTTTGTTAATTTTTTAATTATAGCCAAACTTTAAAAGAAAAATAACATATCCAAATTTTCATTTTTTTAAATTCTAGCTCAAACTTAAAAAAGTAACAATAAAATGTTTAAGTTTTTAATTTTTTTTCAATTTTAGCCCGACATTATCTATTGCTCTCCCGATGCTCTCAGTCATTTATTTTCTGTTTGTTCTTTTGACACCCCAAATTATTCTCGCATTATAGCGTAGTGCATTAATAAGGGCGTCGAGACTGCGTATTCTAATTTAGGACATTTTAAACTTAACAGAAACACTAACGTCAAGTTAAAATTTAAAAAATTAAAAATTTGAACATTTTATTGTTACTTTTAAAGTTTATTTTAGAAGGAAAAATAAAAATTTTGACATTTTATTGCTATTTTTTTAAGTTCAGGCTATAATGTTGACAAAAGTTTAAGGTTTTTTATGTAATTAACCCTTATAAAAACAAAAAAAAATTATAGGACCATTTTCATAAATTATGAAAATTGATAAATTAAAATTAAAAACACAAACTAAAACTAAAAATTTCAAACAAACAGTTTTTTATTAAATTCATAAAAATAAAATAAAAATAATTAGTCTTAAACGTAGAACCAGCATATTAATGAAAATTTAACCTTGTCAGTATTTAAATTGTATAACTGAAACTGAAACATTAGGTTTCCGAAAAGAAACTACCATTTCCGTTAGTGAGTGAAAATACCTGTTCTTAAAACAAATTATTTAGCTAATTTGGACCTAACTAATTTGTATCAATTTGTTAAAGAGCTCAAAGTGGTCCCCTAAAAACACGGTTGCCAAGCAACGTCTCGCTCTTCACTGTACTATTACCTTACTCTCCCTCGTTATTGACCGTGAAAATCAAACCCACCATCACAAACCTATCCAAAGGGGTCCCATCCCCATTTGCACCACACATCATAATAATATCGAAAACAGTATCTACAGAGAAATTAGCTTTCCGTGTCCATGCAAAAACAATATGCCGCTAGAGCTCCGTTGCTGGGTTGACACGTCGCATTATCGTTTAGCGTTATTTGTTTCCAGTTCCTGGGGAAGTATACACTTGGAACATCAGAAATCGACAGATTTTACTGGTGAAGCATGAGTGCTCAACTAGCACACGCTTCTTTACCTCGCTCTCTATTCATTTCCTTCCTTTCCTCAGTTTTCTACACCTCTTCTCAAGCAATGGCCACACTTTTTCTAACATTCCCTCCAGGAATATCACGATCAAATTGTCGGATAAATCTCATACCCTCCGACTACATAAAATGCTCCAAAATTAGTCCCAATCACAGCAGCGTTGGACTTCCCGCTAATGGGCAGGCCCATTTTCCAGAGAAGAACCCTTTAAAGAGCTCATCTATGCTGACACCTCCTCCTAGACCTCGTCGGATAATTCTGGTCCGACATGGAGAGAGCCAAGGAAATGTTGACGAGAGCGTCTACACAACGGTTGCTGATCCCAAGATTGCATTGACAGAGAAAGGTAAGTCTCAGGCTGTGGAGTGTGGTAAGAGAATCAGGATGATGATCGAGAAAGATAAAGTTGATGACTGGAAGGTTTACTTCTATGTATCGCCGTACAGAAGGACGCTTGAGACTTTGCGGAACTTGGGTCGACTTTTCGAGCGATCGAGAATTGCCGGGCTAAGAGAGGAGCCTCGTTTACGAGAGCAAGATTTTGGTATGTGTACTGACCATGTAATCAAAGAGAGCTCCTATAGGATTTCTTCGCATCCTGTTCATTTAAAAGATGTTAAGAGTGTCTACATTGGTTAAAATTTAAAATATTAAAGGTTAATAAATAGTAAGCGACATCTAAATAAATGAATATTTCTAATTATAATAGTTAGATCCAAGTTTAATTTTCATTAATAGACTCTGTTCGAATTCTTAATTTTTCAATTATTTGTCTAAATATTCAGTCCTAGTAGTCCACTATAATCATTGCTGTGTTTATTTTCAATAATAATTAAAAGTTCAATCATAATTACACTTGGAAGGAAATGTTAAAATATTTTACATTAATTAAAAATAAAAATATCAAAGAATTAATAAATGATAAGTACCCAGTAATTAAATAACTAATACTAATAATTAGATGCGAACTCAGTTTTTATTATTGGGATGTATATTTTACCTATTTTGAAAATTCTAGTAAAAGAGACAACCTAAATGTGTTGAGATATTATTTCTACGTGAACAAAATAATTATCTGCTGGTCTCTACTGGTTCTTAATTCTCTCTTCACCAATTTCATGTCGTTCTTGTTGTAATCCCTATTCTGGAAAGGGAATTTCCAGGATAGAGAGAAGATGAGAGTTGAAAAAGCTGTACGTATGCGATACGGGCGTTTCTTTTACCGTTTTCCCAATGGAGAATCTGCAGCTGATGTCTATGATAGAATCACAGGTATTGTTAATCTTTTCCCAGTTATATGTGAAAGGTAAGGGTTTTGATATTAGAACTGTGTGTTGCTGAGATAGGATTCAGAGAAACACTAAGAGCAGACATTGATATAGGACGGTTCCAGCCACCGGGTGAGAGGAATCCCAACATGAACATAGTGATAGTGTCTCATGGTCTCACGCTGCGCGTGTTTCTGATGAGATGGTACAAATGGACTGTGGAACAATACCAGGGTCTCCATAACTTTGACAATGGTGGCATGATTGTTATGGAGAAAGGTTATGGAGGCAGGTAGTCGGTACTTTTCTATCTCTTTCCCTCTTCAGCACCAAGAATAGAAATTGTAGTTTTGACTCTTGCTTCAACATCCAAAAGGTTAACATGTAACAGGTACAGCTTGTTAATGCATCACACCGAAGACGAGCTGAGAGAATTTGGATTGACAGATGAAATGCTGATTGATCAAGAGTGGTAAGACGCTAACACCTTATATTCTCCTTTCATTGTATATCTCAAATTTCCAATAAGATATTACTATTAGTAGTTAAGAGCTGAATTCCCAGTTTCGTTAACATGTGCTAAACTTTCTCGTTTTTTTCATTGACTTCTCACCAATCCAAGGCAAAAATTAGCAAAGCCAGGAGAACTGAACTATGATTGTCCTACAATGAATTCTTTCTTCACACACCTCAGCGAAGAGGGCTGCACAATTTGATTTTAAAATGGATAACATTCTACAGCAGCAATGCAGTAAGAACACCTTTGGCACAGGGGAGTTACATGAGGTTACAGTATCGGTTAATTAACAGAGAATTTGGAGAAAGCCACCTGTGACATCCAAAGTTGCTGAAATTGTATGAATGTGTCCTGGAGCCGGAAGATACATTTTGATTCTAGGAATCATAGGATAGACAGAGATAATCAATATACATTGTACAAGAAAATAGAGAACTTGTTAAAGATTGACTAATTCAAGCCCTTGATAGCTGCCCCTCCACATGTTTTGCGAAATTTCCATGTTTTATTTTTGATGTTCTCATGTTTTGTCTTGTTCCCTCTTTTTTTTTTAATTTCATTAGTTATGATTTTTAGATTTAGTAAAGCTGTTCAGATCGGATCTGTTTTTTATGTGCGTGTCTCCTACTTAAAGGTACAAGTGCCTATATAAGCACTAAGTATTATGTTTTATTTAACTCAAAAAAAAAAGTCTTACTTCTATCCACAAATTTGAGTGTGTTTTTTGTCCTTACGAGTACGCCTTTTTTTAGATGTCTGTGAGATTATTTTATTGGATTCAGTTGCTCTTTTAACATTTGGTATTAGAGCGTGTGGTTGGAGAGAAGTGTTTTATGAGTGTTCTTTATTGAAAGTGTAAGATCAACAAAAAAAAATTAAGAGTGTCCAATTGGCCAAAAATAAAATGGTAGCCAATAATACCTCTAATACTCAAAACAATTCCCATCCTTTACAACACTAATTACCAATTTTGGGCTATGAAAATGAGAACCTTGTTTAGTTCTCAAGATTTGTGGGATTTAGTGGAAACTAGTTATGAAGAAATTGTCGATCTTGAACAAACACCAAGATTGACAGCAGCCCAAAGAAATGAATTGAAGGACAAGCAAAAGAAAGATATGAAAGCCCTATTCTTCATTCAACACGGTGCGAATGATGCTTTGTTCCACGAGTGATGGGAGCAGAGACAGCGAAGGAAGAATGGGATTTGCTTTAAGAACATTATCTAGGGTCAACCAAGGTAGTTACAATGAAGCTACAAACACTTCGTCGACAGAGAAAGGGGAGTTTAAAGGCATTTTTGAGCAATGGACAAGGAAAACACGAAGATTACGTCACAAGATCTGATAAAACATCATTCAATCCAAATTGTAAGAAGATTTGTTAGAGATAAAAGGAGGGTTTAGAATATGAATCATTTTATTTCTATTTGTTCTTCTGAATTTTTGTCATTGGTTTTGTTTTTTATGTGTAGGAACCAAATTGTTTAATGTCTAAGTATGATGAATCCTTAGTTGTGATGACAATATGGTTTCATCTTTTATTCAATGTAGTTTTATTGATTGATTTATTGTGATTCAATTATGTGTTATATTCTTAAACTAATATATCTGGAATATTAATCCATGATTTGATTTCATATAATTGAAAGTGAGGAATCCTTTTGTGTGAATAGATCTACTATAATTGAAAGGAGTTGTATGCAAATTTAGAAATATGTCTACATAAATTCTCTAGATTATGTTCAAACCTGATAGTGAAATTCACAAATCAATAATGCAATCTTAAAGGTTTTAACTAGAAAGAGATTTTAGTTAATTAATCGAGAGTTAATTGTTAATAGTGTTGAGAAAGATATTAACATAAGACAAGAATTTCCAAAATCTAATAATCAATAGTTTAATTGAATGATAAAGGGATAGTATTTAAGATTTTTTTGGGGGATTTATCACTTAGGTATTATTATTTGATGTTGAATTTTCATAGTATTTTTCTTATCAGACATAATTATTGTGTCAATCTTAATTTAGTTGTTTAGTTTAATTTTTAAGCAAATCAACAACTTGATTCAACGAGTAGATAATAGAAAAAGGGTTAATATTAATACTTACAATTCTCGTAAGATCAACCAATACTTATCATTTTTAGATATAGCTGCACAGTGCACTTACAATTAAAAGTTATAAATCTTTATAAGCAAAATAAAGTATTTTATCAATCAATTACATTAACCTTGTAACCAAGCAAGACATATCTTACTTTAATGTCTAAACACCGTCAAGTTTATCAATGTTGCCAAACATCCTTAGTCTAGGTTAGGAAACCTTTATTCCCGAACTAAAATAGTTTAAATCCCATATCCAAACACACTCCCCTTTTCCCTTGAAACCCGAATGTCATAAGTGATGAAACCCTCTCCACCCCAAGAAGTTGTAACCAATAGTGGTCTTCCTCCCACCATCGGCTTCTTGCGTAGCTACCGGGCATTAGAACCTGCAGCCGTCGCAAGGATTCGCTACCTCACAACCCTATCGTGACGTGATTTCTGCCGATAAACACACGCCTCTTGTCACGCCTATGTGATTCTTGAAGTTACAAAGCCACTAAGTAGCTTCATGAATTTTGTAACTTCAAGAATTGTTCCTAGTCGCCAGACACTGCCCCTGGCATTTTCAGGCGCTGTTCGACCTGCCGCTAGTTGCTTCATATGATCAGCGACAACTTCCTCTCCATTAGGTTGCTTTTGACTCGCTCGCACTATCATCAGTGACGAAGTCATTCTAATCAACGATAGTTGTATTTGTTCAAAATTTTACACGCCTTAACACAACCTTATTTGACATTATCAACTTCCACCCAAAATTTTCTCCATCCAGAACAAAACAATATACCGCAATACAACCAGACCATTGCAAGTAATCCACAACTAGGAGCCACCACGTTATAGCCTTTCCATAAACTTTCAATCGAAAACCTTGACACCAGTGATAATTCCAAAACAATTATGTGCTGCCCCTCACGGGGTAGCCTAGCGGTAGAAAGGGGGAGAGGATTGTAAGAAGGTTGTGGGTTCAAACTTTAGGAGGAGCAGCCTTTATTAAGGTGATGTAATCCCCCTAGTGATAGCCCATCCTTTAGAGCAGGTACCTCTGATACTATCTAGGATCAGACCCGGATTTACCATCTATGAGTCTGA
>JAOSBN010000178.1:34216982-34227928 GCA_027563595.1 Erythroxylum suave
TACCATCTATGAGTCTGAGTGGGTGGCTCATAGATTCCAGGATAGTCGGGCGAAGCTCGGAACCTGGGTTACCAAAAAAATAATAATAATAATAATCATGTGCTTACCATGGTTTTTAGGGTTTGATTGCTTTGATCTTCCGGTCTTAATATTTTAAATTTTATGTTATTTATTGTTTAAAATTTAAACAATACTTATTTCTAATTTTATTAACAGTTCAATTCTAAATTAAATTTAAGATTTAAAAGTTTAAATACGAACTTTTCACATTAACATTAGTCGGATCTTAATCTTATTTTAAAATTTTATGATTTCAATTCTGATCAATAATAATCAAACAATTTAATCAAATCATATAATTAAAATTGACTTTGATATTATTGTTAAGAAGTTAGGTCAAGATTTAACCCTGTAAGTAATAAAGTAATTATCAAACTTTTTCTTTTTGATTTTTCAAAAGTGTGAATCTTAATTTATACCTTATTCTAAAACTTGACCTTTTCTTATTATATCTTTCGAATTATTTCTGAAATCAGTATATTTCAACTACCATAGTTGTATAAGTATTTATCCTCTAACGATATTCACAGAACGAGTTGAGAGAACTCTGGACTGATACAAAGAGAGTTAGGTAAAGAGTGTTGGATATTATAGTAATTTAATTAAAATTTAATAAAAGTTGCATATAATTCTAAGTAAATACTAATTATGCCTAAATAAGATTCAACATCTTATTTTGATCATTATCTGTTCAATATCTCATGTTTAATCGTAAAGATGCTCAAACTATGCAATCAAGTTCAACTTGATTAAAAAAATATCTTTTCTCCTTTCATCTTGTTCTTTATGTGTGATCCATTAGGTTCTCAAATAATATAAATTATAACCCTAAATCATATTTAGGTTTTGATAAATTAAACTCTTTTAATTAAACAATTTATATTCATATATCAAAATTCGCATATAACAATACATCATAATTACCTAAATATTTAGGATTATCAAAAGAGTTTTAACTAATATTTCCGTACATGATATTTTCATATAATTCAGTCTATTTATCATACAATGTTTCGATTAAATATAAGATATGAAATTAATGTCTACTTTATTTTGAGTCCAATCATAATAATTCTCTACTATTAGGTATTAATATGATTAATGACATTTGTAAATTATTTAGAAAGCATTATTCTATTTTGGTCAAGCATTTCTCAAATCAATACTAATCGAAAATAACATACCATTCTTTCTAATTAATTTAGAGTGATAAATCCTATATTAATCACTCAATTATCTCAATATAATTCATACTATATCGAATGACCACAAACCATACTACCTATGATTAGAATAAGTTATAAATAGTATCAAAATATAATATTCCCTATATAAAATAAATTTAGAGATCTCAAATCAAAGAATTGCTTATACAATCATTATAATAAAAATTTCTATAAACATATAAGTAATATTCTAAATAGATTTCTCATACAGGATAAATTAAGCAAACGTGTTTTCTAACAAACACTCATACATTTGTTTAAATATCTCTATAATTTAGTTTATGAAATCGATTACTTTCTTCATAATGAAAAATATAACGTGTTAGACTTTTTATATTCTATTAATATCTACTCATAATAGAACATTTAAGGAATAATATATAATATATAATTATGATCTTATCATTTTCATTTGCAATATATATTTATCACACAAACTTTATCATATACATACGTATAAGCAAAAAATTCTTTAAATTATTTTGTCACTTATCTACAACTAATCGATTAGTTGTAAGACAAACTAATTCTGTATAGAATTCTCTTGTTCTCAGCCATTTTGCATTTCAACGATTAATTGTGCAGAATATAATGGCAATGAGGCTTTTAAACCCCAACACAAAAGTTAAGGATCCAGAAAATTGACTTGCCCCTCAATTATAGGGAGGACCTTCTTATGCTAAAAGCACTGCAAAGTGAGTAGGTACACCAAAAGCATTTCCCATGTTACGAGTTAAATAAGAACGAGAGTAATAATTGGATGGACACCCGCATAATACGAAAGAAATATTCTCAATAGAATGGATGCAAGCAAATAACATTTTCTCGTTAACAAAACCAACCATAGAAGTTATTCTCAGGAGGGGTTGCGAATAGCTAATAGCTTCCACTGTCAAACTACGAAAAGAACAAAGTGAATTGGTCCAACATACCACCCAAGACAAGTTATTCCTCATCATTTAAAACCTACATCATTAGAAGCACATGCCAAGTCAATCCAAGTTGCAATAAGACGTTTAAGTCATATACAAGTTAAAAGAGTAATAGATGAAACTAACCACCATTCACAAAGCACCATGCCAACATCAACATCAGTCTCGGTGGAATCAGATTCAGCGCTATGCTGTTCATCTGTAAAATCTTCCTAGAAAACATTGAAAAACCTTTTTTTTTTTCCTGATAAACCACCTGGATCATGTCATTTTCTATTGGGATCGAAAGATATGTAAACCAAACTGGATTTGCAAATGTCAACCTCAATGCAGCAAAGCGATAGCTTATAAGCGTTGACCGAAATCATAAAATATTGTGCAACTACTCTTTCACCAGCAATGCAGAACCGAAAACGAAAATTACTGTTTGATGACAAAGAATGCTCGTTAAATCAAACTGGGACAAAATGTTATATAAGTAAACAGTTAATATTAAAAGACGAGAGAAATTTCAGATGACTTTGTACACCCATCATCTGCTGTGATCAAATGCAAACCATGCCAGCTGTGGCAATAAAACCAAGGGTAGCGGATGCCTCCTTGACAACAACTGAAGTCTCAGCTATTAATTAGGGAAAACAAAAAGATCCTAGCACAAAGTAAAGCTAAAATCTACGTAGACCATTTATTGAGAGCATAGTTTAAAAATTAATCATAAAACTACTAACGGGTATATACACAATGATGGAGATGGTCGTTAATTAGAAGATAGTTCTCCTACCAGCTTTCTTGACTTCAGAATTAGAGAACTGTAATTAGTACAGTCCATTAGCATGGTTCATTAGCAAATATATATATATATATATATATATATACACCATCTGTGAGGCTTGTACATAAGCAAAGACAAGCTAAGCTTAATTGATTGCCTCATCTAGTTACATTTGTGAAACAACAACAATTTTAAATTACACCAACAAAGGTCATAGAGAGCAGACATCAACATTTAGAAAGAATAGCCCTTTCTCGCACAAGACTCAATCGCAGTTCAGAAAGAGATTATAATCTTGTGTTTGACAGTGCATATGAATCCTGAAAATTAGCAAATTCATAACCACTAGTAATGAAAGAAAAGTACTAAGTATCAAATCGACTCAAACAAGCAATCTCTATAAATTATTTACCAAAAAGATAAGTAGCAAAACAAATTTGTTCATCTTCTTCCAAACTAAACCTGGCTTCTGTGAGTATACCAAGGACACGACCCATCTCTATGCAATTCAAACTGGTACATATCTTATCCTCAATAATATAATTGTGAATGTTTAGGAATTATCAATGGTTGCAGCTGTAACTTTTAGTGGCCGTGTCCTTTCCTGTTCACCACTGCATCTCCAGAAAGCCCGTCTCCACCACACTTCAAATCCTCTTTGAATATTTGGACATTCTTCACCAGAATTTAGGAATCGACTAAACCAAGCAAGTAAAATATCCTGCTGCCAAGTCATAGGTAAAGTTAGAATCGTGTTACTAAGACCATCCTCAATCAAATGATAATCAAAGCCTTTAGATGCTCTCCTCATCCAGCCAAAGTCATCATAAAATGGAACCAGCCATGTTTGTAGAAGTAGGCACCTAACTTCCTTTGAGGCCAGCAACTGTCCCTTCCCAATCCCAACAAACAGTCTGGCTGTGACTCTGCTAACCTCATACCTATGAACTGCAGGAACTTTGGAATGTACATCAGACAATTCGGACAAGGATGCCCATATTGTCAAAAATTCTTCAGCAATCTGTCTATCAATAAGAATATCCAACAACCAGTGTAAATTGTCTGCTTGTCGTGCGATCTGTCCAGCATTTTCAAAATCCCCTGCAGCTGCCTGGAGAAAATGGTCTCTAAGGAGGTCCATACACCTATCACAAGCTGAGTATAAGGACCCTTTGTTGAGATCATTGTGCGAGGAATTCTCACGAAGCATCTTTGAGACCAATCCCTTCATCTGTCGCCTAGCTTTTTCATCTTTGCCTTCAAGCACTACATTTAGAAGTTTAACAAGCACCTGCTCATTGTCACTTCCCTCTTCAGTTCCATTATTCACTTCAACAGAAACCCTTTTCAGCACCTCCCCGGCTCCCACGCCTTCAAGATGAAGCTCTGATAACAGAGAAGCCACTTTCTCCTCCTCATCCTCAGCCCATGGAGCAGCTTCTAAGTACTCCAGACAAGACAAGACCCCAGCATCAAATCCAATTGCCGCAGAAACCTAAAACATGGATCACAACAGGAAATGGGGTCATCGAATTTAGTTCTTTAAAGCTCTAAGTCCACCACTAGTTAAGTATAAAGCCTACAAGTACAACAAGAAATAAAGTTGCCCAGATATGTCATAAGAAGTTCAGTGACTAACGACTCCAGCATCATTGATGGCTTATATTTGACCTATGAGCAATAAATTTCAATGCCACATTTTCCAGAAGAACAACAAAACAGAGGAAGAATGTTTCTTTAGTAGTTGTCAGCAACTTGAAACACAAAATTAACAGCTAAGCAAACCCAAAAAGCTTTTACCTTCAAAATACCAAGAATCCTGCTAACATCCTCACGCATAAGCTTCCTCCTCAGATCTCTACAGTACATCAACCTAAGCGTCTCGATATAAATCTCGACATCATCACAATCCGCAATCTCAACAACGTATGGCGTCGCCGTCGAAGACCTAGGTTTGTTTGCCCAACGATCCGACAACTTCACAGCAAAGAACCTACTATGACCCATCAAGATCTGTCTGTGCACATCCATGGACACACTAATCCCATCCTTAGAACTCAAGGTCAACTTCAAATCACTAGTCGAGGAATCATTAAATTGGTTCCCCGGACTCCTGTTCCCCAACATATCGTTTATTCGCTGCATTATTAAAGCTTGCTTGTCTTGTATGGACATTTGCGAGTTGTGTGAGGTCTTATGAGTAACGTACGCGTGGTGGTTAAATGGGATTTGGGTTCTGGGCTGGATCTCTGGTTCGCTAGCCATCATCTCGAAGAGGGTGGGGCTGGATCGGGTCTTCTCCGGTGGTGGCGACATGGGGTTTAGGAGACCAGCGGTGAGGGCGGAGTTGAACTTGGTGAAACTCGACGGAAAAGACTGCTCGAGAGGAGAGCTGTGACCATTGGAGAGGGTGGTCCCGCCGTTGGAGACGGGGATGAAGTCCATGACCGGAGAAGCACTTCCCAATGATAAAGGACCCGACGAATCGAGAAGTGGATGGAGCTTCGGACAAGGCTGTGACGGCGGCGAAGGCGGAGGAGGAACAGGGCGAGAAGCTGGGCAACACCAGGAACTATCAGGCGAGACGATAGATGGAGGGTGAAACTTCCACAAAGGAAACTGAACGTCAGAGTTAGGGGCGGAGGAGGAAATGGTGGTTTCACGGGGAGGCCTGCGGCGCTTGGTTTTGGAGGGGTGAGATAGGAGTCTAAGGTGAGGTTCAATTGCAGTAGTAGAAGTTTGTACTGTTGTTGTTGTTGTTGTTCTGGCTGCCATGGAATAAATTGTGTGCCTTGTCTTTTAGTTTATTGGCATTGGCAGATGAAATAGAGCGAGTATAGTTTTGATTAGGATGTGAATTAATTATAAGACACGACCAGTGAGGACTAGGAGGCGAGTGACATTGCAATTAATTAGTACAATGCAACGGCGAGGGAAGAATAGGTTTTCGTAGATTGATTGGGATGCATTTGTCTCTCGTTTCAGCGTCTTTTATTTGGTGAGTCCGTTCTCTCTACTCTGCTTTGATGATGGTTGCTGTAAAATAGTTATGTACGAATCAAAACAGAGAGACCCACCTCTACGTCCACCTGGCACCTGCTTTGTTCAGTCTACTGTCCAGATAAGAAGTACTTTTTGTTGTCTATTTATTGGGCGATGGTTTGGTGGGTGGCTGTTGCGTCCTCTTTTACATTTGGAACATGGACTATTTGTCCTAATTGCCTCTACTAATCATCATCCTTTGTATTAATCGGAACGAGAAAAGGCAGACAGCCTGCGCAAGGCAAAATAGCGAGTCCTTTCATTGCTTTCAGTACACGACAAATATACTAACTATATTCCCTTTTTGTCCTGTACGCCATATCCAAATATATTAACTGGAGCCACCGAGCATTGTACAGCCAATCAGAACGGTAAACTTATAACATATACTCCAAAATATAATACAACATTTCTCAGTGCTTAATTGAATCTTTAATGTTCAAAATAACTAGTAACCCTCCCGTGGCTATAAAGTGTAACATTATACATCAAAATTTGATGTCTATCTAAATCAAAGTTTAGCTACACATTTTTTTACAATATCATAGACATAATATCTTAAAATATTATAACAATTACATTCATTAATATTCTATTTAAATGAAGAATAAATTATTTTAATTTATGTTATTTGGAGCATCACATTATTATGATTAACTATTTTGTTTAATGATGATTAGATTTTTAAACAAGAAATCAAAATCAATAATTCTCATTAATATTCTGTTTGAATAAATAATGAAATATTAGGGGCATCATATTACCACAATTTAATGACAGTAAATCGCACCCCCTCGAATTGAAGAGTTTGTAGATAGCTAAGTTTTATTAATATTTGAATTCTAATAACATCCTTTTATACCATTTTGGAAAAGGATGCCACACTCTTAAGGATGGGAATTCTATTTTACTCATCATTTATAGTTAGGTAGGACAATTAATGTTTATCAAGAGAATATAAAGTTAGATTGTATTCGAAGGAAATCCTAGGACATAATTTTATGGACTGATGTTTAACTTCGCATTCTATTCTTAAGCAACAATTTGGTCAAAATTTTATTATTATTTTTAAAAAACATGTTTTTTGAAAAATTAAAAATCTCATTAAAAAAGGACAATAGTTGCTAACTTAAGAATGAAATTGCCACCAGCTAAGGATCCTTTTATTTGACTTGTGACTTGTAGTTTTTTAAATAAAAACAAAATATGTTTAGTCGTTAATTTCTAACATTTACTTATTATATAAACATTAATTTTCGAAAGTGAGTTTGGAAGATCATTAATATTCTAGAGCATATCATTAACTATTTATTCCAATTCCATACAATAATAAAACTGAAATTAAATAAGAAATACAATCTGAACGGATGAAGGGAAGCAACAACGTCGAAAAACTCCTGATCTGTGAAGTACGTCGAGTCAGCTTCTTCTCCTCTTCTTTCATCCTTTTTCTCTTCCTTTATCTTTCGATGATTTCTCTCTAGGATTTCTCAAGGTGATCGATGTAAAAGCTTTTTCTGCCTTTTTTTATTGTTCTTTAAATATTTTTCGTGTTCTGATCAGCCCTATGGTTTTTTCAAGGTCCAAAAGCTTGACGTGATTGAGTGTCTGTGCGTTTGCTTGACGTGATTGAGTGTCTGTGCGTTTGCTTGACGTAGGCTATGATCATAAGTCACATTTGAGCCTTCTGTCATCATCGTGACATGCAGGATACGACCATGGTCGTTCCTTATGAGTTTGTGATCGTGGGCTAACTCTGGTGCTTTTTTCACGATCATAACCTGCATGTCGTGATCGTAAGCCGTTGTTTTTGCCTAAATGTTTTTTAAACTTCTTCGTTCTTCAATGTTGATCCTAAAACACCATCAAATACATCAAGATATATATAATATTTAAGCTCAAATACTTGTAGTAACCCATAAAACACTTAAAAACATAAATAATTAACAAACTAACACAATTCTAACCTAAAAACATACTAAATGATTGAATTAACAATTAAACACATATCAAACTATGCCCTAAATCATGATGCAATTTACACTTATTAGGTACCAGAGTTTAATATGGAATTCACAAGTTGTGGCTAGCATCAATTATGTCTAAATATTTAAATCCTTACTTACTTTACATAAAGTTAAATTGGTTGCTCTTTTTAAACCAAGAATTAGTGGTCAATTTGCACTAAACACAATTCACAAAATTATCTTTAAACACTCACACAGAATTTAAGCTAAAGGATTCTCAAGGAGTATTTGGTTGCTATGGTAGGAAAATTTAGAAATCAAGATTCTATAAAACATTTGGCAATTCCTGCATGTTCGTATTAATGTGCCAAAATTTTACTTAACAATTGTATATGGCTCTCCCTCTAGCACTTTGAGAAATATTTTGTGGAACAAAATCAAGGATATAGCGTCCAACATGTAAGGACTATGGATTGTAGCCGAAGATTTTAACGCTTTACTAGAAAAAGAGGATAAGAATGGAAGCTCATTAGCTAGGCTTGCATTATGTAAAAATTTTAGAAAATGGGTCTTCTCCAATTGTGAACTACTCGATCTGTGCTTTTCAAGATCAAGGTTTACATGGACCAAAGGTTTGTGCCATGAAAGATTAGATAGAGTTTTTTTTTTAAATGCGAATTGATGAATTCCTTCAAAGCTCCAAAGGTTACTCATCTTCTGAGAGTATAGTTTGATCGCTCGCCACTTTTAATTGAGTTCTACAAAATTGCTAAAATATTGGAAGAGGAAAAACCATTTCGATATGTTGCAATATGGGCCACTCACGAATCATGGCCTCATTTTGTAAAGGAACAGTGGAATTTCCAAGTGGATTTCTACACGACAATATAGACCTTCTTTGCTAATGTATATAGCTGGAATAAGAAAACATTTGTTAACATTTTTCATCAAAAGAGAAGAGTACTTGTAAGACTAGCTAGGATGCAGAAAGTTCTGGCTCTCTACACGAGCATGCGACTACAAGAGCTAGAATTAAAATTAAAGGAAGAATTTGAAAGAATGCTCACACAAGAGGAGATGATATGGAGACAAAGGTTGAATTCAAATTGGAACTTACAAGAAGGTGATAAAAATACTATCTGCTTTTATAAGATAGTAGGAGCTAAGAAGAAGAAAAATGAAAAAGAAAAAAAATCCTCTTGGCAAACGAATCTTGGTGCTTAGACCAACTGATCATCAAAAAGGAAGCAACATGCATTTTCAGTAAACTCTATATAGATGATCAACAAGCTCCAATGCAATCATACAAGATTAAAGGAATGTTCCTCTATGGAAAATAGAAGAACTAGCTGGCAAGGGATGTGAGTGAAGTTGAAATATATAATGCCATATCTAAAATGAGCGCACTTAAAGCCCCTAGAAGCAAAGATTTCCCTTCCCACTTCTATCAAAAGAATTGGTCGGTTGTTAGCACTTCACTTTGCAACATGATAAAATGTGTGTTTGACACTAGACTGGTGGATGAAAGAATCAACGACTGTGATCGATTTCATTCTCAAAATTGACAAGGCAGAAAACTTTCAACATTTTAGACCAATAATTTTATGTAATGTTAGCAAAAGGCTATCTCCAAAGTGATTGCCAACCACTTAAAAGGGTTTTCCCCACCCTAATACATCCAACAAATATTAGTTTTATCTCCAGGCAGAATATAATAAACAATATTATTATGGCCCAGGAGATCATCCATTCCATGAGACTACAAAAAACAGGCAAAGGCTGGATAACACTTAAAATTGACTTGGAAAAAGCCTTTGATAAGATGAATTGGGACTTTATACAAAATTCTTTAAGAGATGCAGTGATACCTAAACGCTTAATCAAAGTAATGGTGGGGTGTCTTCATTCCTGTTCTATGAGAGTATCACAAAACGGACAAAAAAGTGATTCTTTCAAGCTCTCAAAGGAAATACGCCAAGGAACTCAATGTCCCCTTACACCTTTATACTACAAATGGAACAACTGTCCCAAGCCATCACATAGGCGGTTGACAAAGGTAATTAGGTGCCTTTTTCTTTTGGTGCTAGCAACATAACAATTGCCCATCTCTTTTTTGTAGATAACTTGATACTTTTCATGGAAGCCTTAACTAAGCAGTCAATTTTGCATTAAATCTACTAGAGGAGTTTTGCAAGCACTCTGGCTAAAAAATTGTTAAGTCAGGAGAACTTTACGATGTTTTAATTTTAATGACAAACTAATAATAATAATGTTAGAAACAAATGAACGTTTTGACAAGTGTGTTAAGTGTGCAGAAGAAGCGCAAAAGACAAACGAAGTGTAAAATACAGTTGAAGTACAAAAGACAAAAGAAGCGCAAAACACAGACGAAGTACAAAAGACAGAAGAAGCACAAAACACAGACGAAGTACAAAAGACAGACGAAGCGCAAAACACAGAAGAAGTACAAAAGATAGAAGAAGCGCAAAACACAGGCGAAGTATAAAAGACAGAAGAAGCGTAAAACACAGACGAAGTACAAAACACAGAAGAAGCGCAAAATACAGTCGAAGTACGAAAGACAGAAGAAGCGCAAAACACAGACAAAGTACAAAAGATAAAAGAAGCGCAAAACACAACGAAGTACAAAACACATAAGAAGCGCAAAACATAGACGAAGTACAAAACACAGAAGAAGCGCAAAACATAGATAAAGTACAAAAACACAGAAGAAGCGCAAAAGCACATAAGAATTGCAAGACATAGACGATACTTAGAAGAAGTTACGTCAATACATCGGATGGTTACTTAGTTGAAATTAGTTACAGAACTCAACTAAATAGCAGTTTTCAAGAATCAAGAAACAGTTCTCAAGATTCAAGAAGCGGTTATCAAAGATCAAGAAGCAGTTACAGACTGAGATTATAAATACAAGTCTCAATCGAAG
>JAOSBN010000178.1:34228028-34239356 GCA_027563595.1 Erythroxylum suave
TCCATTTAATTTGGCTAGGGATAATTAATTACACCTTGAGAGAGGGTAGTTAATACATTAGGACATCTTAGGTGAGGCACAATTCAATTAACAAGATAGGAGGGAGATAAGATAGGGAAAAAGTGATCTATAATTCTTAAATCTTGAATTCCACGTTTATGCACTTTTACGTTATCAGTTGTTCATTGTTAGTTATTTAACTTAGTTTAAGTTTTCAATTTATATTTATTAAAATTGGTTCTTAAACAAACAACAACCTGAATTAAGTAGTGCCTAAGCATAATCATTGTGGGATCGATATCCAATCTTTACTACAAGTTGCGACCTGTGTAGTTGTAGTTTTGAGTGTAAAACTAGTAGTTGTTTCGTAATTAACACATAATGAAATCATGTTCACCAAACTGCTTGAGATAAGCACAAGGGTCTGCATTTAGTTTGCTGTATTCAAGGCTCATATTGAAGGAAGCAAATATCTTGTACCAACATCTTATTGCCTGCTTTAGACTGTAAAGAGATTTGTTTAACCTACAAACCAAGTTTTCCTCGCCTTTTCTTCAAAACCTCCTAGCTAGAGCATATAAATTTCTTCTTCAAGATCTCCATGAAGAAAAGTTGCTTTTACATCTAACAGTTCAAGATGTAAATCAAATGTAGCATAAATTGCCAAAACCACTCAAACTGTAATGAGTCGAACCACAGGGAAAAATATTTCATTGAAATTAATCGCTTCCTTCTGAGCACATCCTTTCACCATCAATCTTGGATGATATCTCTCCATTTGATCTTCTCCATTTCGCTTAATCTTCAAAACCCATTTATTTCCAATAGACTTTCTTCCATGTGGTAATGACACGAGCTCCTAAGTCTCATTCTTATGAAGCGCTTCAATTTCTTCCTACATTGCTGCCATCCATTAAGATGCATCTGAACTATTCATTACCTCTTAAAGAGTTAATGGCTCCCCATCCTTAATTAAAAGACAGTATGCAACATTTCCCTCCATAATATAGTCTGAATTCCAATCTAGTCGCCTTTTTGGGCAACTTAATGGATGAGTCTCTGGAGCTTCAGACTCTATTGGTTCTTGAACCTCGTACTATGGCGCTGCTTTAGAAGAATCCATCGATGATTCCTTTTCCACATGAACAATAGTAGTCTCTGAATCTTCCTTTTATGTGTTATCATCTTCTCCTTTATTTTGTAGCTCATCTATAAAGATTACATTCCTGCTGGTGATAACCTTATGGGTAGTGAGATCCCACAGGTGATACCCGTTTACTCCATCAGCATACCCCAAAAATAAACATTTCCTAGATTTTGGATTTAGCTTCGTAGTTTCTTGAGGATTGCACATCATGTACACAGGACTTCCATATATATGGAGGCTTAAATAATCAACTGGTTTACTAGTCCACATCTCCATTGATGTCTTCAACTTAATTGCAGTTAATGGGGCCCGATTTACCACATAACAGGCATTACTTACTGTGTCTGCCCGGAAAGTCTTATTTAAGCTTGTAGTTGTTAATAGAGCTCTAGTTCTCTCTAACATAGTCCTACTCATCTGCTCTACCACTCCATTCTATTGAGGATTGTATGCCGTTGTGAATTGCCCTTGTAGAATTGATCAAATTCATTGTCAATGTATTTTCCTTCATTATCTGTGCTCAAATACTTGATCATCTTTCCAGGTTCAAGTTCTACCTATGTTGAGTAAAATTTGAAGACTGAAAACATGTCTACCTTCCTCTTGACTGGATACACCCAACATCTCTTAGAATAATGATCAATAAAGGACACAAAATACTTTGCTCCTCCTATAGACGGAACTATTGCATACCATATATTAGAGTGCACAAATTCTATAACTGATTTGCTTATAGAATTTGATATGTTGAACTTCAATCGATGCTACTTCTTATAACACAATGCTCACAGAAAGGAAGTGATACTTTTGTAAGTCTAGGAAGTAGCTTTTTCTCAATTAAAATCTTCATTCCTTGTTTAGACATATGTCTAAGTTTTTGATACCATATATTACTGATCTTTCACTTGAAATACTTGACACAACTGACGCTTTATCTTTTTGCAAAGTCTCTCCCTTTACCATGTATAAATTTACAGCTATCTTCTCTCCCTCTATGAGTACAAGTGCTCCTTTTATTATTTTGATGATCTCATTCTCACCATTGATCTTGCACCCAAGATCATCCAGTTTTCTTATAGACAATGGATTCTTCTTTAGGCCCTGCACATGTTGCATATCTTGAATAACACGAATTGTACCATCATATTTATTAAGCTTAATAATTGCAATGAAAACGATCTTTAAGGCATGATCATTGCAATTGTACACAGATCCCCTAGATATAGGTTCATAATGATGGAATCATTCTCTTCGAGAGGTCATGTGAAATGTAGCTCCTGAGTCAAGAAGCCATACTTTAGCAAATCTTTTCCTGCCTTCATTAGTCGTTGCTATTTTATAACATAGAGCATCTCCATCATTGGAACAACTTGCCACATTTCCTTGAGAATCGGAATTTTTCTTTAAATTTCAATAATCTTTCTTCAAGTGACTTTTTTTTGCCACAATTGTAGTATTTTAAATTCTTCTTACTTCTTGATTTTGATTTACCAAGACTTTGGCTTACAATTTGACCTCATTCTATTGTTCTCCCTCTCATCATTGTTAAGGCCTCTACGTATTGTGAACTTGCCTGCCTGTCTTACTTATTCTTACACCAACTTTCCTCTTCTAGGATGGTAGCTGCAACATCATCGAAGACTAGAACATCCACAAGGATATTATTTGTTAAGTTGATGATTCGTTGATCATACGAATCAGGTAAAATGTGAAGTAGAAGCTTAGCACATTCATTTGGCTCTATTTTACAACCCAACGAAGAGAGTTGAGAGAATAAAGTATCCAAGGTATTGATGTCTTCTATCACCGAAGTATATTCTGCCATATGAAGAATATAGAGTTTCCTTTTAAGGAAAATTTTGTTTTGCAATGATTTGACCTCGTACAATTTTGTACGATGATCCCAAATCTCTTTTGGCATCTTTTTCTTCTCTATGCTTGACAACACCCCATCTGTTAGTGCCAGATAAAGATTTGCAATAGCATTCTTGTCCATCTCATTCTACTTATTATCATTTGTGAATGTCACCAGCCTTTCGCTAATGGCCTCTAAGTCGTTATCTTTTCTCAAGATAGCCTTCATCTTCAACTTCCACAATGAGAAATTACTCTCGTTAAACTTTTTAATATCAAATTTTGCCGCCATGGCTTCTATCATAAATAGAATTTAGCTCTCACTATTTTATGTGAATAGTACCTGTACAAATGAATAGTACTGTACCTAGATGTATGAATAGTACCATTTACAGTATATTATCCAACTAACTGTACCCAGATGCATGAATAGTTGACACATTTCGTGGTTACTATTTTACTATTCACTAACTTTCACTGTGCTCACCCAGACTTCCAACGGATTGTGCTAAAAAATTTGTCGTAATTTGCTCACCATACTCTGATACCACTTGTTGAGAAAAGTGACCGGATTAGAGCAGGTTCACAGCTAAATAGGACTGAAAGGAATAATAATAAAGGAATAAACACACAGATTTTACATGAAAAACTCCTAAACAAATTAGGGTAAAAACTATAGGCACAAAAAAGAAACTTCACTATGAAACTTTAGGAGTTACAACTTCTCTCTGTTTTACAAGGAGAAATGTTGACTCTCTCAAAATAGGAGAAATACTCTCTAAACTTTTGTGGGGATTCAACAAACAAAGAGGAGATTTTGGGATGCCTAATTATAGGCTTCCCTTGCGCGATTTTGGACAGCTAACAATTAGTTGTCCAAGTGGCAATTGTTAATAGGCATCCCTTGCGCGATTTTGGACAGCTAACAATTAGTTGTCCAAGTGGCAATTGTTGATTTCCAACCCCGTTTGCATTCTTCCTTTTTAACTATGGTAGCCATAATTGTTGACCACCGCCACATCCTATCATTCCAACACAAAGTAGGAAAAATGTATATTTGTTACTAAATCACAAGTTATCGGAGATGTGATAAACTTGCTCGTAAATCAAACACTTAAGTTATTGCTTAATTTTTCAAAGATTGTTTTAGTTATTAAAGGGAACATAGAATAAAGTTCAATTAAAAGATGAAGATATAACTCAATTATATTCAAGGTAATAGGTTAAGGCCATCTCCAACCCATTCCTCTAAAATAGAGTAAAGTTTCCTTTATTTTAGAGAAGCTACAGTATTTTTCACTCTAATTCACAACTCTATTTTTCACACTAAAAAGGAATATTCTCAGCATATTATTTTATGCCTTTCATTAAAAATTATTAAAATTACTTTATAAAATTAACCCAACTTTTCTTTTTTGTGTATATTTTTATTCACAATATTATTATTGTTATATTTTTATGTTAATAAATAATAAATAATAAAATTTCAATTAAACTATAATTTGTTATTTGATAATACTAAATGAAATAATATATGAGATATATTACACTATTTTATATTATTTAATTATAGTAAATGATAACATAATTACGTAATATCAAACATTAAATGTATGTGTGTTTTAATTTAATTTGTTTTTGTTTGTAATTTATTATGTTATTCAACTATTAATATAAATATATTTGTAGTTTACTTATTTGAAGTTTTCTAATAGATATTTTTAAAATTTTTTGTTTAAAATATTTATTCATATGTAAATAATTATAAAGTTATAAATATATAATGAAAATATTTATAAATATGAAATTAATCCTTAAAATTATTATAAAGTTATAATTCTTTAAATAAATATATAATGAAAATATTGAAATATTATTTAAATAACAAAATAAAGAATGAAAAATAAAAAATTGAATTAATGAAAAAAAGAAAGGAAAAAGAAAGACAAAAAAATGAAAAAAAAGTGAATAATAATGGAGGTTGCTATAGTGTGCCTCCAATTTGGAGGCACCATGTAGCATTCCTCCAAAATGGAAGAGAAAATAGAGGTGTAGCAGAATGATTTTTTTGAAAAATGGTGTTTCTCTTCAGTTTTGGAGGTGGGTTGGAAATACCCAAACAAGAGTCCTTATATTAAATTCAAATTAGTTTAGAATTACCGTTACACTTTTGTAAACCCTGCATGCTTTGATTTAATAAAGAAAAATTGGTATGACTTGATCCCAACGTATTTTACCTTTGCTCCAAACAGCCAACGTAAGTAACTGTTGGAACTAGGGTTTTGCATGATTTTTGGGAAGACAAAAATTTCACAACCATTATTTTTGTCATCCTCGTAATCATGGAACTTATTGTTGAAATTTGCATAATGGCGGGCCATTTTAAACTCGTATCGGGTAATTGTTCTGGAAAGGTAGACGTAAATACAATAGTTAAACAGGTGTTAGTCTCCTTCTCATGTTCAAACAAGCAAGAAGCTCCGCAAGACGAGCAGGAAGCTCCGCCTGAAGCCTTATCTTATTATCCATGTTCAACACCTCAGACTTTACATACAGCAGTCCACAGCCAACAGGTGGTAGGATTTGAATCCAACGTCGGATATTAGATTATCCGACTAAAAGTTTCAAAATTTTGTTCCGACTATCGATACTGTTCCAGCTATTATTGGCTCGAATTCTGACTCACCTGTCCTTTTCTTTCTTATCCACACCGGACCCCTTGAAACTAAATTTGATCAAATTCTTTGTAGAAAAAGTACGTGAAGGAACAAGGATTTTGTATTGAATGAGATATCAGAACAGACAAAACTGACTCAGATCAACCACAGCCATAATAAACTCCAGGGACTTGGGGAGTGGATTACATGAACATCATAAATCCAAGGAGAGCAGGCTCAATATAGACCAAGAACTCTCAGTTAAGGGCGACCGCACTTCTTGTATTTCCATGATTATCTCTTTCTCCTATTAAATAAGGAGAAAAAAAAGATTTGCATATAATCCATCTTACCACATTTCAGTGGCTCCTGTTGTGCCACTTTCTGACATCATATTTCGACCGTAGATTCGTGACTCACACAAAAGAATGCCAAACATCTTCCACTTCTGTGGCCAGTTTGAGTAACGGCCAGCTGACTGACTCCTTCACAGGTACCCATCTCCACTGAGTGCCAAGTTTTCAACTTTCTATTGGTGTCAGCAGCCAGGCTTCATTACAGGTTCGTTGGTAGAATAGACGTCACTTCTTCTTTCTTTTAGACTTTGTGGACTTTGATTTTGCGTCAAGTTCCTGAATTGGTATGATCTAATTACGGGGTTGATGGGTTATAAGGTTATAGGTCATTCGACCATTGGTTTCCAGTCTGTCTTCTCTTGGGAGAGCAAAACATTTTGGAGCTGCGAAGTTTTAGTTGACAACAGGATTTTAAGTTGAGGTCCGTGCAATTGCCAATGCAATATTGTGATTGCAGTTCGGGTCCTTGCCGCAGTTTATCGCGATTACAGCCATATTTTTTTGCAATTTTGTATCATCCATAATTACCGCTGTATAACCCGTAGTTGGTAATTTAATCCATTCCTTGTTTCTCAATTTAGACCCCGAGTTTTTCTGCTGTCATGCTTTTCCTTTTTGTATGTACTTTTCTCATCGTAAAGATTTAATACTCTATATTGACTTCTGACTCTGGAGTTTGATCTCGGTGCATTTCGTTGAGAATATACTCTAGAAAGCAGAATTGAAAATGTTTCGGTTCTTGTAATTTGGAACTGTATAGATTGTCGATTTATTCGGTGAAGTCTGGGGAATTTGACAACTAGGTAGTTTGCTAATGATTGATAGTATTAATGGTTTATTTTTCTTTTCTGTTTTTGCTAATGTTTCGCTACGGAACTTTCAAGAAAGTAACTGACTTCTGTTTCTCAGCTTTCTTCAACAAGCATTTAGTTGGCAAGAAGGCAAATTACAGAGTATGGCTCCTAAAGCTTTAGATTATGAATCGTTGAATGAAAATGTCAAAAAGGTGCAATATGCTGTTAGAGGAGAGTTATATCTTCGAGCTTCTGAGCTTCAGAAGGAAGGAAAAAAGGTATCAGTTGGCCGGTTGAGTATCCGTTTGCATATGATCTTCATACTCCTCGTTGTTATTATCATTTTCTTTTCTTATTCATGTGACCTTGAGTTGTTCGTGATTTGGATTCTCCCTAGATGTCTTTTTACTAATAACAGGTTCTACTAGCTATTCTGTTACTTTATCAATAGGGTTCAACTTTTTCCGAATTGAAACCTTCTGCTCTTTTGGCAAGAGGATCTGATTTCAATAAGTTAGCTGCATTAGAATATATATTCAACTGGAAGGACCTTTAACTATAGTAATACTGCAGTTGCATCCCATTATATAGCATTTCATGGCCGAGTGTGCTGCCAAAGATTTATAGCAAATCCTCGACATGGAATTTGTTAACAGTTGTCTATTTTACAAGTAATCCATAAATCTTCTTAAACTGCAGTGTCATCTCCATTCCATAAATGTTAATACTTTTTATGTTAATCTTCTGCTTTTCAGTATTGTCGTATTATTTGTTTTTGACTATTTGACTTTTGAGTTCACAGATTATTTTCACAAATGTTGGCAACCCCCATGCACTTGGTCAGAAGCCGCTGACCTTTCCTCGCCAGGTATTGATGCAATATGTTTAATTCCTAAAAATATGAAATAGAATATTGACCTTTGGATGATCATCACCTTGTCACGTCATATCATTGACTATATAACCTGTTTAAAACAAGGAGTCCTCCATTACAGGTTGTTGCTCTATGCCAAGCTCCGTTTCTCCTAGATGATCCTAATGTTGGGCTGCTATTCCCTGCGGACGCAATTGCAAGGGCTAAACATTATCTTTCATTTACTTCTGGTGGACTAGGTATTTTTTCCTGGCCAACATTTTGTATCTTAATTCACACTCCAAAAGAATCATTGGGTATACTCGTTGTAGCTTGTAAAGAACTTCAGCTTCCTTATCTTTTATTTATCAATATAATTTTAACTTTTCAAAAAGAAAAAAGAATCATTGGGTATACTCAGCATTGTGTGTATTTGTATCATGCAGCAGATAAGGTACTCCAGCCTGTCCTCACCATCTCAGTTTCTTAAGATTAAACAAAGATGATTTGTTGCTTAGTGGTTATAATTCGGGCACATCATCTTGGTTTTGAGGAAACAATATTTAGTTTATTTTTTAAAACTTCCCCTTATCTTGCATTTAATGGCCTCAAATCATATGTTCTGCAGCATTCAAGCATGTAATCCTTGACTAAAACAAAATTTTATACTGGTAACTGGTTAGATGATTTCAATCATTTCTTGATCAATTGCAGGTGCATACAGTGATTCAAGAGGTCTTCCAGGAATCAGAAAGGAGGTAGCAGAGTTCATTGGAAGGCGTGATGGATATCCGAGGTGATAATGTGTTTCTTCTCTCTTTCTCCACTATCCCAATAATCAGATGAAAGGGAAAACGAAGAAAAACAAGAAAGCAATCTGTTGTTCATAGAACTTTTTGTTAGCTATGTTCCAAGTTACAAGCTGTAATTGTCAATGTCATGATCCGTTTACAGTGATCCAGAGCTCATTTTTCTCACCGATGGCGCCAGCAAAGGTGTGATGCAGATCTTAAATACAATTATCCGTGGTGAAGGGGATGGGGTAATATGCTTGTGTACAATTGAGTAAAAGTTTTTGTTTTCCTCCTCTTTAAAGCATATGTTTCTTTAAACCAGAAGACGGCAGGTTCCTTTCTCTACTTCATCCTTCTCTTGCGGTTTCTTTCAACTTCTTAGCACAGTTTCTTCAATCTGGGTTCCATTCCCTGAAATATTTTAGAAAGATAGCTTGCGTATGGCAGGTTCTGGTTCCAGTTCCACAGTATCCTCTTTACTCTGCTACTATATCTCTATTGGGTGGTTCTCTTGTCCCTTATTTCCTGGAAGAAACGGCAAACTGGGGTCTTGATGTCAATGACCTCCGGCAATCAGTCGCAGAAGCTCGCTCTAAAGGAATTACTGTGAGTATGCTTTGACTATTTGTTCTTTTGTGTTTTTTATATGTACATGCATAGAAGCATGTTTGAAATATTATGTCAAACGTTGGAAATGGGGGTTATGAAACTTTTGGTCAAATTTCATGTAATGCTCAGTGCCGGGAAGTAAATATCTTTGAATTCTAATGGGACCAGGTAAGAGCAATGGTGATTATTAACCCAGGCAACCCCACTGGTCAGTGCCTTAGTGAAGCTAATCTGAAAGAAATATTACATTTCTGCTTCCGAGAGAACCTGGTCCTTCTTGGAGATGAAGTCTATCAACAGAACATATATCAGGATGAGCGTCCCTTTGTCAGTGCTAGAAAGGTAAAATGTTTTGATGCTTGGTCCAAGTTTTTTTATTTATTTATCTTTTTTATGGTTGTAAAAGCTTTTAGTATCTTTACAACTTTTGAAGGTTTTGATGAACATGGGGCCACCCATAAGCAAGGAAATCCAGCTTGTTTCTTTCCACACTGTTTCCAAAGGATATTGGGGAGAATGTGGGCAGCGTGGAGGGTACTTTGAGATGACCAACATCCCTCCACAGGTTTGCTTCCTTTTCATTCTTGAGTAACACTCCAGTTATATCAAATTTGTATTAAACGAGATCAACTACAGTTTAGTATTTAGGTTATCTTCTCTGGGTTTTATTCTGTAAGGTCATGATTGAACTGCTTTAGTCAATGTAAAACAGATTTTATCTGTGTTATTCTTTTGATTGGAAATAGTTTAGATATCTTAGGTCTTAGTGTTTTCAAATGATAGATCGATTCCATCAGGCCTCTAATTTATTGCTGTTCATTATATCTTAATGCTGCAGACAATTGATGAGATTTATAAGATTGCCTCAATTTCACTCAGTCCAAATGTCCCTGCACAGATCTTTGTAAGTTGGACCCGCATACATGTTTACGTATTCATAAATATATAATTCAGTTCTCCGGCCTTCTTATTACTTCATTCTGTTTACAGATGGGGTTAATGGTCAACCCACCCAAACCTGGAGATATATCATATGAGCAGTATTTTAGGGAAAGGTATACAAGCTAAGAATCAGCTCACTTGTGGCTTCTTTTGCATTTTCTATTATCATTTTGGTGCATAGCATGTTATGCTACACAGATAGTGACTAGGGACTTCCATGAATATGAAAACTTGCAGTAAAGGGATCCTTGAGTCTTTGAGGAGGAGAGCAAGGATAATGACAGATGGATTCAATAGCTGCAGAAATGTGGTCTGTAATTTCACAGAGGGTATGCCGTTTCTTTTTTCATGTTAATTGTATTATTCTCTTGCATTTCATGAGACTATGTTAATATATAGTTGGTAACGCATTTCATTGTAGGTGCCATGTATTCATTTCCTCAAATCCGACTGCCGCCAAGGGCAATAGAGGCTGCCAAAAGGGCTAGAAAAGTTCCTGATGTGTTTTACTGTCTCAAGCTTTTGGAAGCCACTGGCATTTCCACGGTTCCCGGTTCAGGATTCGGCCAAAAAGAAGGGTAAAGAAGTTTTCATTTGACAGAAATAGATCATCTATCCCTTTTGTCTGTCTGCTTTTAGGAAAGAATTCCATAGTATATTTTCATTTTATGCACTTAACTTTTGAAGATGTCATTAATGGTTGCCTTCCGTTACAGCGTCTTCCACTTGAGAACGACTATATTACCAGCCGAGGAAGACATGCCAGACATCATGACCAGTTTCAAGAAGTTCAATGATGAGTTCATGGAGCAATATGAAGATTACAGTGGTTATTCAAGGATGTAATTTGCCTGTAAAGTGACTACTTGTATCATAACTTGAGGCTATAATCAGCCATCTGGCATATGCTTCTTAAATGCATTTAATCAAGAATTTCGATCTATCGAAGAATTCATGTTACTTCAAATGTCACCCCGTCATGATTATTCTATAGGTCCTCTTTGGACATTACTCACTGGTAAATGATGCGAAAAGGTAAAAGTTTCATAGTTCTTAGAAAACCATTTAATCCACCTCTAATCTTTATTTCCTGAACTTCTAGTCTAAGACTCAATATCTTTGGATAAGTAGCTAGACAGTTCATAAATGCAGATGGGAAGTTTTAGCTATATATATATATATATAAACAGAAGTAGTAATCAGAGACCAGAATTAGGAATGACATGTAAGTTTGAGCTCAGCCCAAAGACTCAATATCTTTGGATAAGTAGCTAGACAGTTCATAAATGCAGATGGGAAGTTTTAGCTATATATATATATAT
>JAOSBN010000178.1:34249820-34268518 GCA_027563595.1 Erythroxylum suave
TTGTCTATTGCTTCTAGGATTTTATAGTCATGACTAGAGAATGAATTCACTAGAGAATTATATGTAAACTTTATCATGTACTTTTACTCTTATGATTGGTCAACATGCATTATCTTTATAAGAGTAGTGACTAGTGATAGGCAAAAGTCGGTGAGATTTTGAGCCTTTATAGACTTACACATTCATATCAGTCTCGTTGGCTTTATTTATATGTGACCTTCATAACATGTACATCCTTATTTTGCCTTGAATTTCTATTCAAGACCACATTTTTATCACACGCATTAACATAGAGATGATTAGGCATTCTTTTCTTTTCTAAACTACATTAGCTAAATAGCCTACCCATTATCTGATTTCCCTTTTGATAAGCCCCTTTAAGCTTCATACCTTTTCTTTTGTATAAACCACATTATATGCTTTAAATGTAACCAAATGTCCTACCTAAGCTATAAAGCTAGTGGAGCATTTGTAATTGTTGAGTTTATGGATATACAAAAGTATAAATGTAGGGGTGTGCAAATGTGTGGGTTGGTTATAATGTTATGATGCTATTTTATGTCTTATCCTTGAAATTCCCATGTTAATGCAGTTTCTTTCAATGTATATATTCTTTCAATGTATATATATATATACATTGAAAGAAACTACATTAAAATGGTAATTTCAAGGATAAGACATATATATATATATAGAAAAGAAAAAGAAAAAGAAAAAAACAAAAAACAAAAAACAAAAAGAAAAAATAAAATAAAATAAAAGAAAAGAAAAATATATGTTTAAATAAATGCATCAAGGAGAAAGTTCAAATGTGTTGAAAAGTTGTTTATGATTAATGCATTCTCCTAAAGTTGTATTGAATGGGTTATTTGAGTATATTAAATATGAGTTAGATGTTGGCTTGGAAGGTTCACTCTTTGTGGTTTCAAGGTATTGTCATCAATTGTATGAGTGATCTCTTCGGATTGATATAGCTTAATGTGGTTTGTGTATGATGAACTTGAGTTGTGAAGCATCATTTTTGCATTCATCATAATTGATGTACACAATTGTGAGGGAATCTTAGCTTTTACAATCGATGTCACATTGAGGGTTGCTTTTATTTCACTAGCTTTGGTGGCTTTCATAGTACTTGACCCAAATACATCTTACCTTACCTTTGGTCACATTACAACCTTGAAAAGTTCTTTGATCCATGATTTTGCATGTGACCTTTAGTGGTAGAGAAATGAAATGATATGCAAAGTTGTGGATTATCATGATCATGAATGGTGTTCAGTGTACTCATACATATATTTTAGTTAAGCAAATTTTCCAAGTCTACCTTTAGATTGCTTAGTTTTTAAAGGTATTGAATGTTGATTGATGATGAGTAAAAGCTTGGAATATTAAGTTCTTGCTATAATTTTTGAAAGTCATTCATCTTTGTTTATGATTATGTATTCTTGTAACATATGGGAATTGAGTAAATGTTTTTGGGTCTTTGAGTTTAATTTTGATGTTTTACTTAAAGACGACCAAAAGCTAAGTGTGGAGAAAAATGGTAGGTGTTTAATTGGTTATGAATTTATTCCATAACACTTAGTGATTACTGCTATAAAATTGTTTAAGACACTCATTTTGACTCTTGTGATTTTAGGAACAATTCAGAAGCAAAGAAGTTAAAGCGAGTCAAAAGCATGATATTTGGGCCATTTTCGGAAGATTAATATTCACTTGTCTTTATAGAACAAGAATGAGAAATATTGGAGTAAGTAAAGACAAGAAAATTAAGATGATGAAGCAATATATGCAATTGGAAAGATAAAAAAGTAAAAAATCTATGTATGCCATGCATGTTTTAACATTAATTTAAATGAGTAATGGCTGGATGATGGACGGTAGCGTTTAATGGATAAAGGAGAGTTAAATGGCAGTAGGTGGAAAACTGGAAGCAGGAAGCACAATATGGCAACAACACATGAAGAAAATGCAAGGTAACATGGTGAGGCAAGGAGAAGAAAACGACAGTAGTAGTGGGAAGCAAAGAAGGGCCAAAAAGCAAGTAACACATAAAAAATACACAAACGTATGGACAAATAAGAAAAGCAAAATGCAGATGTTAAAAAGATGAGACCAAAACGCACAATAGCAAGAGATAATAAGCAGACAACAAAGAAGGGTTTATGGGAAGTGTTGGTTTTAATAAAAAGGGATAATAGAGAGGGTTTTTCAACTGAAGCAAAATAGGGAATAAAATAGGTGTTTTGGGTTGAATCGAGGGGGAGCTTCAGGAGAGCACGAAGATGGAGGGGTAGCTTTCTGATGCTAGTTCAACTAGGATATCGATGTCGATGACCTGATTAAGCATTCCTTTTCTTACTTTTGTTGTTTCTTTTTCTCGTATTAAATTGATTGTGTTATCCTATGTTAATTGATTTGGGTTTTATGTATGGATAATCATATTCTCTTTATCATTTGATTATTTTGTATGAACCATTGGGTATTAAGAAAAGATGATTTGAATGCATTCATTAGATCGTTTTATTATAAACCCATTACAAGAATTTCAGTGTAATCCATAGTTGTTATATTTGAAATTCATTTATAGCAATTAATGGTTCGCAATCATTAGGGATAACATAACCTAGGTTAAATGATGCATAGTATTTGGTTATTGCCTTGATTAATCAAATTTCCTAATTCGTAATCCTACTACCCAATTAAATCTAGAGATCGTATTCTAGGTTATTCAGTAGTTAGGTTTAATTAACGATCGTATCTTAACTAAAAAATACCTAAGAGAAAACTCGGGTTAATACATTAACCTATGATTAATGGTTTAAGGAGAGCTAAAAGAACAACAATTCAATGAAATGTGTTTAATTAGGGTTTAGTTCGAGATTAAACCATGGAAACGGATTCTCAATGAATTCACCGCTTTCATTATTTTTATATGTTTTCTTTAAATTACTTTTGTTAATTAGTTTCGCATTATTTTATTTTCTTATTTTAAAACCAAAAACCATTAAACCTAAATACCAATTATTTTTTTTGGTCATTTTAATAACTTTACACATACTCTCAGTGGAATTGACTTAGACTCACCACTGCTACAACACTAGTCTAGTTTATTTTGACTGGCATTACAACGGGTTGTCATTTTACGTGACACATTTTACATATCGTCATTTAGATAGAATTTAATCTTTGTATCAAGTTTGGATAAAGAAGGTTATAGTTTTGTTATTAATGCTTCTGTTGTATAATTGTTGTTTAATGCAAAACATATTGGTACAACCTTCTTGTCATATGGTTTGTATAGAATGTGTTTTTCCCTGAATGAGAAATATGCTACTTCATATTTTACCAAAAAGTTCATGAAAATGAGAGCTCTAATAAAGGATAAGTCATACATGTTTTGGCATAAAATGTTGGGCCACATTTCCAGAGACAAAGTTGATGTTAGAGTAGTGCTCTAAAGGCAATCACCTTTAGCACTTTTTTACAAACTTTATTTTGATTAATAAAGCAAAAGGCAATTTTCATTAATTTGATATTCGCTAATATATGAATTGATATTGATCTTAAATCGATTTAATGAAGTCTATGATACAAAACATAGCATGAAGGAAATCATAATGAGATCATGATAATGAGATTTGTTTCATGTACAATTATGTTAGTATCTAAACAATCCCTAGTCATAGGATTAATAAGACAGGGCATTATTAATCCAGGCAGACTAGCACATATTATACTCCTTGATTTTATCAAGCAATGGATCTCATAACCTGTAAGCATGAGATATTTAGAGTTAACATGTGGATGCTTACTAAGAGTAGTAAGTACATTGGATAACCCAAAATGAGATTATCATATGGATGATCTATCAAATGTCAGTGATTAATCTCATCATAGCAATGGTGCAAATATCCTTAGACTTGAGGTACTCAAGGATTCTTGGATACCAATCTTGTTCTTTGACATCATTCCTTGTTACCTTAATATGGGGTCGCTCTTAGGGTGGTGATTGGGTATAGCTATTAGTATTTGAAGGTAATTGGGTAGCCAATAAAGGATTCACTACTCCTGATAGAAGGAGATGATACCCACGACCTCTTGTCGAGGTCATTACTCAAGAGTCTCTGGCGAGAGCAGCTTTATGTCATGAAGAGAGTCTTCAATGACAAATAGAGTAATGAGATCCCAGGACAAGAACTAACATCACTTGGACTAGATGTGACGTAGCCAATCTAGTGGGAGTTGACGCATAGCCAATACTCCGAATCAAGTGGGGTATAGTATGGTGAAAGGACGAATTGCACAGTAATTGTCTATAGAAATGTTCATAAGTTGGATAATTAACTATCGAAGATTTTTTGTGTTAATCCACTTATATTCTAGTAAATTGGCATCATGAAACCCTTCATGATTTGCTTGAATTAAGAGTTAATTCAAGTGCCTAAAATAACCGGAAACCTAAGGGTCACACGTATAAAAGATCGGATGAAAAATAGTTTGTATGGCTATTTTTAAGTAGGCTAAGATCGTGGTTCATAGGCCACAATAGTGACTGAAGGCGAGCCTGATTTTAATTAGTCCACGATCGTGGCTCATTTACCATGATCGTGACCAAAGGAACAAATTGTTATATAAGTGAGTCCTTCACTTATGTACACAAGAGTCTAACCACTTCTTACACACTTAAGTGAGAGGATAAGGGCTCTATAAGAGTTCTAGAGTGAGAGAGAGGTTTCAAGAGTCTTGTTCTTGCAATTTATGCAATTGTTGTGTGAATCGAAGTGCATTGTAACAGGAGTCTTAATTTTTCTTTTCATTTTGAGCATCTACTAGAACTCATCTAATTTGGTGCTCAAATCACCCTTAAATATTGTTTCTTCTTGATCATTGCATGTTCTTTGGTGATCAAGGAAGGGTTTGGTGTTTGCAACAACCTTAACAAGGAGGAGAAATAAAAAAGTAGGAGAAAAAAAGGTAAAAATGTTTTATATTTCATGTTCTTTTACATATCCTTACATGTATGTGTGATTATGTTTTTCTGAGGTTGTCATGGTGTGGGAATCTTGATTCCAACACTTCCGCTTCATTCTCATGCATGTGATGCATGCATCCATGGCATACCCAACAGTGATATCAGAGCAAGTTTATGCATGTAATGGATGATGTATTGAACATGTGCAAAGTGTTTGCTGGGTTGTGATTAACATGCCTGTTGATTTGGAATAATTCATGTAAATTGTAGAAAAATTGTTTTTCTAATTTCCTTTCGCAGAAATGTTTATAAGATATTATATCATTCTTTTTCAAAGGAAATTGCAATTGAATGTCATTTGCTATTTTATTTTGGATCAATATCCAGACTATTCATTGGTTTCTGGGAATTTCTGAAAAACTGAATGCATGTGCTGATATTTAAAATTTTGTAATAATTCTAGAAAACTTTTTTTTGATTTTCTTTGACAGAAATGTTTATAAGGTATTATGTTATGTTTATGTCAAAGGAAAATGCAATTGAATGTCATTTCCTATTTTATTACAAATTTAGTTTCAGCCAGAGATATGTATGAAATTCTGGGAAATTCTAAAAACGAATTTTATGCATGCACATGCAAGATGAGATGTTGCTATATGTATGAGATGCATGAAATTTGTTGTTAAAGTGATTATCTTATCCATACATGATGTAATGTTTGGCTAGTGTTAGAAGTAATATGACAAGAGTCATACACATGTGATATGCTGGCTTATTCTAATTAATTAATTAATAAATCCTAAGAATTAATTTCTGGAATTTTTTACTAGACACATTTAGAATGTGTATAAGACTTTGGAATTTATCCAAAATTAATTGAATTTGGTTCAATTAATAAATCAAGTCAAAGTCAACATTGGTCAACTTTTTGAAAGTTGATGGAGTTGACTTACTTAATGACTTACAGTATATGTATTTCGGTTATAAGACCTTAATAAAGTTCCTATGTGATAAGAAATGTATTATTTTGATGGTAATATCATGCTTAATGCATGTGTTTGAAATTAGGGTTCCAAAAATTTTCCGAACATCGAATCGGTCCTTTAGTGTCTAATAGTTTAAATTATTTATCTTGACGATTTTGGCCGTCAAGATAATTTTAGCTTGTGCCGAAATTGTTTAGATAAATTCAAGATGACCTAGGGAACCCTAGGGATTAATTTAAAATTAATTCAAGTAGACCATAGCATTTCTAGTATGACTAGAAAAAGGCATAAATATAAGGATTAAAGTGTTTGATTTGGACATCAAAATAATTGAATTTTAGAGTTCCTAATCGAATCATATTCATAATTTGAATTAGTTGAGATTAACACTAGTATCCGATTCGGTTCAAGAGTTGAATCAAATCAAGAACTTTATATGCATAGTCAAGTCACAACCTAAATTAAACCTCCTTTGTGTAATACAAGCATTAGATGCATTTTAAGTGTAGGTATGCGCATAGGCTCAATTTAATTGAGTTTTTTATAATATGAAAATATATATATGTGTGATATATATATATATATATACAAAATCATCTAAGTATTGATGAGACCAAAGAACAAATCCCTCAACCAAAATATTAGGACTTACCCCTTCTATTGATATGGCAAGAACCAGAGTTCTTTTAGACTTGGGTTGTTGGGCAAACCCAATCCTGCTCTACATGAATATGTTCAAACCATAGAAATTAGATTTTTGGATTAATAGGTTAGTCCTAACTGGAACCATTGATTTGTTGGGCAAAACCAAGGTCAACGTGGATAGAGACGAAGTTGGGTTATATACATGGGATGTATACAAATTAAGAGTTGATGACCCGATGAGTGTGCTAAATCAATAGTTGATGGCACAAGTCGATACTTGTATAAATGAATGCAATTGGTATGAATGATACCTACCGATTGACCTAACATGGCTTGTTGGGCAAACCTAAGGTCATTCTTGGTGATATCAGATATTGACCCATTAAGAAAAATGTAAGTTTTCTCGAATTCATAGTGAGGGTTATGGATTTGAATAAGAATAGTGGGACCTATAATGCATGTTATTAAAGTCCTTATCGATATGCATTAAGTGTACATTCTAACACTTTCTCTCGTTCTTCTAGGTTATTGAATCGTCATGATGTCTTCGTCTAGTGTGAACCTACGCTCCCTATTAGACTCCAACAAACTCACGGGACCTAACTTTTTAGATTGGCTACAGAATTTGAGAATTGTTCTCAAATTTGAAAAACTAGGATTTGTCCTAGATGAATCACTTCTCGATCCCCCTGCTACCGATGCATCTGATGAAGATTAGAAAGCTTACAAAAGGCTACTGGATGATAGTGAGTTGCCTAACTATATAATGTTGGCCTCTATGTCACCAGAACTGAAAAAGTAGTATAAGGCTATGGATGCTCATACCATAGTCTACCATCTGAGGGAACTGTTTGATGAGCAAGCTCGGTCTGAAAGGCTCGAGAGCTAGATGTTGCTTTTCCGTTCTAAAATGGATGAGGTATCATCTTTAGTATAGTATGCGCTGAAAATGAATGGATACATTAAGAGGTTAGGCAGTTTGGGTTTCATAATGGATCATGAATTAAGTATAGACTTAATTTTGACTGGTTTTGACCGATAGTTATTCACAGTTTGTGCTTAACTATCGGACGAACCAAATATCCACAATGATACCTGAGCTGATTAATCTGATCAAAATAGCTGAGCAAACTATCAAGAAAGATAGTAAGGTTGTGATGCTGGTGGACTATGCTTCTGGTTCTCAAAAGAAGAATCAAAAGAAGAAGAAGATGTCTAAGAAGCCAGTGGAAAGTGTAGCCAAAAAGAAGGCGAAGGAGACAACATCAAAGGGGATATGCTTCCATTGCAACAAGGAAGGACATTGGAAGAAGAACTGTAAAGCTTATCTGGAGTCACTGAAGCAGAAGAAAGCATTAGATGCCCCACCGTCTATTTCAAGTGTGCTATTTGTCATTGAAGTTAATACTATTTCTGATCATAACATTTAGGTATTAGATACCGGATGTGTCTCACACATATGTGTTGATATGCAAGGTCTCAGGGATAGTAGACCACTCAAGAACGGAGAGATGGACCTACATGTGGGAAATGGAGCAAGAGTTGTTGCATTAGCCATAGGAACATATGTTTTGTATCTTTCTAGTGGGATAGAGTTAGTTTTGGAAAATTTGGATAGAGTTAGTTTTGGAAAATTTGGATAGAGTTAGTTTTGGAAAATACTATTATGTACCCATTGTGACAAAGAACATTCTATCTGTTTCATGTCTTAATAAATCGGGACTTCATTTAACTTTTTCAAGCAATGGTTGTTCAATTAAGTTGAATGAAATGTTGTATGACATTACTACATTGTGCAATGGTATTTACATATTAGATATGTGTAATCAAATTTTAAATATCAATGACAATAAAGACAAAAACGAGATAACTTAAAATCATCTTACTTATGACATTGTTGACTTAGCCATAGAAGTGAGAAATGCATGATTAAACTACATAAGAATGGTAGCCTAGGGTCATTTGATTATGAACCATATGACACATGTGAATCTTGCTTGTTAGGCAAGATGACTAAATTACCTTTTAAAAAAAAGGGTGAACGAATGAAAGGGTTATTAGACCTAATACATTATGATGTATGTGGTCCAATGTCCATTTATGTCAGAGGTGGTTTTGTATACTTCATTACTTTTATCGATGATTATTCACGATATAGGTATGTGTATCTAATAAGATACAAGTCTGAAGTATTTAAAATGTTCAAACAATTTAGGCATAAAGTAAAGAAATAACTTGATAGAAGTATTAAGACACTTCGATCAAATCGAGGTGTTGATTACTTGAACGAGGAGTTTCTAACTTATCTCGAAGATACTGGGATAGTATCCCAGTAGACTCCACCTTACATACCATAATATAATGGTGTAGATGAAAGGAGAAACCGAACCTTGTTGGACATGGTAAGGTTAATAATGGGCTTAGCAGATCTATCAAAATCTTTTTGGGGTTATGCACTCGAGACTGTTATTTATGTGACAAACAGAGTCCCTTTTAAGGCAGTTGAAGTTACTCCATATAAGATATAGACTAATAAAAGGCCCTACCTTTCTCATATGAAAGTTTGGGGTTGTCTGGCTTATATGAAGCGGATTCAATCAGACAAGCTTGAAGTGAAATATGATAAATGTCTGTTTATAGGACATCCTAAGGAAATAGTTAAATATCAATTCTATAATGCTTTAGAGCAAAAGGATTTTGTCTCAAAGCATGCTGTCTTTCTAGAGAAAGAGTTTCTTTTAAGAGAAGAAAGTGGGAGCAAAGTTAAACTTGATGAAGTTCATGATGCTCAAACAGACGCAAACTCGAAATTATTTTCCACAGAAATGAGACAACAGTTGAACCGTCTAACACATAAAATATTCGTAGGTCAAGTACGATACGCAATGTATGGATTTCTTGTAAGTGAACAAAATGACGTATTGCTCATAGAGGACGATGAGCCTACAACCTATGAAGAGGCTCTGAAGAGTTTAGAATCTAAAAAATGACTTCAAGCCATAAAGTCCAAAATGGATTCCATGTATGAAAACCAAGTATGGATTTTGGTTGATCGACCCAAAGGGTTAAAACCCATAGGGTGCAAGTAGATTTTCAAGAAGAAAATCGACATAGAAGGTAATGTGATTACCTATAAAGCGAGGCTAGTTGCCAAAGATTATCGTCAAAAGAAAGGAGTTGACTTTGACGAGACATTTAGCCCCGTAGCTATGCTTAAATCCATTAGAATACTCCTAGCCATTACTGTTCATTATGATTATGAAATATGGAAAATAGATGTGAAGACATCTTTCCTGAATGGAAACTTAGTTGAGGATGTGTATATGATACAACCTGAGGGCTTCATATCCAGAAATGGCAAAAGGGTATGCAAGCTTCAAAATTCTATTTATGGATTGAAGCAAGCATATAGGAGTTGGAACATCTGATTTGATGAGATAATAAAAGAGTTTGGTTTCTCACAAAATCTTGATGAACCTTGTGTGTACAAGAAGGTTAGTGGGAGTGCTATCATATTCCTTTGTTATATGTCGATGACATGTTACAAATAGGAAATGATGTCTTAAGTTTGCAATCAGTTGAAGTTTGGTTGTCCCAGAATTTTTCCATAAAAGACTTTGGAGAAGCAACTTATATATTAGGAATAAAGATCTATAGAGATAGATCAAGGAAGTTGCTAGGTCTTTCACAGTCAACATACATAAACAAAGTGCTGAATAGGTTTAGCATGGAGCAGTCCAAGAGAGGGTTTCTTCCCATGACTCATGGGGTAAAACTCTCAAAATCTATGTGTCCCAAGACGCAAGATGAAAGGACTCGTATGAGTATGATCCCATATACGTTGGCAATAGGATCAATCCTGTATGCTATGTTATTTAGAAGACCTGATATATCGTATCCTTTAAATGTTATGAGTAGATATCAATCGGATCTTTATGAGGGTCACTGGGTGGCTGTCAAGAATATCCTAAAGTACTTTAGAAGGACTAAGGATGTATTCTTGATATATGAAAATGGAGATCTCGTAGTGAGTGGGCATACGGATGCTAGTTTTCAATCTGACTAGGATGACTCTAAATCCCAGTCAGGTTATGTTTTCACACTGAATAGCGGAGCAGCCAGTTGGAAGAGTTCCAAACAAGAGACGACTACAGATTTGACGACAGAATTAGAGTATATTGCATATGCGAAAGAGGTGAAAGAAGTTGTTTGGATCAAGAAGTTCGTTATGGAACTTAGAGTGGTTCCAAGCACAGTAAACCCAATACTATTGTACTATGACAACAATGAGGCTATTGATCAAGCCAAGGAATCAAGGTCTTATCAGAGGTCCAAGCACATACTCAGGAGATATCACCTAATCAGGGAGATAATTGATAGAGGTGATGTGAAGATAGAGAGAGTGCCCACAGATCAGAACATTATTGATCCTTTGACTAAGCCACTTTCTCAAATAACATTTGATCATAGTGTATTCACCTATGGTATTAGATACAAAGGCAATTGGCTTTAATGCAAGTAGGAGATTGATATAGTAGTGCTCTAAAGGCAATCACCTTTAGCACTTTTGTACAAACTTTATTTTGATTAATAAAATGAAACGAAATTTTCATTAATTTGATATTCGTCAATATATGGATTGATGTTAATCTTAAATTGAATTAATGAAGTCCATGATATAAAACATAGCATGAAGGAAATCATGATGAGATCATAATAATAAGATTCCTTTCATGTGCAATTATGTTAGTATCTAAATAATCCCTAGTCATAAGATTAATAAGATAGGACATTATTAATCTAGATAGACTAGCACATGTTATACTCCTTGATTTGATCAAGCAGTGGATCTCACAAACTGTAAGCATAAGATGTTAGGCCCAGGTCTCAGTACTAATTTCATGGCAACAATACTCTAAAATTTGAGGGAATTTTAAAATAAAAATAAAACAAAAAGAAAAAGAAAAAGAAATCACAGTTGGGAGTAAAAACAAATAAATAAATTAGTAAAGAAGTGTACGAGCGTGCACAAAAATGCACAGCCGTGCTTAAAAGTGTACAATCGTGCAAGAGAAAACACGGCTGTGCTTCTCAATGGCTTGCAATCGTGCTTAAACACAATCGTGCACCTTAGGGAAAAACCAACTTTAGCACAATCGCGCATGTGCACAAAGTGCATTTAAGGAATAAAAGGGACTAGTGCACGATCGTGCACTCCTGAAGCACACTCCGAATTGTAATGATCATAACTCTCAATCCTGATGTCCAAAATTTTTCAAACTTTATACCGTTAGAAAGCTGAGAGAATAAGCTACAACTTTTATGAAGAAAACTTTGTCAAAGACTTCCTACATCAATATGGTTTATTCATGGAAGTCAGGATATAATTTCTATCCCCCTTTTTCCTCTACTGCCTATAGGAACCTTTACACATTTCAAAAGACTCGAAACCAACAAACACAAACCATACATACAAAACTCCCAACTTAACTGACTCCCAATGTAACCACTTGCTTAAGAAAAATCTATCCAAAAGCCATCAAACAACTAACAATTTTATTCCCAACCACAAGTTACAACCTACAAAGAAAAAAATTCTTCATATATACAAAAGAGAAATTCTTCAACTCTTACTGTCATTTCTCAAACAAAAAGGATTTTCATCTCTCAAATATGCAGAGTTTATACATAACTTCAATTACATATTAAGAGTCAAAACAATAGCATAATCCAAAAATACAACATGAATGCTCATGCTTGATATACTTGTAAAGCTACCTAAGGTATTCAGACTAACTTAGTTGTATTCGGACTAGCTTAGTTACAAAAGATATATTTTTCTCTTGGAGTTTGTCAAATTTTGTAAGTTTCAATGATCTGCTTGATCTACACCTGAAGAGTGGAAAAATAATGGGGTAAGCTGCAAAGCTCAATGGCTAATACGTTTATAGCCATCGATAACGAGCCATATATATATATTGCACGTTAGTCTTAGCAAATCACCTTATCCACATTTCTAACTCAGAGAATCACGTAGTCAATAACATATTATCACACAAATCAAATCATATATACATTTAATAATCAAAACATAACACTCAATTACGTTCTATGCTCAGCAAATCAAGATGCAATGCACAAATGTAATGGCTCAAGAGAATCCCATAGAATAGAATGGCAAAATCGAAGTTTACACTATGAATGAAATGAGTCCCTTTTTCGGAGCTCATATGCCACAAGTAGGCAGCCGGGAGAAGGCTTTGGGTCAACGAGAACATGACGGACAAAATGGTATCTCTATTGCCCACACAAGCAAGTTTTCGATGCTCACAGATTTCATATCATATTCATTCATTCATGCTTTTTGCACTTTTCTTCTTTTCATTAATACAAAAATGCAGTCAAATCTTTCAATACATAACAAGATAGAAAATCTAAGAGCATTTTTCCCACGTTCACGATGATTCAAAGTCAAGAAAATAAACACAAAAAGAAGTAAGAAAGCATCCCATCATCACAATAACTATAAGCATATTACCCACCTATTTACTTGTAAATCCAAACTCAAGTTTGGCTCTCTTCTTGCTCTTGTCTTCAGTTTTCTTGATTCCCTTCAAACAAACAAATTTTCATTCAACTAATATATAAGTAGAATATCTATAGAACTTTAATAATCAACGTTGAGCTTAGACTTAAACTACTCTTAATATATGTAAGCTAAAGTAACTAATATCTAGTAAAAAATCTATGAAAATCTAAGAAAATGAATTTCTTGTTTCTATTCTTTCTCCCTTCATTGTCAGCACATAAACTTATTTTCTCTACTTCCTTCCTCTACCAAAGCAAAAGAATTGATAAAGGATATCTAAAAACTCAGCTGACCCTTTTTCTTCTTCTTCTTCTTCCTCCTTTTTCTTTCTTTCCTTCTTCTCCTTTTTCTTCTGGTTCGTTTCTCCTTCTCTTCTTCTAGTTTCTTCAAGGTTTTTCTTTCTTACTTCTACATGAATCTCTTCATCTTTTTTACTTATTAATTTAAGACAACTTCTTAACTTTCCAAGCTTACCCTTCCGTATTTAACTTAATACCAACTTACTCCTTAAGTTAACTTTAGCATTTCCATTTAATCCATGCAAACATATATAAATAAAATATATTCATAACTACATCCAAACATTTCAAATTTAAGAATTCTAATTTTTAGTTCATGCTGGCTAATTTATTTAAAAAATTCTAAGAAAAACTGGAGTCCAATATGAGATGTTTAAGTTTAACATGTGGATGCTTACTAAAAGTAGTAAGTACATCGGATGACCCACTATGAGATTATTATATAGATAATCTATCAAATGTCAATGATTAATCTCATCATAGCAACGGTGCAAATATTCTTAAACTTGAGGTACTCAAGGATATCTTGGATACTGATCCTATGCTTTAACATCATTCCTTGTTGTCTCAAGATGAGGTCGCTTATAGGGTGGTGATTGGGTACGATTATTGGTATTCGAAAGTAATTGGGAAGCCAATAAAGGATTCACTAATCCTGATAAAAGGAGATTATACCCTTTGCCTCTTGTCAGGGTCATTACTTAGGAGTCCCTAGCCAGAGCAGTTATGTGTCATAAAGAGAGTCTTCAATGACACATAGAGTAATGAGATCTTAGGACAAGAACTAACATCACTTGGACTAGGTGTGATGTAGTCAGCCTAGTGGGAGTTGACACATAGCCCATGTTTCGAACCAAGTGGGGTATAGTATAGTGAAAGGACAAATTTCACGATATTTGTCTATAGAAAGGTTCACAAGTTGGATAATTAACCATCGACGAGTTCGTGTGTTAATCCACTTATATTCCAATAAATTGGCATCATGAAACCCTTTATGATTTTCTTGAATTAGGAGTTAATTCAAGTGCCTAAAATAATTGAGAACCTAAGGGTCACACACATAAAAGATCAGATGAAAAAACATAGTATTTATGGTTATTTTTAAGTAGGCCATGATCGTGGTTGATTGGCCACGATCGTGACCAAAGGCATGAATTGGTACATAAGTGAGTTCTTCACTTATGTACACAAGAGTCTAACCACTTCTAACACACTTAAGTGAGAGGATAAGGGCTCTAGAAGAGTTCTGGAGTGAGAGAGAGGTGTCAAGAGTCTTATTCTTGTAATTTATGCAATTATTACATGAATCAAAGTGCATGTAATAAGAGTCTTGATCTTTCTTTTCATTCTGAGCATCTACTAGAACTCATCTAGTTTGGTGCTCAAATCACCCTCACATATTATTTCTTCTTGATCTTCGCGTGTTCTTGGATGATCAAGGAAGGGTTTGGTGTTTGCAACAACCCAAACAAGGAGAAGAAATAAGAAAGGAGGAGAAGAAAAGGTAAAAATGTTTTATATTTCATGTTTTTTTACATATCCTTGCATGCATGTGATTCTATTTTTTCGAGGTTGTCATGGTATCGGAATCTAGATTCCGACACTTTTGTTGCATTCGTATGCATGTGATGCATGCATCCATTGCATACCTAACAGTCGAGAGATTGATTACGAAAAACATTCTCCTAACTCAAGATTTTGACGTCTGGAAGTATGTGTTAACTACTACATGAGTAAGTTGACTAAAATAAAGAAAAAAGGGTCAACTCATGTTTTTTGCTTACTAGACCACATCCATACAGATGTATACAGACCTTATAAAATTATCTTATGTAATTTTATATATTTTCTTACATTTATTGATTACTATTCCCATTAGGAAAATGTGTTCTTGTTTAAGGAAAAGTCTGAAGTTCTTGATAAATTGAAGATCTTTATAGCTGAAGTTGAGAACCAATTGGGAAGGTCGTTCAAGATCATCAGATTAGACTGTCAAGGTGAATACTATGGCCAACATAGGGTTTCAGGATAAGAAAAGGTTTCATTTGCCAAATATATTGAATCATGTGGAATAGTAGCTCAATTCACTATGCTAAGAAGTCCTGAACAAAATGGTGTGGTCGAAAGGCAGAATCACACCTTAAAGGACATGATGAGGTCAATGCAAAGCAGGACTAACCTACCTAATACCTTTGGGGCCATATAGATTGTCTTATATATACTCAACAGAGTCTCAAGCAAGTTAGTTACGAAGACTCCTTTTGAGATTTCGAAGGGCAAGAAACCGACTTCTCCCACATTTATTTATGAGGATGCCCTACTGAGGAACACTTGATATCGCAACCACTTTAAAGGATACAGATTCTATTACAAAGAAGAAGGGATTAAAATAGTGGAATCATAAACAGCTAAGTTTTTGAAGTATGATGTCTGTGATGAGGGTGGTCCTTCTCACCCTTCAGACTAAAGCAGGGTGGATACTATAGTCATTTCATATTCATCGCCCATATGGATAGAATTGATGGATCCAAGTTTAAGTACCATACTAGTATAGAAATAAGAACCCCATACTTATACAAACTGGGGTTCCTGAGGTATAAGAACCAATTCATTTAAGAAGATTCACTAGAGTGAGGCAACCTACTATTTCATATGATTACATGGTCTATTTGGGTAAACAAAACTACGATATAGGACATGTTATATATCCAGTTGCTTTTCCAAAAGTTATTTATGGACCCTATGTAAATTTGTTGTGGTATGCAATGAAGGATAATATGTAATCCATGAAGCATAATAAGGTATGGGAGCTTATTAATTTGTCTCAGAATTGCAAACCCATCAATTATAAGTGGATTTTCAAAACCAAAAAGGACTCTCGGGGTAAAGTTGAGCAATTTTAGGCTCGATTGGTTAGCAGAGGGTTCAATCAAAAAGAAGAGATTGACTTTAATATTACCTTTTCTCATGTATCCTCTAATGATACATTTAGAGTGATTATGGCAATAGTAGCTCATCATGATATGGAGTTGCATCATATGGATGTCAAAACTACTTTCCTAAATGGAAAACTTTATACAGAGGTCTATCTGGAGCAATCTGAAGGATTTCAAGATCAAGATAAAACTGATATGGTTTATAAGTTGCATAAATCGATATATGGCTTAAAACAAGTCTCTTGATAGTGGTACTTTAAATTTGATGAGGTTATTACCTCTTTTTGGCTTTACAGAGAGGAGAATACAGTTGAAAGGTGCTTGTACTACAAGGTAATAGGGAGCAAGGTTATCTTTCTACTCTTTTATATGGATGATATCTTGCTAGCATCAAATGACTTGACCTTGCTGCATCAGATTAAGTAACTTTTGGCCAAGCATTTTGACTTGAAGGATCTTGGTGAAGCATCTTTTGTCCTAGGTATTCAGATCCACTGACATAGATCATGACACTTACTAAGCCTCTTACAAAGAGCATACATTGAGCAAGTGCTACAAAGGTTTAATATACCAAACTGTAAACTTGTTATAGTTTGTAGCACCTATCTCTCATGGTCAGAGATTATCTTTGGCACAGTGTCTAAAGAATGATACACAGAGAGAGAGGCTATGAGAAATGTTCTATATTTTAGTGCGGTTGGTAGTCTACTGTATGCCTAAGTGTACATTAGACCATACATTGCATTTGTTGCAACCATATACCCAGTTGTAGGATTTACCATCCTGGCTGTACTGCCTATTCCAACACCCTTTGATAATCATGTGTTATGAACTTATAAAATTGTTTACGTCTTTTCTCTAAATTTCTTGACAAGTATAATTTGAGTTTTAGGGCTTCTTAACTGTTTACTGTGGGCGACGGTGAAAGAAATAAGACTCAGCATTCATCTCACACCTACACATGCTTCTCTGGCATTGCACTCTTGGCTCATTGAAGCCCACGAATTGATACTAACGACAATGTGGTATCAGTATAGTAAATAGCTTATAAAAGAAAAACAGAGAGGTAGATATAAACTGACTATACAAGGGTGTTGAGATTTATGCTCCTATTTTCCGAGTGAGCCCAATAATTAGTGAAGTGAACCGATTCGGTAATACCCAGGAAAGATCACAATAATCTCCTAGATAGTATTACCATTCCACGTAAAATCCCAGGATAGGTCGGAGGGGTTACAGACGGTCCCACTTAAAACCCAAACTCCTTGACAGAAATTACGTGCACGGTGTATTCATCCGCAGTGGAATGCCTCCAATAATTACTTGACGATCGAATCCACCAGAAATAATAACCACAGTAAAAATAAATAAGTACCGTAAATGTAAGATAAAATAGGGACACCGAGATTTACGTGCAAAACCCCCAAATAATTAGAGGGAAAAACCACGGGACCGAGCCCGTAAAATGTTCACTATATGTGTGGAGAAAATTTCTTACAATCACTCAAATTTCTCACCTACTAGAATATGATCACAATTCTAGCCACTCTCAAATTTTACCACTCTATTTTTACCTCACACCTCTCTATGGATGTGATCTAGAGCATAGAACCCACTCAAAGAACTCTCTCTCTTTCTAAGCTTTGTTGTTTTCCTTCCTGGCACTTAATGTTGCAAAACTCAAGCCTATTTATAGGCTCCAATGAATTGAAGGGTCCATCCCAACAACTCTGATACCAATTCTCCCCCTCCAATCCCAACCATCACATACTGGAGGAGATCTTCATCCTGCTCTCAGTAAGAGCCCATCCCGGCGAGTTCGACACATAACTCGAACTTCTCCTTAGGAACAACCTTCGTCAGCATATCGGCAGCATTTTTATCAGTGTGAATCTTCTGCAGTTGGAACGCCTTCTCCTCAATGGCAAGTTTGAGCCAATGATACCTTACGTCAATATGTTTCGTTTGTGCATGATACATAGTGTTCTTGCTCAAGTCTAAAGCACTTTGACTATCACAATAGACTATGTATTCTTCCTGCTGCACACCTAATTCTTGAAAGAATCTCTTTAACCAAAGCATTTCCTTCCCTGCTTCTGTTGCTGCAACGTACTCTGCTTCGGTAGTTGATAAGGAAGCACATTTTTGTAATCTTGACTGCCATGAGATAGCTCCCCCTGAGAATGTAAAAAGATATCCTGATGTAGATTTTCTTTCATCAAGATCACCTGCCATATCTGCATCTGTATAGCCAACAAGTGCAGGTTT
>JAOSBN010000178.1:34290407-34310815 GCA_027563595.1 Erythroxylum suave
AACTAATCTCATTCATAGCATGCATTTCATATAAAAATAACACAATAATAATAAAGTTTACCTCAAGAAGATCAGAGTAAAATCGAATAGAGAGAAGACAAGTGAGAGGGGTGAAGGAAGGGGGGGGGAGGAGGGAGGCGGGCTTATAAAGCCGCTCGTTTACCGACGGAATATCCCATTCCGTCGATAAATTAGGGTTACGAGTGCACAAACGTCGATGCATGCCGACAGTTACCGACGGAATGGGGTGTTCCGTCGATAAATGGGCGCCACATTCAAGCGGGATAAACTCAAATACTGACGAAACACCCCATTCCGTCGGTAATCACGCCTTTTGGAAGAATCCAAACTGCTGACTGGACGATCTACCGACGGAACCAGCTTTTCCGTCGGTGAGATTTCTATCAACTCACCGACAGACTGATCCGATCCGTCGATAAATCACGTTGTGAGCGGCCTTTACCGACGGAACGATCTCTCCGTCGGTGTTAAGTTTACTAAGTCACCGACGGACACATGTGGTCCGTCGGTGAACTTGTTCGTTGTAGTTGTATTTTGCGACGGTTTCTTCCCTTGAAATTTTCGTATTCAAGAATTTCCTATTTGCCGACAGAAATATTGTTTCCGTCGGTACATATACCGATCATAGCTCGTCCGTCGGCATTTTACCTTAGGTAATAAAATGCGCGAACATTTGGCTCATTTTTAACCGACGGTTTTTTCATGGCGTCGCTATATTTCGTTGCAAATATTGATTCCAAAATTCTATATTACCGACGGAATTGAAAGTTCCGTCGGTAAATAACGACGGTAATGTTTCTGTCAAAAAAATTCCGCCACTATTCTCGCATTTTCTTGTAGTGAAAGTTTTCAAGGTTAATGGACATCATCTTAAACATTATTAAGAAGGATTTTAGGTAAGCAATTTAGAGGTGATCGCTCTAAAGAACCCAATTTATGGAGATTAAGCAGAACCATCATCTAGACAAAGATGTTAAACAAAGGTGCTAGATGGGAGGTAACCCATTTCAAGATAATTCAGCCGAGTAATTTAAAAAAAACTTACCCTTACTATTACTGCATCTTCAACCTCCAACAAGTAGTAAAATGTTAGGTCCCAGTCAAAGCCAAGAACAAGGAATAGAGGAGACTGTTGAGTATTTTTTTATTCATATCCTCTGCTGCAAATACAAACTGCTTAAATAGTAATGAAAATAACTAATTAATCCTATTCTCAAGGCCACAATTAGCACTCAAGATATTATTTAGCCGGATTTACTAAACATCACAACGGCTCTTTGACTCAAATAAATGGAAATAAATAAATAATAAAATAACTCATAAATTGCAGCAAACATATTTAATCAGCAGCAAAGGCTTCGGTCAAAGCACTTGAACTTAATCCACATATCTCTTGTTTGCAACAGGCACCCTTGTGGACCTTCTTGGTGGTCTAACATAAAAGTTTAGTGCGGTCACTACCCTAACTACTAGTAAGGTTTTAGTATTCTAGATACGAATCTCATGTTAGTATACAGGTAAAAGGAGTACGTCTTGTTCTTTTAACTTTCCTTGGTCCTTTAGGCTATTTTAGTTTCTTTTGCCTTCACTTTTATTTTTATTGGTACTTTAACATTTTACCTGTTCTCTTTTTGTTCTTTGATGCACGCATCAATTTCAATGTCTGGTTCATTTTCATTCGAGAGAAGCAGCAACATCTCAGTGGACCTTTGCCTCACTATCTTTTGCCGTTCAAAGCAGACAATAGCCACCACCTCTTTCCCACACCCTCGACAAAGATTTAGAGTTGTCCATGCTTAACGATTTCCTTCTCATCTCGACAGATTTGCCACTCGCTTGAACCCCAGCCTTTGCCAATAGAGCCTCCATTATATTAGTGATGCCAACCTCCCGTGCTACTGTTCCCTTCTCTCTAGAGGTCGTGGCGACCTCTGTTCCCTTTCCAATGGTGAGTCTATCGCTGATTTGATTCGTCATGACTTTGGTGAGCCGATTGAGGCTAGTCCTCCCTCTGACAGTTTCAAAACGGTGCGAGCAAAGCCACTGGTCACTAACTCTTCTTTGTGACAATAAGTAGCCAATCCACTCTGTTCAAACCATGATTCGGTCTCGCTTAAAATGGGATGATGTTGGAGCATCAGGACTGAATTTTTTCAACTCCCTTCAAGATAGTCTGTCTTTTCCTTGATGGCAGCTTCGGGGAACTACTAAATTTTATTTTGCATGTTTAATATGATTCATACATTGAGGACAATGTAAAAAGTAGGTGTGTGGGAGGGTTATATACTTAATTTTCCTTGCTCTAGTTGGATTCAAAGAGATTGAAATATTACTTCTTTCATAGATTAGTACAACTTCTTATTTCTTATAGGATCTGATTAAATTGACTTGAAGAATAGGAGTAATATTAGTCAATCTCTGTTTATCAGTACCAATCATGAATCTGGCTGTTTGATTTGTTTGAAAAAGGATGCAAGATGAATAAACCAAAATGACCTTGCATTTTATGTGAGCTTTTGAGCCTATATTAAACATGACATTACATCTTGTTCTATTTCCTTTATGAGTGATGTCCAAAATTGGATTGAAATTTCAGAACTTGCTTTAACATGCATTTCGAGACCACATTTTCGATTCAAAAATTAAAATGACAAGATACTTAAGATTTAACCCATTTCGACCTTTTGAAAGAGCCTACCATTTATTATATCCTTTAATTAACCCCTTTGTGCTTGAGGCTTATTCTTTCTCATCACCCTACATTTAAACCATCCAATTCGCTTCGATTATCCTTTCAACCCATAATCTGTCAAACTCATGGTTTCGCTAATTTCTTATAAATCTACAGCATGTTTTACAATCTTAAATTTGGATGAGGTTGTCTAAGTAAGTCGTAGAAAAATAAATACGTCTGATGGTTACTGAAAGTATGCTCTACTTAAGTATGCTCTTATTTTTTACTTTTCTAACATCATTGTTAAGGCTTGCCTGAAATTCACAATGATAACGTTAGGAGCTATACTCCAAAAAGCAACACGTCCACATTTAACGACTGACAGCGTTTAGCTAGTTCATTTAGTATTTCAACCCTTTTTCATCCATATTATTATTTTGCTTAACACTTAAAAGCCTGTAACTATGACTATGCATAGATATTATTAAAATACGCATAATGTGTCCACTGAAAACGAGCCATGATCAACGCATCTTTGGATATACCTGCTGCTCTCAGATTACCAATCAACTGGACAAAACTATGCCGTTGGAAAATCAACCAGGGGATATTCACTGGCCACAACTAACAATTATAGACATATTTTGGTCAGGAACTAGACTCATTGTTCAATTTCTTAATTGAGACAAATATTTCCAGGAGCATACTGTGTGCTTGCATCTTGAGTTGGGAGAAGGGAAATTTTTCCGAACACGTTACTTGTACCAATTTGCTGCACATTACAAGGGAAAACAGCAATAGTACGTGTCAAATTGATGGCAGGCAAAGGCTTAGGCAGCAGTAAAGAATAATAGTCAATTAGTTGAACAATTATCACATAGGAGTATGATAATATTTACTAGATAATATTTAACCAACCATTTCAAACTTCTTGTATTATACATTTTTATATAGGCTTCATGGATGATATTTAAAGAAGTCCCAAGTCCTTGGACATCCCTTTCATCAGCAAATGCAGAGACAAAGGGCAGATACTGATATTCTCTCAAAACAGGAGCATTTCAGATCCCACGATATGACAAGTGGCAATGCACTTGGATGTACTGCTACTTTGTCATACGTCCTCAAACACATAACTACAGTACGGGCCTCTAGCTCATCTGATGGTAAAAGCGCAGCAAAGAGAAATGATTTCAGCCATAACGCTTCATGAATAGATACTGATTTCAGCCAAAACGCTTCTTGAATAGATAATGACGCTTGGATGGATCCTTCGGCTTACTCTTTGCTAAACCCTGTTTGTTCCTTCCAGTGCTGCACGGAGAAGGGCATGGTGATGATAATGGATAAGAGTATAGAAACTTAGAGCAACAGATCAAGATGGCAAGTGCACAGACATGTAGTTCTATTCACAAGAAAACATACCTATATTCCATGTAAACCATCCCACTTGCACCTGACATCACACTCATGGATCCGGCCGAGCGACGGGCTTTATGCAGAGTTATGTCATCAGCATCTTCTTCCAATTGCTCTAAACCAACTTGGTCATCACCGGCATTCAAAACCTGATGTTTCCGAAATGTTAAAATTTTCAACAATCACATGCGAAGCCAAATAGCAAAAGGAAAAGAAGAAAACAACAAAACCTTGCCAAGAAGTGCCAATTGTTCATCAAGACGGTGGTAGCTCAAATCAGTTCCTGAATCAGGTGGAGGCAAGCTTGTAATAACCTGTCATATTTGAAGCCAATCAAACTAAAAATCAGTCTTAATCTAACAAATGGGAATACCCACTCAAAACAATAAATCACAGAACCACCAAGTTGATAGACACCAGTCAGAACATCATGATAGTCTACCACTGTCAACTTACTGGCGTTAATAATGTCCTAATTCATCAAAAACTTGCAGTTGATGAATTAACTACCTAGCAGAACAATATACCTTAAAACTATACCCTTGATCTATCAAAAACTGCTGCCTCTTTGTTGAGTAATACATTTCCTGCATCAAGACAAAAAAGAAACCAACCTTAAAACAATGATTTCATCATGAATATTTCTTGTTGAAAATTTTCAAATATGACGTAGGATTATTCTAAAGTTGAAAAAAATGAATGCGCACCTGTGTGTCAGTGGAGACGAGGGAATAGAAAAATGCATTATACTCTTCTTTGCCTCCAGCCATCCTATCTTGCAGTTTACCCTGGCGATTCAGATGAGGATTTTATACCATTTATCAAAATGAAAAATTATAAAGCCAACATTCTATTAATCCTTAGTATTAGCCACACTACCAATGTACATCAATCAGTTATAGTACCTCATATCATATATTAAAAGCCACATTCTCAGGATTTTAATAATTCAGAACAACACATAAGTTATTAGGGCATACTGTGCTTCAAAGTGAAATTCATTGCATTACATAAAATCTAATCAAGTATTCGATAGGTTAGACTCCAAAGTTTTGATGGTCACATATGACCTGACAAATCAGCATCTGTACAACATAGTCAAGCAAAAGTTTCGAGATTATTGACAATCAAATCCAGTCAAGGAAGCGTTCAAAACTACGCGAGATGAGAAAAAATTTAAGCTAACCTTTGCCCTAAGAATACGACCCAACCGTTGGGCCTCCTGTCGTCTTGAACCAGCATGTGAAGAAATCTGAATAATCACATTTGCCTCCGGAATATCTATGGAGTTATCACCCACCTAAAAGGAAAGAACAAATTGACCATTCCCAGTATAAGTATTACTTGAAATGAGACTACAAAAAAGGATGGCTGCATAGTTTTCATTTTCAACACAAAACCAAAACTGTAGATGAAAAGTTCACCCATCAACTACATACCTTCGACAGAAAGATGGTATTGACTTCCCGGCTAGTTTTGAAAGCTTGAAGAATTTTTGTCCTTTCAGCATGGCTGAATTTTGAAAGATCAGTAGTTAACAACTTGAGATTTCAGTGAGCAAGAAAGTTTCTAAAAGAAACTCATGGTTACAAACTACCTGGTAGCACCATAAATCATTGGCTTTCGAAGCTTCATTGCATACTCTGTGAGTGCAAAGAGATTGTCAGCAAACACAATAATCTTATCACCGCGCTGTTGTTCATGGAAACGTATCAGGAACTCACATGCCCTGAATTTGTTAGGGTTCATCACGTAAAGTGCCTGAAATTTAAGAAACTGCATCAAAGAAAACAACTAAACAAACAAAAATATGCCCAAACATCTATGCAGATAGCAATTCACTAAGAAACCTGTTTTTTCTTAGAATTTTCTTTCTTCAAATATTCAGCAAAAAACTCCTTTGTCATTGGGCACCAAACTTCGGCGCATTGTACATTTGCTATAAACCCTCCTTTGACCAGATCCAACCAGTTTGCTTCATACAACTTGGGACCAATAAGAAAGTTCAAATCTGTAATCCTCTCATCCTCTCTCACAAGTGTTGCTGCAAATAGATATTGGTATGATTCCCTATCTCAACAAAAGATGATGGTTAAAGCAACAAAACAGAAACCATATCAATACCTGTAAGCCCAAGCTTGCAGTGAGATTTTGTGAGGCTAATAACTTTACGAAACATGTGAGCAGGAACCACATGAACCTGATCAGAACATGATAGATTTGATGTCAACAATCTGAAAAACTTGACAAAATCTTTTTTTTTTTAAACCATACTACGATATCATTTTCACCTCATCCATTAGAAGCAATCCCCATTCTCTGTTTCTAATTTCTTCAATGATCTTTTCAGATTCTTCAGATCGCTTACCGCCAAATGCAACCATGTTATATGTTGTTACAACCACCCCAGCATTTCCTTGGAATCTTTCTTTACTGTCAGATGTAAAACGACAAATCTGTTCCTCTTGGATAGTTGACCAAAGCCTGAACTGAAACGCCCACTGGTCCACAGACACAGCATTTGTAGCTAAACAAAGGCAACTTTTCTTTATTCGGCATGCAGCAGAAACACCAACTAAAGACTTTCCTGCCCCACAGGGCAGTACAATAATGCCAGATCTTGCTCTACCTGCATCAGTACAAACCATTCAATTTGCCACAGCGGAAACTAGATTTTCATGGAGCACCAGTTGATTCAGAACTATCAGTCCAAGCTTAAAGTCATCATTACCATTTCCAAACATTTTACTAAGGCTCTTCTCCTGATATGGGCGTGGTTGTGCACATGGCTTCAGTTCCATGTTAAGGTCAGGATTAACCTGCAGTCTCAGGACAGGATATTCAAAAGTGAAACTGATACTCCACAGTGTTTTCATGTTAAGTTGTCAGATAGCTCACTCATCTTTGCACCAATTGATCACAATATCTGATTAGCCCTCAAAATTATCTAGTAGATATTCATGAGAACATTTCAAGAACTGTTGATTAATGATTAAAATAAGCAGAAGTTAAGGAATGATCTTTACAGTATCATTTCTGAAGTCATACTCCTCCAACATAGGATAATTCAAAGCATTTGGCAAACACCGCTGTTTTACATTTTCAACCTGTCAAATGACAAAGAAAGTTGATAAAGATTTGCATAATACATGTATACTTTTATGCGTGATTAACCATGCTTGTTATAGTTACTACGTCATTAAAAAAGAAGTCCCACATCTCCTCCCATCAGTAGCATCAATCGAACAAAGTGGAAATGCTTCTTAGTGCCTATATTAGCTATTACTTCTGACTTATGTTTCAAATAACAACTATATAATCTGACACCCTCTTTGGCATGATAGCAAGACATACTTTTCAATGAAGAGTCTGGTACTAGATATACCATAAACAAAAAGCAACTGCCAGCTAGGTTCTAAAACATGTGCATTAGGTAGGTCCAACTTATTTACCATCATGGTCTTTCATAAACAAGTACTTCCTGAGATAGTGTTATGCGAATGTCGAGCAAACTGTAAATTGCATCCCTTATAAAGATTAGATTTGAACCCAATCAAATGACCCAAGAATTCTACCTTGATCTTGGTGGAGTAGCAAATATGCCACATCCTATTTACCCATAGAAGTTCATTCCCTTACTGCATTAACTTTCAAGTTTGACTGACTTAAAGAATTCAATATTGGGAAAAAATTGCTCCCTATGGAAAGAACTGGCACAATATGGGCTTGAGTAAGCAACCTTTGTTAAAAAGGACCATTAGCTAACCTGAGAAGGATCAATTTCAAATGAGTGAGCTTCCTTTTCTTCTGCTGCCGCTGCCAATTCTGCTCCATTTAGCAATTCATCATGACTAGTTTCAATTTCCCCCACAGCTTTGCTGATCATAAATCCATCATTTCCATGCTGATTCTATTCCCAAATGATAAGGTTTTTTTGGGGAAAAAAAAAAGATTCAATCAAGAATCCTTAACAATGTAAGTATTATGAATAATTAGACTCACTTTATAAAGTAAAGTAGTTTGTCTTCAGATTGTGAAAATTACAACCAATTACAATTGTTCAAAGTGACCTATGTTTAGAAACTTCAACAACACCAACTTAACAAACCTCAAATCTAATCCTTGATCGACCAATTACTTCATCCTTAAGCAAAGTCTTTAACACCTACACATACCAAAAAAGAATATTTCAAGTCAAAGAACAAAAGCCAAGCAGCAGATGCGCTCAAAGAAACTTAAATAAAAGTGAGCAGCAACTTGCCTCAGGGAACGGAGATTCAATGAAGTAACGATTCTTCTTAAGCACAAGCTTAACTTTTCCATAATTAGCAGTAGAGGCATAAATAAAATCAACCATTTCTTTGGGAAGCTTTGTCTTGGACAACTTATTCAAAACAGCAACAATGGTCTCCGTCTCAAGACCCACAGAGACAGCAGCATACAACGAATGTGGGGTCAAACTGTACTCGTGCATAGACTCAGGCCTAATTCATTGCAAATGAAAAAATAAGAATCCTTTAAAAAGTAAAGAACAACAAACCTTAGATCCAAAATTAACGTAACATTGAAGTAGAACCTGCAAACAGGCTCAGCAATGGCTATAAGGAAATCGTAAGCTTGTTTGTACAAAGGAGAAAAAGTCTCGAGGAAAATGCGACCATCAGCGCAAGCCCAAAGTGGACGATTGTCGTGATCTGGTTTCAATTCCAATTTGCTAAAGTCCCGTTTCTTGGCTTCTTTGTCGCCTTTCATCAAACAATATTGATCAGAAGCAGAACAAACAAAAAACATGTCTACGATTGGGAAGGCAAAATACCGTCTCGAAGATCATCTTCGGCGGCGGCGGCGTCGACGAAATAAGTATCGTCGTCGTCGAACGGCAGATCATCCTGTAAAACCAAATAAAAGCTTCCCTGTAAAGATAGAAGGGGATGAAGTCTTCATATAAGAGAAGAAAATGATCGAACCTTAGAGGAGGAGAATTTGGGTTTCTTGGAAGGTCGACCTTTCTCACCTGGAAAAGAAAGAAACATCAAAAACACCGAATTGTGAAAATTGGAAGTTCATGTTTGTTAAAGACGGGAATCAAGGGATTATGGTAAATCAGAAAGGAAGGAGGAAGCTACCATGTCCCATGTGAACTACTTGTACAGTTTCAGTTTTCCATTACTAGGTATATACATATATATATATATATCATAACCGCCTCGCGTTTGTGGACTGGAGACGGTGGGTTGAGCTGTGGGAAACTATACATAAAATTTTCTTTGTTTTTTTGTTTTAATACAAAGGAGGCAAACCGCAAAACTACTAATATCCTATTGCAGTGATCTACGGCATAAAACGTCAGTCAGGTCCTTGCCGACTAGCTCTCTAGTGACAAGCGGAGGTTTCTAGAGAATGTATAATCCTGATCTTGATAGTAATGTCAAATTAGTCAGGCTGGTAACACTCTGATTCTCTTCTCGATGGACGTGTTAAATTTGGACATCCCAAGTTCAACGTAGTAAAACCCTGATATCCTGTATCAAAGAAAAACCCTCAATTAGCATTAAGATGAATGAAAAAAGAATGTTGATTATCTCGAATGAGTCCATTTCTAGAACCACCTGGCGAAAGTCGAAGTCTCAAGCCAAAATAAGTCTTGAATGGACCTCTCATAGTTCAGCAGTAGTTGGTAAGCACCCTCCAGTGTTTTGCATGAAACCACCACACCATATGCCATTGTAGTCCCGAAGTAGTTTGCCCGCCGTAACAAGGTAAAATCCTAATTTCACGGCTTCATCTGTGTTTACTTTAATCCAACCCTCTGCGGGTGGAGTCCATCTAGCTGGTGTACCCATTGGTATCCCTTGTGTGGTAAACACCCAGCCTGTTGTAGCATGACCCATAGCTATCCAAGTCACATAGTCTAAAACTACTTTGGATCCCATTGTCGGCCAAATAAACCCCTCCTCAAAATTACTCTCGCTCCGCTATTGTCATATATACCTGCACACAACCCCAAAGATTGTAGTTCATTCCTTCATTTGTTGTTGGAGTTGTTTAGCAAATTTGATTTCCACCACGCCTTCTCGTCCTGGTGAAAGAAATCAATATCAATTGCGTAGGTGAGAAATTGAAACCAAAAGAATTTGACACTAGGACAATCCTTGAGGGCATGCAATGTTGTCTCTGTTTATCCACAGTAACTACAGTTGTCATCCACTGTGAAGCGACGAGCAACTCTTTATTGGTTGGTCAGCAATTTCCGCTGCGCGAGAAGCCAAAGAAACGATCGTATCCGCTGTTGTCCTGGCCAATTTCATATCATAGACCAGAGTTTATTTTGGTCTACTGGACAATGGTCTTCAATCAGATCATAGGCAGAAGTGACGGTGAATTTCCCATGGGGAGCTAGTCTCTATACTAGTTTGTCCTCTCCCATACCATCTGATGGTGTTCGATAATGTTCCATTTCTAAGTCCCACTCTCGTCCATAAAATCAGCTACTGCGGCATATAGTATATGAGCCGGAATTTGGGATATGGTCACCGAAACAAGAGGGCCCCAATCTCCTAGCCAAGGATCTAGCCAAAAATTAATCCTTTGTCCATTACCAAGTTTCCATTTGATCCCTTGACCGAAAAAACATCAAGTAGCGGATATCCCTTTCCAGATAACTGATGCTCTTGTCCTATATAGAGATTGCAGTATATGGAGATTGTCAAAACGATACTTAGTCCGCAAGACCTGTACACATAATGATGTAGGTTTGACAAGTAAACCCTAACCTAACTTAGTAAGCAAGGCATCATTGGTGGACCGAATTTGTTTTATCCCTAGTCCCCCCGTATTTTTGGGACAACGAACCGTCTCCCAATTAACAAGATAAGGTTTGTTTTGCCATCTTTGGAGCCCCAGAGAAAATCTCGCATTAATTTTTCCAAGTCATCGTAGAATTGTCTTGGTAGTCTCATTGTCTGTATGGTCTACGTACGAAAGGCCGAGATCACTGATTGTGTTAAAGTGACCCATCCTATCAATGAAAGGGACTTCACATTCCATCTGGTTAGCTTTTGTTGTGCTTTGTCTATTATGTATTGATATGTTTTCCTTATTGTACTCTCGTAGATTAAAGGAACTCCAAAACATTTGCCCAGCTTCGTAGTGCATTGAACTTGTAATGCATGACTAAGCCTACGCGCTTGCTCCTTAGGAACATTCTTAGAGAAAAATATTCAAGTTTTAGCAGTGCTCACGTTTTGCCCAGAAACTTGGCAAAAAGTGTCTAATGTCCGTGAGACCACTTGAATTTAGTTGTCAGTAGCTTCGCCAAAAAGTATGAGGTCATCGGCAAAGAAAAGATACGAGAGCGGAGGCCCTCTTTTACTCAGCTTAATCAGTTTCTAACTTCCTATTCCCACCTCGTGCATGATGAGATGTCCTAACCTTTCCAAACAAAGAACAAATATATAAAGTGAGAGGGGATCACCTTGTCGAATACCCCTTGTAAGGGTGAACGAGTTAGAAAGATTTCCGTTCCATGCTACTTACATTGTGACTGTGGTCACACATTTCATAATGATACTGGCTAACCCAGGTGGAATCCCAATTGTCTTTGTAGTGTCGACTATAAAATCCCAGTTTAGTAGATCGTACGCTTTTTCGAAGTCTATCTTAAGAGTGAAATAACCTGTCTTCCCTGTCTTTCGTCTTAGCGAATGTATGACCTCCTGGGCTAAGATAATATTATCCGTTATGTGTCGACTCGGGATAAAATTACATTGGGTATTCGTCACTAAATAATCAAGATGGTTCTTCACTCTATTTACAATAACTTTAGAGATGATATTATACATCACTGTACAGAGGCTAATAGGACGAAACTGAGTGGCATAGTTCGGGGAGTTAACTTTCAGATTAGGACTAGGATAGTGCAGTTTAGTTCATGCTCCCAACGTTTATGTCTGAATATTTATAAAAGCCGCCACTTTGGGCCCCACTTTATCCCATTGAGTATGATAAAATAAAGCGGGAAATCCATCAACCCCTGGAGCTTTATTAGGGGTAAAACAACATTTTGTATTTCTGACGCATGGATGTAGTAAGGTCGGTGATACAGTTCAGGGTTAGCAACGGAAATGCTCCTACAATTGGTATCTGCTGACCATACACACCTAGCATGTTGATGCCAATAGAGTTCCTCCACACACAACACCTACAATAAGTCTGCACTAAGCTTGTCTTCCAATGCCAAAAGTGACTCGGAGTCATCGCAATGCAAAACCCGCTGGATGCCAGTCAACCGAGCTAACAACCTTTTTTCTGATTGAAAACATGTCTGAAAACTTCCTTATTATCGCGTGAGGTGGTTTGAGAAGGTGGATAGCGAAAGGCTAAAAGTCTCCGCCACTGGGCACCAATGCTCAGAGACCACTTTAGCAAAGTCTTCATGAGTTAACCAGGTAGTTAACCAGGTAGTTTGGAAAGAAAACCTGTGTTGACTAGGTTCTCTCGATCACGGTGTATCCAGGTTGACGAGTATAAGGCGGTGATCTGATCCAAGATAGGGGAGATGGTGGTTCGTCGTGTGAGGCTACTGCACTAGCCACGACGAAGAAACCAAAACTAGGTTTAGTCGAGCCTGAACATTGCCTCTTCGCCAAGTAAATTTTGAGTCTACATAGTCCCAATCATGAAGGCCACACGCATGAACCCAATCTTTGAAATGTTTATTTATAAGAAAAGCTACGGGAGAGCCACCCCTTTTCTCGACCAACAACTGTGACCACAACAATAACACCATTCAGTACAAATTCTGGTCCAAGCATAAACTATTCTTTATTGCCCTCCAAATTGCAGGTTTAGTATCTAATATTTCATTTTTTTTATACTTGTAAGAGAAAATGTGAAACCAAATACCATCTTAGAGAATCATATTCAGGAAAAGAGGTGCTTAAATCCATGATTAAAGTAATGTCTTATCTATTATACGACCATTTTGCTATTAACTTTACCAACGAGATCCCAAAAAATCATAAATTCTTTTTAGCGGGATATAAAATATAATGGCTCAATGAAAATTAAGTGGTTGTGTAGAAAACGTATGTCTAAGAATTTGGTTCTCTAGAAAAAAACAGAGAATTTGGTTCCTTTAACTTTTCTATGTTGGTCAAATAAGGATAGAAGCTCCTCCACTATTTGGATACTCTTCTTTTTGTTTTTTTTTCGGAGATTAGCTAATATTTATCATATTCCTTTCACTAGAAATGGAGAAGATTAACTTATATAACACTTTAGTAAGAACAAAATCTACAATGTTAAATTTAGTTATTTAGTTGCTTGTGGCATGATGATCAATAATGAGAACTCGAGGCTAAACGGGAATTGCTCGCATCTTTGGAAATTGAATATCCCTCCTAAAATTAAACATTTCATATGAAGGTTGTTTCATGATTACCTGCCCATACGATTAGCTGTAGTGAAGTACGGGTTGCAGTGGACTCTTAATGTGTTTGTTACCGTGGAGAAACTGATTACATTAAGAATTTCTTTTTTGGACGTGGGGTGTACGAAAAGGTGAGTCAAATGCAAGTTTTACGTTGGATCTTTAAAACATGGGTTTGATTCAGGATTGATGTTTTTTTTTTTAATGGTTGGCTTCTCAAGACTTGATAGTTGTTCATGCAAAATCTTACGGGGTATTTGAAAATTTTAAAATAATTCTCTTTAAAATTTGATGGAACCTCAGTTTAGTTCTTCACAAACCACGACCTTCAGTTTTTCGGTAATGAAAGCTAGCTCGGACGGGCGAAAACTGTGGCTAGTCCAAGAAGTGATACTTTAAAACGCATTATGGATGCTGCGACTTTTGAGGCTAATTTAAGAATGTGTGTTGTTGTTGTCGTTAGGAATAACCAGGGCTACCTATTTTATTTTGTAATTACCGCAAAAGTTATTCCTTTCAAATTTAAAATTATACAAGGAATAATTTGCTTATAATATAGGCACAATGAAAATTTGATAAACGATTCTCTATATTCATGTTGCTCCTACTCAAGTCAAATAGTTGTAAAGAGCTTCAATCGAGTTGCAATTGTCATTTATTAGAAGCTAATTCATTAGCTTCCAAATTGATTCCACTGGAATAAATATCATTTAATTAGTTTTGCCTTACAAGATTATTTTACTGTGGTCTCTTATATAGAGACCAGCAGATATAGACTGCGCAAACGTGCAGTCGTAATCCCTACTAATATGCTCACTTAACTTAAATTTAAAGAGTATTACATGAATTAATATATTTTAATCTAAAATTTTAAAGGGAACAATAGAATTGTGAAATTGAAGTTTAAATTTTGTCAAGGACAAAAATAATAGTTAAATTATTTTGAATGAATTAATAAAATAAGTAAGTTTAAATAAGAAATTTTCAATTTTTTTAGTTATAGTAAAAAATGAATAAGAAATAAATGGTTGAATGAACTAAAAGGATAAATAGTTAAAATATGTTAGTGAATATTGTGAAATTTTTATGGTAGAAAAGATACAATTGTTTGGTAAAGTTTATAGGAAAAGTACTAAACGACATAATTTTTAAAAAAATTATATTTGAAAAAAAGTATACAAACATAAGGCGTAATATATTATTTTATGATTGGCTAAATATGTATACATAAATATTGTTAATTTTTAAAATTTTTGGGAATAAATGAAAAATTGCTAATATGGATAAAATTTTAGGGGAGACAATGAGTAAAAGTATAAGATTGAGAACATTTCAAATGAATTAGTGAAATTAGTTAGTAAAACTTATGAATGAAAAATAAAATAAAATATGTAAATGTACAGCATGTAGATAAGAATAGATGTTTAACATGAAATGAATATCAAATTTATATTTATGACCTTTCAATTCGTAAGAGAATGGAAAGTGGAGTGAGTGTCTATCACACTTATTAATGGTCATTCAGTATATGTACTTGTTAATTATGGTATGCATGTGAAAGATATTTCCTTTATAAATTATTATGAGTTTGAAAATCTTAGACTGTGTTTATTGAATTTATCCTTGACATCTTTAATTATTAAATGAGAAAATAATTTGTTATTATTATTAATTTTTTCCTTTGTGTTTGTGTTTACAAAGTTTAGTGTTTTTTGTTTTGGTTGAGTACAAGTATGATTTAAGTATTGAGGTATTGTTATTGTTAATTTTGTGTAATTTGGTTTCTTTTGTTGCATTGAAATTTTTAAGAATGTAAATGATATAATGTTGTGAACGATGGATGAAGGGGTGTTAATCTTCACTCATTCATCATACTCGGAGACCAGTCGAGATGCAGAGAAAGGAAGAAGAGAAGAAAATCAAAGACAATGGAAGAAGAAAGATTAGGGATAATTAATACATACGTTATTTATATGCATATAACCATTACAAAACTAAATAAGATTCTTCAAAATTTAATCTATTAATTTGTGCCATCCATTTATGAGACAGTAGCAAACTCAGCCATCTTGATTTGGTATTATACTCGTAGTATATCAAATAACCTCCGGCTGCCTACCTTCAACTTGCTGGCATGAGAAGACAGAAATATAAGCCATCATTCAGAGAACAGTTAAACAAAAGCCATTCCATTAGCAAAGCTTTCTGACTATAGAATGCGCAAGATGAATTAGCATACTTAGCAAATAAACCAACCAATAAACCTACCTATCTATCTTCTGGGGTATATCCAACAGGCAGTGGCTGATATTTCACTTCAGTTGTGTCCATATCATCTAACTTTGGCAAGTTGTCATTGCCTTTTAAATTTAAGGCTCGTGGATTCATCTTTAGAACCTCCTCTTTAGTATAGATGAAAATCTTACGTACCATGCCAATAAGGTCCCTGTAATGTAGGTAAAAAGAAGCCAACATTCATGCAAAGTAGTGAATTTACATGTCAACAAAAGCTTAAATAGAACTAATTGGAAAATAAATGAAAGAGTGCAATAATCCTTACAGCCAAGGATCACCTCCGACAAGCATCATATCACCCTTATCATCAGTGTACAAAATCTACCAATTCTTTATGGACGCCATTAGTTCACCATCAAATTCAAACAATCTGTCCAATTCCTTAGTCAACTCATCATAGTTGTTGAATTTTGTAAGGTCAACTAACCTACCAAGTGCTATTCCCTGCTTGTGAACCTGTTGATACCAAGAAAAGAAAACAAGTTTTTACAATTCATGGGTGTTAGTTGTAACGTCTTAGCATTTGACAAAAGAAAGTACCTTAGTACAACTCCTCGTAGGAATATTTAGAGCTTTTTTCTGAGCATCTTTTGTGTGTTGATTAGTAGAAACAAAATATTTCTCATGTTTAATATTGTCAACCATTTGGGAACCCGTGGACCATTCTGACTTATGATCAGATTCAATTGGGAATTTTTCATGACTTAAGGAATGCGTATGAACCATTATCTTGTTCCATATGATTCTCATAGGCCTAGTGGGCTTTGGTGTCATAGGACTACTGACGAGAGCAATGCCAACTTCCGTCAACAGATTTTCCATTCTCATACCCTTACACCAATGTTGGCTTCTTCCCTAGATCTCTTGAATGATCGAGATTAACACAAAGTCATGATGATGGGGGAGTCATCAACCAATTTCCATTTAATATATCCACTCTACCACCACAAAGTGGGGGGTATTCACTCAACACACTACATTTACTATTACTCCACAGTTGACCATTTACATCCCCATGGTTTGCTAGTAAATTTTCATTAGAATCTGGCAACTTAAGTGATAAGCTTGGAGGTATTAACGACCATTGGTTGGCAAGCAAGTTAAACTTCCCATCCTGATGTAATACATGTCTTCTTACTAGATTAGCAATTGCTATTGCTTGATCTACAAGTGGTGCACAAAATCCACACGAGGAATTGGAGCTTGCTTCAAAGCTTGACAGTAGATCTGGGTAAGTTAATTAATGGCTACCAGAAGGTGTCCTATTATCTAAATCATACCTTTTTAATGTAGAAATTGTATCAACCTTTTCATAATCAACTAAAGGTGGCGAGATAACATAATTGTCAACATTATCAAACTCGTTAGTCACAACAAAGTTGCCTCTCAAGATCTTGGAAAACCCACTTATTGGTGGAGGATCCACGATTACCTTAGACGAACCTAAAGCTCGAGTCAAGAAAACTTAGCCTACTTGATGTACATGGAACTTCTAGGAAAATGCCTATAAAAAATCTGCATGACCATTACCTTCTCTAGTTCGAACAAAGGAGTCAGAGGATGAACGCACCATGCTTGCTCGAGGTCTCTTCGGCATGGGCATTGGAAGGGAATTTAGTGCAAGAGGAGCCACTATGGGTTCTATTTTCCAAGGCGACACCCTCTCTGGATGAGGTATGCTGCTTGCTTCATCCTACCTCACCTAAATGCAAAAGGAAGTAACATGACATTTTAGATGTTAGAATGGATGTAATGCAGTAAATTATTAAATACTACCTTGAGGCATCTCCATTTGGACTCTTGCCACATGTTGGGATTAGCATCTTCAATTGTGACAACAGTGCCAGTAAATCTTTAACAATGACAAAAATAATGCAACTAATAAATTTCATGAGCGGTTTATTTTTAGATAACTTTGAACTTGTATAGGAAAAGTAATCAGTACCTCTGTTCAGAAGCTTCTTCACCTTCAAATTTCATTCTGAACTTCATACCTATAGAATAAGTAATCTTCATAGACTCCATATACCTGTCAAAAGGAACTATGAACTCAGCCAGGCTTGTCCTGTGCCAAAACACCAAAAGAGGAACATTAATACCATGTTAACAAAAAGTCAACAAGAAGCCCCCGCATAGTAGTGATCTTTTTTTAGGCACAGAGGTGACCTTGCAATTGAACTTGAGATAACATACTCACAAACTCTAGCTCAAATTGTTGACTATCTGAGGAAGATAAAACAGAAATCTAACAAGATACCTAGGCTTGTAGTATATTGTAAACATCGTTCTTGTCCATATAGCGTGCCATGCTGTGTTAAGCACACCAAGATGCATACTACAACTGGATATGACAAGTGACGGTACATTACCCTACTGCTTCATCAATCTTCTAACAACATCTTTAAGTTCTCCATTCTCACTTCTAAAAGTCGAATCCCAAAGTAAAATATCAGTGATGTATGGGTAACAATTAAACTAGAAGATGAGGAGAAATAGTATTGCAAGAACCACCAACCTTAGAAATATAAAGGTGTCACCAGCAACAAGTCGTTTACAAGTTACAAATACACTCCATCCACTTTGAAGCAAGTGCCTTTTAGGTTAACCTAGCATCAACATCAAGATATGAATTAAGTATCTAATACTGTAAGCCCATGACAAATCTCGTCTACTAACGTGTGCACAAACAATGAAATAGGCAAGCCAAAATATAAGGTTCATTACCCAGAAATATATGACGGAACATCCATTTGTTTCCATGCAAATCCTTGGCGTCGAAGGTTGTGTTAACATATCCTATGATGCATTAGAAACCCAATTCCACTTTAGAATTAGTTGTTAATTTGAAAAAACAAACCAAAAAAATTAGTGAATAATTATCACAAGGTGTATTTCGCTAGCCAATGGGGGCAAACACTCGTCACCTTGTCATTTCAGAACCACAATTCCACCGTGAGTATTGGCATTTGAGGCGGTCAAAGTCTTGCAAAATGAACGTACGTGAAACTTTGGTGGAGATGGTGGGGGAGATTCCTTTTCCACTGCAATCTCATCTTGCTAACATTATAAGAGAACTATATAATAAGAATAATTTGGCTCTAAATGCTCAGCCATTCATCATATAACATAAAACATAACGCAGTGAGTACTTATGTTATCCTCAGGGAGTAACGTCATTTCAGTAAAGACCTCATCCATATCTGGCTCGACCTACAATTTATTATTACTCGATAAGAAAAAAATGAAATCACAAAACCTAAAACAAGCTTGGAAATCAATTAACCTTAAGTAAAGACCAATTATTCAAACGTTAAAGCTACTAATCACGCACTTTCAAAATAACATTGGTGACAAGACATAGGGTCTTTGATGGAAGGTTATAAATTGACATTTGTTGGTCAGCTGGTTGGTTAGTGGATGCCTCCATCTGATCCACACATTAATAACAAACGATTTAAGCTCATAAGTAAAACGAAAACTCGACGATAAGCACGCAAATCAAATTTGTGCAAATAGCTTATAACAAGGTTGACACTAAACATATGATAATCAAACAAATCATATAAAGCGGACCTGTTTAATATGTCTTTGAGGGAAGTAGAAGTCGCTTTCTTTTTTTCTAGGAATTGTTACCAAAGTACCAGCACAAGCATGCTATAGTTCGCGATAAAGAGCAGCTTCAGCGTTTGTACCACATGCGCCGTCATAAGACCACAATCGAATCAGCACACAATATCGAGTTAAACCAAAATTCATCTCTAATCCACCTGAGAACACAAACAAATCGTAGATAAAGTTTACCTTTAGTGCTAGGAGAGTTCATACAATGACATCGTTGCACCTCCATTTTACTCTTTAGGTCGTTAGGTTAACTGTAACTGGAAGAAAAGCTATCTCCTCTAACAGTAGTGAAAGCATTGTCGCGTTGTTCTCTGGGGTTTCCACCACCGTTCTCTGACAAGCACTCTACTCCACCACTCGCATGGGTGTGTGCTATTACGAAGATGTCAAAAAAAGAAGGTATAATAAGCTTATGGCGTGGGTCTTCATTGATGGTGATAGTAACTGCGTCATAGTTGGCCTCGTATGATCAAACAAAGGAGATGATTTTGAAGAATGGGTTGATGGTTGATGGTTTTGGGTCCACATAAAAGAGAACTTTGTGGCGGGATTTGTGGCGGCGGTCGCATCAAATTTGGTGGATGTGATAAAGATCAAGGTTATGAATATGAATATGGAGGCCGGAGCTGGTGTGCCGTACAATGGTGCCATTGATTGTGCAGAGTTTGATCGATATACAAAATAAATTGGGACCATTTGATGATGGGAGTCGTAAGATGAAATAGGGAAATGAGATGGATTTCGTGTTTTTCCATTCCATTTCTCCTTAGTTATCACCATCTGATGATGAACTGCAAAAGAAATAACAGAAGACTTAAAAGCACTTAAATACCTTACAAAACAATCTTTATTGTTGTTTCCATATGGAAAATCAACCATTGTTTTATGATTCATGTAACTTATTAGCCAGCCTACTATACCACCCACCGTAAAGAAGAAACCAACAAG
>JAOSBN010000178.1:34310915-34325870 GCA_027563595.1 Erythroxylum suave
TCAACCATTGTTTTATGATTCATGTAACTTATTAGCCAGCCTACTATACCACCCACCGTAAAGAAGAAACCAACAAGATAGAGAAGGCAAAATTTTAGAGAAATCCAAATTGTAAACAATTTTATTTAGAAGCTAAACTCCAGCATAATAATCTAAACATTATCTTGATGTACAAGTCACATCAATGAAACACTCAAAATTACAACACTACTATGAACTGTGTAATGATAGGGATTGTGTCACAATTAGCCTTGTATGGTTAAATAAAGGAGGAGATTTTGATGAATTGGGTGATGGTTGTTGGGCTTCGGCCCCACATAACAACGAGCTTTGTGGCGAGATTTATGGCGGTGGTTGAGTCAAATCCAGTGGATGTGATAAAGACTAGGGTTATGAACAGAAGAGTTAAAAACCTTTATAAAGAACATTTTCTTTTGTTGTTTCAGTATTGCTCTATGATTCATGTAACTTATTACCCGACCTATATTAAATTTCATTGACTGTGGTAGTTATTTGTATATTTTCACAATAATTTTACTAAAAGGAAATGTTAATCTATAATATTAGACACATTTTTAAATAAGATTCAAAGGATGCGTATAAAACTAAAAGTTGTTTAAAATATAGTAAAATGTGTTAACATTAATATTTAGGGTAAAATTTTTATTAATTTGTTGTCATTATGCAATGTATTCAAGAAATATATCATAAGAATAAAAAAGCAACAGAAACATAAGCCATGTTAAAAAGGAATTAAAAAAAACACAATGATTTGTTTTGGTATATTGAAATTTGCATGAATCTTAAAATAATTATTTAATGAATATGGATGAGTTTAATAAGGAGAATTGTGATAAGTAATTTATTTAGATTTAGGTTTCCTAAGACTATTACATTAGGATATAAAAATGTAAAAGAAATAATAAAACAAATACAAGCTAGAAACACATAGAGATAGCAGACATAGTTCAAAACAAGATATTAAATCATCAAAGTTATAAAAGTTACATGGTTATATTGTTTTATGTATTGCAAAAAAAGTCTAGGATAATTTGGGTTTCTTATTGCTGCCATCAACGTCAGCGTTTGAGCTTGGATTGGACTCATTAAATCTTTTATGAAGACATTGTCTTACTTTGGAAGAACTGATAATATCTTAAACAATATAAAAAACAAAAATATATTAGTCACATAGTATAAAAGTGAACATAAAAATGCTGACTAAATAAATAACAGATAACAATATAGTTTATCCTAAAAATAGAAGTTAAACTTAATTTGATGAATATAAAAATGGACAGATTGATTAAATAAATAATGATAAAAACCTGAAACAGACGTAGATGATGTAATTTTAGCGTTGATATGTTGATCATCTGCTAAAATCTCACCATCTTTTTCAATTAAAGTTAAACTCTTCTTTTATTCATCATCGTCACTTTGATGATAATATATAACAGTGAACCGTTCTCTTCCATTAGGTGATTAGATTTGTCCAAGTTTGATATGAACAAGAAAGGTCTTCGTCTTTAATTGTATGTGTACCTTTTCTAGAGGAAGTTCAATGCTCTTTTTAATAGGAAGATAAAAGTTATCAATCATTAGTAGAATGATAAATTTGTAATAATTTTTCTCGATGAATGTAAATCTACTTGCAGTAAATGAAAAATAAAACCTGATGGTAAAATTGCATAGCTTCAATTGCAATGAAGGTCAAGAGTTTTTCACCGAGTTCGTCAAAAATAGAAGTTGTTACAGTTCCTGTTTCATCTGTTAAATCAATATCATAGTGACATCTACATTTTAAAACAAAAAGGAATTACACTAATTGATATATACAATACTTATGTCACAGACGTGGCATATAATGTAATCTGGTGCTCTGGCAGGTGTAAGATCAATGCTTGAACTATTTTCTTCATTTTTTTAGTTGCTGCGAAGATTAACTTGATAATGTTGTAAAAAAAATATTTCCTAATAAATACATTGCACCATAAGAAAAGGAAAAAAATTCAAAAGAAAAAAGAGAAAAGGAAATGCCTGGGTTCAGCTAGCACCTTTTCCCTATAGGAACTGCAAGTGAATGTAATTCCATATGTAGCAGCTGTTGAACGAAAGCATTTTTTGCATGCCATGTACTCGTACTTTTGTAAAATATGCTGAAAGGAAATATGAGCTTTAATCCATGTTGTCTGTAAATATATAGATAGATGTTGGTTAAATATCACATAAGTTGGAAAACTTATCTGAGAATATAATATAAAATGTATTTACCTTGGACTTTAAGAACATGATTTTAGTAATTTTTTGATCCAATATGAAAGACACGTTAAGGTTATATCTGAGATAAGCTTGTTCATTAACAAGGTTTTTGAGCTCTTTACTATTTCGTTGTGCCCTGAAAAAAGATAATTATAAATGTCAAAGCATCAAAATATTCTAAAATTTGTATATAACTTTATTTGTTGTTAGAGAAAGATGAAAAATTTTATAATACCATTTTTTAAGATCTGCAACTTCTTGTATTAGTGGATCAATAAGAATTACAGAGTCAAACCAGGTGGATAATGCAACACCTAAAATATTTTAATTATAAGGTAAGAATGAAATAGTAGATTAATTAAAAGAAAAATGGGAAAGGGTGATGTAAAAAAGAATAAAATTACCATTGTAACAATTTACTTTTACCTAGGGACACACAATTATTGAGTAAGTATTTAATGATTCGACAATTTGTTGGCCTTCATCAGCAACAGAATCATTCCACATTGATAGCACCACAGTTTGTAGGTTAAGATAAAATAGGAAAAGTTAGAGAGAAATCCTAGTGCCAAATTTTATAAGTTGTAGAGAATAATAGGAAATGTAACAAACTGTTTGTTGGCAAGAACAAATGTTTGGACAATTGAAAGCTTGCCATCTTTGCTAACTTGTTTTAGATCTAGGACTTCAACAATGACTCCCAAGATATCTATAACATTAAAGATAAATATAATTAGATTTAACAGGGAAAAGAAAGTGAAAGTTTTAGAAGAAACACATAAAGTATGCAACTGATTGATTTTTCCTTATCGTTCATATAGTTGGTGATATTCGTAAAAGAAGTATAGCTGAATTTAATGGGGATGATACAGTCATCATCAACTACAGGTTCGATAACAGTATGACTTGTAACTATCCATTGAAATTTCAAGTTTCCTATTTGATACTGAGATGGTATTGGCTTGACAATAGCGTTACAAATGATATTTTATTTCTTATACGGTTGCAAAATATGGCTCATTCGTTTGATATCATTGTTAAAGATAACAGCTTCAACTTTTGAGCCCTATTATTAATAAACAAACAATAAATAATTAAGTTAATGAAATGGGAAGATTTTATGGAAAAAAGTATAGTTGAGGTATACCTTAGAATAAAAAAAGATAAACTTTTGTCTCTGCGATGGCAGGTTGACTGATGTCACAATATGTTGCTTTTCTTAGATAGTAATTTCACATGACAACCATTGAGAACCAGGTAAAATATCCTTAATTAATAAACGCTTCTCCATTCTTAATAAATATTGAATAAAATAATAAGAGAAAATAAATTTTTAAACGGAAAGATATAAAATAAAATTAAACAAACAATTAATGTACCTTCTGATAATTTTGTGCTTTATAATTTAATTAATTGGAAAATTTCATGGAACACAATATTTCTTATTTTTTGATCAATTTTTAAAGACTAAAAAATTCCTAGAATAATTAGAACTTTAAAAAATTCAGGAGTCCAAGCTCTTGATAAAGCCACATATAGTTGTCCATTTGAGAATACGAGCTGACGAAGATAAATTCCCATATAATCAAGTGTTTGACCCTTGGATTTATTTATGGTCATCGCAAAACATAAACAAATGAGGAATTATGTTCTCACAAAAGGAATTCCATTTTTTCATTTTCTGAAGATTGCAAAGGAATCTTAGGTATAAAAACTTGTTTTCTTTTATAAGGTCCGAAGACAATTTCTGTCGACATTGTATGCTCTTTTAATTGTCTGCATATCAACCGTGTGCCATTGCATAGTCCCTCAGTTGGATTTAAATTTTGTAAGAGCAAACTTGGGCAGCCTTCTTTGAGTAAGAGTTTATATGGAGGTAGACCGTTAGGATTCAAAGAATTTAGAAAATCTTCATAATCTGCTTGATGTCTTTGGTCAACCGTTTTGTCAAAACTTATGTACGAATGCAGATTTCCTAAAAATCTGTTGATCATCATGTCATTAATTTCGCCTACACAACCATTTGTTGGACATAGTACACATCTATTTATCATTTGATATGGATCATATGCATATAAGCTTAGATCAGGGAAGGCGTTATCAAGCAACCTGATGAAAGTAACAATGTATAAGAATTTTTTTTATTTTTAAAAAATAAAAATGATATTAAAGGAAAATTAAAGAAAATTTAACCTTTTAAGAGATTCATCCTTGTTATGATAAGGAATAACCAATTGTTCTAGTAAGGAAGTTCGATCTTGCTTGTCAACTAGTTCTGTACCTTCTCCAACTTGTAATAAAAAATCACATAAAGCTGGATTTGATATAGCTCTCATATTTGTTGTCAAAGAAAATTTATGCATGTGTTGCCAAAAATACAAATTTACAAGACTTGAATCAAGCAATTGTTATCTTGTGACTTGGTCTATAACTAGTAAGGTTTGGCGAAATCACCGCCAAATATAGCAATTTTTCCTCCAAAAGGCTTATTGTGAAGTAAGTCATCAAATGTTTCAATGGATTCTCATTTTACGATGGAAGCCTCATCCCATAAGATAAGACTAGATTCAAATATCAGTTTTGCAATACTACTTTGCTTACTTAACTGTCAAACTTTTTTTCCCAAAAAGTCAAATGGAATTTTAAATCTCGAGTGAGCTATTCCACCATCAGGAAGGACTGATGCGACAACACCTGATGTAGCAACAGCAATTATAACATGATTTTGTGATCGAAAAATTGCAAGAGGAGCCTGATACAAAAAATTTTTCCTAGTTCCCTCGGGACCATCAATAAAAAAACTGTCACCATTTGCAGTAGAAATCGAATGCAAAATCAGATCGAAATTATATTTTTTCTCCTTATTCAACATTGAATGTAATAATAAGTCTTCTGGATCAATCTATATATGTTTCTCACTTTGTATTTCCTTGCTAAGATATTGATGATAGTCAACTTCAAATTGATAGTCATTAAAATGATAATCGCTTAAGCTTTTCCCCATTTGTTTTAGGGATTTATTAATATCTTGAAGAGCCATCCTTGTAACATCCTCAGATTCATATGTAGTATAGGAAGAAGCATGTTAGTAGTCAGAAGAAAGATCATCTTTGAATGTTTCCCATACTTGCTTAGGATTTTTTGGTGAGCAATAGAACAAAAGTGTAGCAAATAAAAGTCTAAGGGAAGTTGGCATTTAAAATAGAATAGCTTCCTCTAGAGTTCGTTGTATATAAAAATCAGATGCTAGCAGTCTTAACTTGAGTGCAACCTCCCTAAAATAGCTTGTTCTTTCACCATCAACGGTTAACAAGTGGTCAAATATTGTTGGCCCTTTCACTTGTGTAACTAATAACCTTAAGTAGCACCTTTCTCCTTCTTTAGGGTCAACTGTAACTAATCTCCTAATCACTTTCTTTCGACTTCTTTTTGATCATGTTTTTTTCTTTTGATTCCAAACAAAATGTTTAAGAAAATCTTTATACAAACATTTCATGTCTCCTGCCTTTTTATTTGCGATATTCATCTTGAAAAATTCAGTTAGCATTGTTTTGGAGAAGTCAATTTTTCGCAACAAATATAGGAGATTTGTATTTTTGTCAAAGGAAATAAACTGTTGATTTGGAAGATGAACTTGCAATACATAAACTGATGGATTAATTTCTGCTAAACGAAATCCAAATATACGTTAGAAAGCTTCAGGAGGTGAAACCGAACGACCTTCTAGGAAATTTCTAATTTCATCAATATCACTTGTGGTCTTTTGATCGATAATGCTAAAATTGACAAGACCATGGTCTTTAAACACATACTTATATAAGTACTTAACAAGCTTAACAATGGAACAAATCTCAACATTTATGTGGCAATTAATAAGCATCAAGAGGTACAGATTGTAAGGAACCACCCATCTATTATCAACCTCATGTCTACAAACCTTGACTTTTCGACCATCATTTCTCCGTCTATAACATAGATAACTATCTTCACTATGAATAGTGAAGGGAGCAAAATTTTTTGGATAATGGTTTTTGCACGCACCATTTTTCATACAAGGATAATCTTTATTCAGAAGACCACAAGAACCATGAATCATATGCTTAATGATAAGAGAATACAAATGCAAATTTTCTTCAGGATCTTGTATTTCAACAGAAATGATCTGGTCATAAGAATCTAGATTAGCAATTTAGAATGCTGCTTAAGTATCAATAATAAATGAGCATAAGGGAATCCACGTTTTTGAAACTCAATAACATAAACGCAAGCGACAATGTCTCTGAAGATTTGTTTTTTCATCAACTCATTTTCCAAAACTTCAAATTTAGCTCTAAAAACTCTAGCTAATAAATTTAGTCTATCTTGTGGCTTTTTATGAAACTTAATATTATCTTGAATCTCTCCCCACATAGGATTGCAAGTTATAGTGAGGAAAATATCTAGTTTGCCACACTTCTGTACTAAAGCCATTACATCAAGATAACGTCATTTCATACCCTTGGACCCTCGACAATTGAAACTGGGAGGATGACTTAACGACCAATATAGCCTTCTGTTTGACCAACAGTAATGTTGTTTAACACACCTTACAGTATTTCTGTCCTTAACTCATTTTGTTTTTTTCTATGAAGGTCAAGTCTAGATGTTTCAATCTTTATATAAGTTCCCAAAACAAATTGTTGGAGCAGCCTTAAGCTATGAAGCGGCATAGATTCATCATGTTCTCTTATTTGGAGCCTATATCAATAATATTCTCTGGTAGAAACAATATCATCTTCAAAGTGTTCATGATCAGCAACTAGTAATTTAACAAATAAATTAAATAAGGGAAATGGTCACATAAGAGAAGGTTATAAAAATGAAAAAGGGAAAAGACTAACTTGCCTGTATTTTTTATATTGAACAATTCAGAAGGATCAGTAAACGAGTTGAAATTAACATTAAATCCTTCATCTGAAACATTACTTCTATCTTTTTTCGAAATTAACCACTTAATTTGACGATGCCATCCAGATTCACCACGAGGAAATAAAATAGGATATTAAAGTGGGTCATAGCATGCATAATAAGACTAGATTCAATAGCTTATGCCCAAGTGAGTATACACTTGGATATGAGGACATTTATCAATCTTTTCATCATTGATCTCAGTCCATACACCAGCCACTTGTGATGTACGCTGATCAAGGCCAGGATAACATTTCAAAACAATTGCATAATTCTCAAGCATAGGAATATTCCTAAGGCTTCTGAAGAATTTGGCATAAGGATTATGTTGTAAAATTGTCATAATAAGTTTTAATGTATTTTCACAAACTTTATTAGAACTCTTAACCCTTATTTTTAGTTCCTCTTCAATATCAAAAAAATAGAGTTGGATATCAAATACCTTGTTAGTTGTTGAAGCTAAACTGTCAAGGAAATGATAAACTTGACCTTAAACATGAAATGTGTAAACACCATGCTTATTTTTTGTTAGTTCTCGATCATATCTAGCTCTATGTGAAGTAAAAGTTGTATATACGAACGTTCTTCCTGAAATGTTTTGATTCTTTGTCATTACTAACAAATAATCACTTCAGATCATATGGCATTTGAGGAGCGACAATGGAAATCTCTCCTGATGAGTAGCAAAATGACAGGGGCTCTAGATAAAATCTTTTGGCATCATAATGTTCATAGTGTGGAACAATACGAAGTTGTAAGGTCTCAACAAATAAATTCTACAAGGTTGTTAACTTTGACGAAGAATGATGACAATTTATCCCTTCAAAGATTCAGAGAAAGGTTGATGACTTTGCGCAATGACAATTAAAAATGGCAAGCACACAGGTAAAATATTTATACCTTGATTCTCAATAACTATCATTGTGCTAGGTTGGATTGAAGAGGTATATACAGCTGGACAGTCTAAATTATGACATGTGATATTAGATACTTGCACTATTGACTTTGCATGAAGAGTTTCTTTTAGTTAAATAAGGGAATGAGTTGCATCGACATGATAAATGTCTAAATTGATAAATTGATTTTTTGCTAGTTGATTAGTAGATTGATGAAAAGATTACCGTTAGAAGGTACGATATCAATGGTAAGATGGTAAGGTTGATGAGTAACTTTTTGCAAACAAGAAACCAAAGTAGCGTTTCTTTTTTTGCAGCATAAGCTTCTCTAAGTAGAAGTTGGTTTTTTTTCATTTTCTGGAATTTCAACATACTTTTTTCGCCTTTATGCATTTCTATCCATTTTTGAATGCAGAAAAGAGTTGAATGAAGATAAAGACGATTAATAATAATTAATAAACATTTCATTAATTATTTATTAGACAATGTTAGCATTCTATATATATATTAATAAGATATTTTTATATGTTAAAATATCCATACTAATAACATAAACATTAATATTTTACATTTAACAAAACCGTCTTTATATATATTAATAACACATAATTTAGATATTTAAATATCCCTATTAATAACATTAATGCCAATATTTTACATTTAACAAACGATAGAAGGCAAATATTTAGAAAGGTCATTATAATAATATCATTGGAATAAAGTGTCATGTAGATAAAGGATTAGAAACATTAACGCTAATATTTAACATTTAACAAAGCCTTTTTTATATATACTTTAATAATATATTATATAGATATTTATATATCGATATTAATAACATTAACACTAATATGTAACATTTAACAAACTAAAAAAGGTAAAAATTACAAAAAAAATCAGTACAATAATATTGCAGAAGAGATGATAATATTGCAAAAGAGTTTATGAAAAAGATAAAAAACAACTTCACTATATATTCGACCTAACATAATAATAATTATTCAAGTGAAAGATTAGCAGGATATAATGTTACACATTTAATTTTTGCTGTCAACGTACTTCTATTGTCAACTATATTTAGAAGTTCATGTAAGTAAAGGTTATTTCAGGTAGAAAACAGTTGTATTATATGTTTTTCCTAACAACAATGCTATAAAGGAAATGAAGAACTTATAGATGATGGATAAACAAAGGCCAACTCTTGTTCACTAAAATGAAGATGTGATGCGTTTAATCTAGGGCAGGGAAAAAGATTGATCAGGATAAAATGCAACAAGCGTACTTTACTGTTCTCACTTTGTCAAAAAGTCATAAATTATGATTTCAGGCAATAAATGATGGAAAAGATCAAAATAGCTTTATTATATATTTTAAACAACATCTTAACTATTAAAAAGTTAATGGAAGTAATTGTCGACATTATTTTGGACAACATATTATTTATTTAAAAGTTAGTGGAAGTAATTGTTCATGGGCGTGATATGTTAAGTCACACCCGTGAGACACCAGTGAAGAGTTGCACAAATATATGCAGTTTATGTTCTGTAACTCTATTAAGTGATTATTAATGAAAAAAATAAGAGATGATGCATTTAATTTAAGAAAAAAGATTTATGAGGATAAAATCGAAAGGGGAAAACATTAATCAAGACAAATTGCGAGATACGTAATTTACTATTTTTACTCTGATAAAATGTCGTAAGTTACAATTTCATGCATCAGATGATGAAAAACATAAAAATAGCTCTATTATATGACAAAAAGTTAATGGAAGTAAAACTTTGAATATCATAGATATGATATGTTAAGCCACATCGTTGAGAGAACTTTCGAGCACAAATGAATAACTAACATAATGTGATATATACAATTTATGTTTTGTAACTCTATTAAGAGCATATAATCACCAGATAAAAATGTTAACTAAATAACAAAAACATATGATAATAATAAGTGAGAACTTACAATGGTTGATAAACAAAGGAGAACTCTTATTTATTCCAACAGAGAAGAAAGGACCGCAACGTAGTGAGAAGGAAGCTAAAGAAGAAAAAAATATAGAGTTAATATTGTAGTTGTCGATATATAAATAGAAAAAAGAGCATGTTTTTGGTCAATATTAATGCAAGCTATAAAAGCTTCATCTTTGGCACAAAGATTCGTGAAAATGTAGGTGGCGTACCTCTGTTTTATCATTTAAGACAATCACACCAATACCCACTCTGTGAAGTGTTAGCAAGGATAGTGCTTGCTAACCCTTTTAATGGAGCTAACAATTCAGATGTCACAATCCAATTCCTTTTTGGGCATGGCTTCTTCACATATGGTGGTGGGTTACTCGCCCTTTTTCCAAGTGATTTTTGTTTTTTACAACTCTCTCTTGACTAATAATTGAAAAAAGAAGGAGAGAATCTCGCCCTTCTCTTAATTATTCAGCCCAACTGCTCAAGACATCATATTCTTCATCTTGTCTGAATTTGAAATAATTACCAAGTTAGATCATACGCTTACATTAAAATTTTATTTTTAAAATTACGATTTCATAATTAATATATTATTTTTTATTTCCAACTGATTGTATGTAGTATTATTTAATTACTACACATTTATTTTCTAGCAAAGACTAAAGTACTGGAGAACTTTAATCATAACAAAATATGGATAATAAGGACGACAATTCACTATTGCGTGGCCTTTCGATTCTATGTAACTATAATTATTGTGTCTTATTTTTGTACAACAACTGTGTATTACTTTCTGACAATTATTCAGTCTTCTTTTAAAACAATGAGATTAACTATTCAATGACCAACATCACATATTGAATTGGAATCAAAAGTAAGTGGAACGTAACATGAATATAAAAAGTCAAGTTGCACATACGACTTCATGTCCACTAATAACAAAATCGTTGTCAATGTTAAATTGTTGAGATAGCTTCGCCGTTTATGATTCCCACATAGCATAAATTTATAGCAAAGTATTCAGCATGGCGATTTTCCTTTATACATAGGTACCTATGCCTAAGGCAAGTTGTCTGTTCGGCAGGACAAGAGTCGCCCGTAATCTTTTTCTTTCCTTTGCCTTTTTCTCAATAATAAAAGCAGTGAATGATCGAAAACAGTATTACTCAAAGACCTTTCAACACTAGGAGGGTACAATGCAAATATCATTTGGTCCTCCTTTTTAGCTTGGAAAGGACAAACATTGAAACAAAAAATCACAGTAGATGTGATTCCACACGTATGACAAAGGTTGTGTATTGTTTCAAGAATTTTTCGTGCACTTTCTTATATTATATTATCAAATTTCTCTATTTTTTAAACCTTTTTTTACATTTAAAAACTTACAATCATTAAAGATACTTTTTGATATCAAGACCTTGTAAAAGCTATATTTCAATGGTAAAGCAAGATGATTAACTGAAATTCATAATTTTAAATTGTATGTTTTTATAAAAGCTCTTATAAATTAATTGAAAAAATTGTCAAATTTATATGTTTTTTTGAAATATCACTCGTCAACTCTATTTATTAATAACAAAAAATATATTTCAATATTATTTATATTACAAAATTATACCATTAAAAAACTACATTTTGTAAATTTATGAGAACTTTTATAAAAACATGCAATTTAAAATTATGAATTATAATTAATCATCTTGCTTTACCATTGAAATATAGCTTTTACAAGGTCTTGATATCATAAAGTATCTTTAATGATTGTGAGTTATTAAATGTAAAAAAAAGAAAGGCTAAAAAAATAGAGAAAATTGATAATATAATATAAGAAAGTGCACGAAAAATTCTTGAAACAATACACAACCCTTGTCATACGTGTGGAATCACAAGTACTGTGATTTTTTGATCCAATGTTTGTCCTTTCCAAGCTTAAAAGGAGGACCAAATGATATTTGCATTGTACCCTCCTAGTATTGAAAGGTCTTTGAGTAATAATAATGTTTTCGATCATTCACTGCTTTTATTATTGAGAAAAAGGCAAGGGAAAGAAAAAGATTACGGGTGACTCTTGTCCCGCCTAACAGACAACTTGCCTTAGGGATAGCTGCCTATGTATAAAGGAAAATCACCATGTTGAATACTTTGCTATAAATTTATACGTACTACGTGGGAATCACAAACGGTGAAGCTATCTTAATAATTTAACATTGACAACGATTTCGTTATTAGTGGACATGACGTCGTATGTGTAACTTGACTTTTTATATTCATATTACGTTCCACTTGCTTTTGATTCCAATTCAATATGCGATGTTGGTCATTGAATAGTTAATCTCATCATTTTAGAAGAAGACTGAATAATTGTCAGAAAGTAATACACAATTGTTGTATGAAAATAACATAATAATTATAGTTACATATACGCGAAAGGCCATGCAATAGTGAATTGTTGTCTTTATTATCCATATTTTGTTGTGATTAAAGTTCTCCAGTACTTTAGTCTTTGTCAGAAAATAAATGTGTAATAATTAAATAATACTATATACAATCAGTTGGAAATCAAAAAAATAATATACTAATTATGAAATCGTAATTTTCAAAATAAATTTTTAATGTAAGCGAATGATCTAACTTGGTAATTATTTCAAAGTCATACAAGATGAAGAATATGATGTCTTGAACAGTTAGGCTGGATAATTAAGAGAAGGACGAGATTCTCCCCTTTTTTCAATTATTAGTCAAGAGAGAGTTGTAAAAAACAAAAGTCACTTGTGGAGGATTCTTTAGACAATATAAACAAGACATTAGAGAGTATAATTGAAGGGAATATCAATTTCACATCTCATATGTTTCTACACTATTGTTCTATGCATCTTATTTCATTACTTTTTGATAATTTTTTAATCTTCTTCTAATAAGACGAAGGTAACTATTCAATTACCAATATCGTGAATTGGATTGGAATCGAAAGCAAGTGGTACGTTAAAAAAAAGATAAGTCAAGTTTCCCATGCGACGTTATGTCTATTGATAACGAACTCATTGTCAATGTTCAATTATTGAGAAAGCTTCAGCAAAAAGTTGATGCCCACATAGCATGAATTTATCGAGAGCTTTAATCTTACTTTTTAAACTTGTTTTCTTAACAAGATGGCGTAATAAGACTAGAATTTGCGTGGAATATGATTGATCCTTAATTTCCGTTCTTCCCAAAAGGTATATTTATATCCATGAAAATACAAATTATGCACAATATGTGAGGTTAAGAAGTTCATTGTGAATGTTATGATTATTTGAACCATGTCATTAAAATGTAGAAGGTATATAACCTCATACACTTATATTAAAATACTGTGATCATTTACATTTGGGTTTAGAACACCAAAAATAGACAAGACACGTCATAATCCTATTCAATATCTCTCTTCCAAACTCTTCATCAGTCCACCAAGCAGACTTATCCTCTGCAATCATAACACAAAAATCTCTTTAAGAATTGTTGAAACTTTATTTTTCTGCTAGGACTTTGACAGAACAGAAACTGAGTAGACACCTTTGATCACATCAGGCATTAGGAATTTCAGGAATCTTTCACCATGATTTCTAACAAGTTCCTTCAACATCTCCCATGGGATGAGATGCCTCAATTTACCAACTTAGGAACCATTTGGTAGTCTGATGCCTCCTTCGTAGAGATTTTATACATCCTCAAAGGTGTCAAATTCATTTATTTTGTCATATAAAGATGCAATCTCAGGTAGCAATACTTGAATAATGGATTTCAGAGCATAGGCAAGAAAATCAGAAATTTTAATGTAGCCAAACCGTTCGTCTCTTGGAGCATAAATGTTCAAGATTAGGATTGGTAATCTACTTTCAGTGTTGGGATCTGTTACAACGAAGGAATAAGTGCTTAGATCAATAAAGAATTTTCTATTGTTCGTGGTTTGCAAATAAAGAATTTGACAGAAATTCAAGACTGCTTTTTTTTATGTTTCTAACCAGTTTTTATTGGTTTCCGATCAGTTCTTCCTCTTCTTGGGTACAGATATTCCTCTGATCCACCAAGAATGGGGCGTTCATATTCTTCACCTTTGTCTAGACTTCCCAAATCATTGTAGTAATCATAGTCATATACTCTATCCCATCCCTTAAGCTTGCCTTTTCCATTGCCATGCAGATCTATAAGTTCGTCTTCTCTATATTTTCATAGTGGCTCAGGTGTTTGACCTGGAAGGTAGGTCTAACACATGATCATAAACTTCTGTTAGCCCTGGTTTGGATTGAAGGAAAGCAAGAGAAAAGAAAGGAAGAGAATTAAACTTCTCTTGATTTCCATTGGACAAAAGTAAGCAAAGGGAAAGCAAGAGAAAGGAGAGGAAAGTGAGAGAAATTTAAGCCAAATATAATTCCCGTCCAATTGGTGGGAAAGGAGGAGAAATCTAACCCTAATATATGTAAATGACCATAATAGCCTTATTTAACTCAACAAAAAGATACATCCTCAGCCACAAGTTTCCCACGCAAAACACATTCCTCTCACCTTTCTTCCTAATTTCTTCTGCGCAACTCCCGCCAAAGAGGTAAGCTTGATGCAAAGATAGTTGCTTAGTATTTTTAAACTTTAGTGTACATATTTTTTTAATGTTTTTTATTCCCATATTGTAGGCTTCGCAAGCTAAAACAATCAGGTGAGCTTCATATTGTTTCTTTTCTGGTGTTATTGTAAGAATTGCATATAAAATCAAACGAAAAACAAAATTTCTCTAAGAATTTAGCCCTAGTTATTGTTTCCTTTTTTTATTTGCATTGAATTTTGTAGTTGTATAATAATTTGATAATCAGATTTTGCAGTTGTTTAATAATTTTATATACACCATTAACATG
>JAOSBN010000178.1:34331494-34341517 GCA_027563595.1 Erythroxylum suave
TCCTATTCCTATTCCCCCCCCCCCCCCCCCTTATTTTCACATTTTTCACACTCGTCTCCCTGTTATCAATTCAAGTGTGCTATTTTTTTCCATTTTCTTTCACTTTTGCTCCTCATCTCCTTCTTAATAGCAATCTAAACCACCTAGGTTTAGGAACTTTGCGGTTAGAGCAGGATATACGAAACTTTTAACTTTAGGGATCTTCCTTTTCTAATTTCTACGAAGCACGTGACAAGATGTGCTCTCATTTTTCTTCAGCTTCATTAATATACGTTAAGTAATTTTAATTAAAAAGTTGTGTCCACTAATCTTCTTTTATTAAAATATCTCTTTACCTAATTGTTTTGACAATTAAATTAGAAAAATCTAAATGTGTATCTCTTGAGCTAATAGTCCATGCTAACACAATTTTATCATGTAATATTTTCTTTTAAACTGTACAACAATATCATACTATGTTTACCATTTTTAAAAAAAATGGACATAAAGGGATTAATATACATATTTTAATTTCGTACATTTTCCTACATAAAAAATCTTTTGTGAATAGTAAAACCTCATATTAATTTGTTCATTTCTCTATGTAAAAGGCATGTGAAATAGAGTAGTTGAATGAGTGCTTCATGGTAACATCAAGAAGCACAAGAAAAATACGCCTCTTTGAACACAAAGATTCACTTTTTTTGGTTCATCATGGAAGCAAGGAAGTAAATGAGTGTGAGAAGAGAAGAACCTCTCAACTCCTCAGTAGGAAAATTGTGACTTAAAGCAATCAAAAGTTGGGAAAGATACGAATCATTCGTAATAATCTTAATTTATAAATCAATCCATTGTCAATAATCAAACTACTCAACTTCTTGAATAACTCATAAAAAGATTTTTAAAATAAAAGTCTTAACTACTAATTACATAATTATTCTTAATTCAACAGGCAACAAACACTATCTAAAATTTTAAGAATTACTTTTGAATTCAAATAAACATATATTAGAAAACATAAAGTAAGAGTAGCCATGTGAAATGAAGATTGAAAGGTATCTAACAAAGAAGTTTAATAGTGGACTTCATTCGAAAGAGACAACTCCACATTTATAGAACCAAATGACGTCATAATAACCTACACATTTATAAGACCACGACGACGACAAGTTGTGGTGCACTAAAAATGATTATATAGTACCTAAAGCAGATGCGGTGACAACGGCGAGGACAAGTGGCAACAAGGTGTGGTGGCACTATACGCGGTGGCCTTCAATAGTGACAGAGATGATGACACTGGCTCACCGAGGATGGTGGCACACTGAGAACGCATGGTGGCACGACGAGGAGGCATAATGGGATGACGAGAGGTGCGGTCAAATGGTGACGACAAAAGAGAGAAAAAAATGGGGCTGTGATGGATGGGGGGAAAAAGAGGGACGGGGGTTGGGGTTGGGAAGTAAGCTGTGACTGATTTAAGTTATACAAAAATGACATCATTTAAAAAAAATGCTGAACCAAAAGCAAACGATGATCTTACGACTAAAATTTATCGATAGAATTCATTGATGAACTACTGTCGGTAAACTCAAAACTCATTTTCTCAGCAAAGCATTCCTACTTTCTTTACCAATGGACATTTCTTACCATCACTATATTTCGTTGAAAATTTTGTTAGGTTGATTTCTCTCCATTTTTATCGACATAAATTTTTTGTTGTAAATTGAAAATTTTATTGACAATTATATCGATGGAACATGATTTTTCGTCTGTAGTTTCCAACAGTTACATTTCCCTTAGTAATTTCTCCATCACTAATAACTAATTTTCTTGTAGTGCATGGAAATGACTAGATGATTTTTTGGCCATGACTAGGGTTTTTAATGTATTATGATCCAAAATTCTACTTTGATGTTTTATAATGTTCATAGCATGATTTTGATGCTAATGAAGTAAAGAAAAGAAAAAGAATTGATTTTGGTTGAAATTCGGTCGAGGGCACATGATTATGTAAAAATTTGTTAATGAAATTTTATGGCTTAAATGTGTCTATTAAAATGTCAAGGAAGTGAATTTGGATTGACTTTAAGTGTTAGAAGTCAAATGGAATCGAATTTGAAAAGTGTAATGTAAAATATGTTAAGTTTAGCCTTAAAGGCATTATTGGAATAAAAGTATGGTTATGATGTAATGACCATGAGAATGCGATTAAGGATGCTCATTAAGTGCATTTGTGGTATTAAAATTATTACATAAAGTATTATGTTATTATTTGGAGAAAAAAACTAGTATATGGAGTGTATAGAGAAAGTAGTGAAGTTGCCATGGTTTATGGTGTATTTGATTGGAAAATGTATTAAGGAGATGAATATATTCGTATTTGGTTTTCGGATCAGAAAACGAAACCAATTGAAGGATTTCGAAGTGGTGAAAAGGAAACTAGCAAGTAGTGAGTGTAGTTTTAATTGATTTTATGCAAATGGTTTTCAATTAATCATGAATTGAATATTTATATTAAGTTTTATGTAAATGGTATTTTATAAGTGAATATTGCTAGCATAAGATTATGCTTTATCAATATATGAGTTATAAACTGAAAGTTAAATTTTGTTTGATTGGAAGTTACAGTGAATTTTTGCATTAAATTGAATTATTATGAATCCGCCCATAATTGATTTCAAAAGTAAGATGAATTGAAAAAGTATGAGTTGCTTTTGCCTATGGTACACTGTTAGGCTTTATACATGTTATTATATCGGTTTATAATGGTTAACCTATTACTAGTAATTGATGTAGACCCAGCTTTGTAAATAGTGGTTAACCAGTCATAGGTAAGCGATGCAGAACTAGCTCCATAACTGGCAGTCTATAGTGGTTAACCTATTGCATGTAATAGATGCAGAACAAGTTCCATGACTTTGTGCCTAGTATATCATATGGTAAAGAAACTAGTGGTATGATATGTTGAGTAAGAAAATGCATGAAAATAATGACACCAATATTTATGATAAAAGTAATTTAAGAGGCACCATATGGTACCAATTATAGTGGTTGACTTATTTTCAGTATGAAAGATTTCAAAAAACTTATTGCTACCACTATTTATTGTTTAAAGAAAAAGGAAAAAGGAAAAAGGAAAAAGGAAAAAGGAAAATTGTATATTATGAGTTTAACGGTCAAAAGCATTTTGAAGTATTATTTCAGAAAAACTGAATTGTTTTTTACAAAATGTTATGTTATTACCATATTTGATGATGAACAAATGAATTGGTGTGACAAATATTTTGTCATTAGCTTTATTGTTGTATGGTGCTATTTCAATTATGTTGTTATGAAAGGTTTAATTTTTAGGAAATTGATTAACATTCACTGAGCTAGTTTAGCCCACCCCTATTTTTAATATTTTTAAGAAACCACCTCAGGTATGTGTACAAGTGCTAGTAGTTGGGATCCCACCACATAATTATTTGTATTGTTAGTTGATGTTGTGCTTGTGTTATTTTTGCTATGTATGTGATATGATTTAAATTTTTTTTGGAAAGGGTTCAAAAGTGTGATCTTGTGAATATTTGTGGAATTGTAAATATCTTTTACTTAAAGAACTACGAGGACTTTGATACTGAATGATGTTTTTAAAATATTAAGAATTATATGTTTATGATTGCCTGTGATGTGGACCTAAGGTCCCATTCAAGAATTTGAGATGCTATATGAAAACTTTTTAAAATGTGTTATATAGGTTTTTGAAATTAGGAATCTTATAAAAGTAACCGTTATGCTGCCGGTTTTTCAGAAAGTTATAAAAACTAAAAAAGGATTTCCTACTATTTTCCACACTTTTAACTTTAAAGTATAAGAAATTTTTAACAATTGAACGCTTGGCTTTGCAGGAACCCTTCAGTTGAGTTAGATATCAATTGGAGGGCTACATAGGGGTCACCGTGAGGGCTCCACTCAGGTTCTGGAAGGAAAACTTTAGTATGGGTGCTTTCAGTTGTTGTATAAAAAATTAAGACTATCTTAGAAGAAGGCATTATTAATATCTAATTGATTTAAAACTCATCTATGTGTTATGACAATAATGAGTAAAATATGAATAGTAGCAGGTCTAATACTAAGACTAAAGGTTTTTAGTATAATGAATGTCATGACATTGTTGTAAACATTTTCCTATAACATTGTTGTAAGCATTCGTAAAAAGTTGGATCTGGTAATGGTTAATGTGGATTGGATGAATATTTTCTTAGGAAGTTCAGTTAAATTTATGGATCTTGGGATCTCAGATCAAACCCTTATAAAGATCGGTAATTTGTTTTCTTCTACCAGAATCCTTCATCCTTTCAGATTTAACAACTTTCTGATAAATATGAAGGGCTACCTGGAAGCTATAATGAAGGGACTAGAGTTCGAATTTTATGGTACTAAATAGTATATATGCCTCCAAAAGCTCAAATCAACAAAACAGGAATTGAAGTCCTTGAACCTAATGAGTGACCAGAATACCCCTAAGGAGATAGAAATAACTAGAGATAAACTATCAGACATACATCAAGCTTTGGCTGTAAACTAATTGATGAAATCCTAGTGACAATAAAGAAAGCAACACTCAAGATCTATTCACAAGTGGTGGATAACCAACATTCTTTATTGAAGCAGAGAGATAAGGTTAACTGGATCAAGGATGGGGATATGAGTACTAAGTTCTTTTTCAACTCAGCATTAGCTAGGAAGAATGTCAATAGAATCATCTCCATTAAAACTATAGTAGGAGAAGAAGTATTTGGCTAAGAAGGCATTGTCAAAGAAGCACTGAGGTTTTACAAAAACCTATTAGGGGCAGAAGTTTCCCCGAGGGGGGATGGAACTGTTATAAGGCAGTTTATATCTGTAAGACTTCAAAAACAGGAGACTGCTTGGTTAACTAGACCAGTTACTAACCAACAAATTAAAAGGGTGGTTTTCAAGATGAATGGTTCTAAGGCACTAGGACCTGATGACTTGAATGGAATTTTCTATCAATAAATGTGGAGTAAAGGGGGAGGGTTTGTTAGGAAGGCAGTGCATGAGTTCTTCCTTAAAGGAACACTGCTCAAGGAGATTAACAAGACATCCTTATGCCTAATTCCTAAAGAATCAAACCCAATTTCCTGGAGTGATTACAAACCTATCTCTTGCACCAATTTCCTCTATAAGATAATAGCTAAGATCTTAGCAAACCGATTAAAGGAGGTTCTACACCTAATTATCATTGAGAATTAAGGAGCTTTTATGAGTGGTAGGGATATTAGAGACAATATACTATTAGCCCAAGAGCTTTTGAAAGGATATATCGAAGGAAAAGTCCTCAAAATTACACAATCAAAGTTGAACTACAAAAAGCATTTGACAATGTCAGTTGGAGTTTCTTGATATAACTAATGGGAACCATGAATTTTCCCCAAAAGTTCATCAAGTGGATTCAGGAGTGTATTACTACTGTTTCCTATAGCATTTTGATCAACGGGAGCCCCTCAGAGATATTTAAAGGTAAAAAAGGACTTAGGCAAGGGGACCCCTTATCCCCTTACCTATTCTTAATTTGTATGGAGGTCTTCACCCAAACGTTGAAGCACAATACTTCTAAGGATTCCAGATTCAGTTATCATGCAAAATGTAAGAAATTTTCCCTAATTATGTTTTACAGATGATTTATTTCTCCTAAACAAGGCTAATGTACACTCAGTTAGTTTGCTGATGGATACTCTCAACAGTTTCAAGGAAATGTCAGGACTGAGCATTAACCTACAAAAGAGCTAAATAATTCTCTCCAAAAGCGCTTCTTATTTTGCTAATGTATTGACTCAAGCTATGGGAATGGAAACCAAGGATCCTCCTCTTCCTTATCTAGGTATCCCTATATCATCCAAAAGGTTAAGGTTCTGTGAATGCCTCGCACTAGTAGAAAAGATTCAGAAACAATTGGGGTTATGGACTAATCGAGCTCCTTCCTATAGAGTGAAACTTCAATTGTTGAAGTTAGTTATTCTGTCGATGTAAACCTACTGGTGTTTTTACCTTTTTCTATCCAAAAGCCTTATTAAAACCATTGAAAAACTGATGAAGCAATTCCTATGGGGGAAAGTAAATCAAGGGAAAGGAATGGAAAAAGTCAACTAGAAGACCATCTCTCAATCAAAAGAAGAGGGAGGAAAGGGGTTGGAGTCATTAAGTATGAACAATAGTTTACTCATGATGAAGAGGATATGGCGAATTCTAGGTGAAAAACAATCATTATGGATCAAAGGATTCATTCCTATATATTAAAAGGAGAAAGTTTTGGGGCTTTAAAAGTCAAAGAAAGCTATTCTTGGTTCTTTAATCAACTGCTGAGAATGAAGGAAGACGTTCACCAAGACATTACTGGTCAAATTGGAACAGGAGAAAGATTATCTTTATGGTATGATAAATGGACAAGGCAAGGAGCTTTAATCCCTACTAGAGAGATACCCTAAGGAAACCAAGCTCAAAGAGATAGTCAGGAATGGATCTTGGATCTTATCAACAGAAGAGACTAGGCTTTTGTCTATACAGCAATGTTGTACATTCGGGTAAAGAGACATTTACTTATGGAAAGGGATCTCAGTCATAAAAATCACTATAAAGGAAGCTAAAAGATTGAGGAATGGGACAGTTAACAGAGTGGAATGATCTTCCGTCATTTGGAATAGGGTTATAAGACCTAATGCTAGTTTTCTTCTCTGGCTAGTGACAATGAACATACTAAGCACTATGAACAGAATCAAGTTTCTATCCTCCTCAAGAATATGCAAATTTTGCAATCTAGAGGAGGAAACCAGAGACCACCTATCTTTGAGTGTGTTTTCAGTAAAGAGATTTGGACTAATGTCTCTACACTATGCGTCCTTGGGTTTCACTATTTCAGAACTACTGAAATCCTACAACAGATACCTCTGCTGCATCTCCCTAAGAATGATAAGATTATTATGTTGGTATCGATGGCTACATGTACTTAAGCTATTTGGAGGGAGAGGAATGAAAGAAGATTTAAAGGAAAATTTAGCTCTCAGTCCAATCTTATTGAGCTCATAGTAGTCAACATTAGGGAACAACTGATTACAAATCAGTTGTCCTAAAAATGCAGCAGGATACTAGCTCGCACATGGAGAATATAATGCTATCTTTATTTCTTAAACTTAGTATTGTCCCAAAAATGCAGCAGGATACTAGCTCCCACATGGAGAATATAACGCTATCTTTATTTCTTAAACTTAGTAAGCAAGTCTATTCATTCAACCTAGTATCAATCAAAATATAGCCAGTAATGCCTATCATTGAGTAGGGTTTAGATCAGTACAGTGCAGAATTTATGCATGGTAATCCCTAGAGTCTACATCAAAAAATCATCAACAGATTTAATGAAGGATAATCCTCAAAATTTGGGAAAGAAAAATGAAAAGCCCTTACTCTCTTGGTGGAAAAGGACTCAAACGCTGCTCTTCATTTTTTCTCTTAAGATGACCCAGATCTGATTAAGGAAAATAGATTTGAACATTCGAAATGAAGTGGAAGTTGTCTTAAACAAGAAAAGAGAAGATACCTGAGAGAAGCTTGATCGGACTCATCATGGAAGAACCAACCAGACAGAACTCTATAAGAAGGGATGTTAGAAGAGATCGGGTACAATAAGTTAAAGCCCTAATTTCAAATCGCATAAGTTGAAGCCGATGCTATTATCTTATTAGAAGTTCGTGACGAGAAGATAAATGAGGAAGTAACGACAGTTTACTCCAAAGTTGCGTGATCCTTCCCTCCTATCATAGAGAAGATGATTAAACTTTATAAGAGGAAACAAAGAAACCCATAAGTATGAATCGCTTCAGAAGAAGAGATTTACCGGGATAGTGAGCTACATGATGCAGAATCAGAATGACGAGTGCAGGGGAAGATCTTACTTCAACCTCCAACCAGAGACGACTCATTTTTTTCCCAAAAGCATAAGAGAAGAAGATTCGAGAAAGCGTCGATCAGTTATACCCTAAATGTCTTAACTTTAGTAACTCTTGGATTAAAACATAGCCGTTTAGTTATTTTCGATGTTGTCATTTTGCTCAACCATTTCTACTTGTTTAAAGTGGTTCTAACCACATAGGAGAGCCTTCTCCGGATGTTATATTTCATATATTTTTTAATGAAAATTTTTTATTTCTAAAAAAAGATTCCTCTTAACTATTTACACTTATTTACACCCAATAATATTTTTTATAGGAGAGAAGGGGATAAAGGATCAAGTGCTATGTTTTTGGAGTGCACAAATGACATAGGTATATCAGGAACGCGGATTAAAGCAATTAGTCTTTTGAAAGAATCATTCAAACAATTCAATATATGGGACAAAATTTGCAATAATTTAGAGGGTTTCCAATAAGAGCTAGATCAATTAGACTTTTCACCTTATAAATGTATATAGTTATAGCCTTATTTTCTTTTCTGTTTGACATTCGAGAAGATAAGAGTGGGAGTATCTGTGTAGTAAAGCGAATAGCAAAACTTGTTTCTAGTTTTTTTTCTAAGCATCAACTAAAGTGATATAACTATTTATTATTGGACTAATTATATTGTTGATAGTGTCAAACTTAACATGTCCATAGGAGGTATCTAAGGTTAGTTTAAGATGGACGAGGATTATTTCCATCCACATAACCAAGAAGTCCATAGACAAAAAGAAGATTGGTCATTTGAGATTTTTAATATGCATACTTTTCACCATTGCTTGGAAGTGAATGGGATTTAAGAAGAAGCACGAAGAGATATCATATTCTCGTTAGTTAAAAGAGAACTATACAGTTTACTGGTATTGAATTTGTTAATGATGCAGTCAAAATTTGGGAGTTTTTCTATTGGCTTTTTACTATTTCGTGTAAAAATTTGACGAAACTTTAACTAAATTCGCAGTCCTCTAGTTAATTAATTATAATATTATTTAATTAATTATATTTTAATTATTAATTGTAATTAATTAATTATTATTAAAAATATTTTTAAAAACGGTCATTACTAAATAATGAGTTTCATCATTCCTCTACTAAAAGGAGTATAAGGAGGATTTCTCAAAAGTTGGATATTAAAATATTATCCCATAATGATAATCAACAAATAACTGCTCACTTTTTATTCCTTACCCATTAACCCTTTCTTAAACCTCTAAGCCAAACAGTCGCTTAGACTATCTTGGTCCTAGATACAAGGTCGTTTCTAATATTTTATAGGTCTTAAGTAAAGTAAAAAAATTCTTATTTTTGCCTATTTTTAGGCCCTTACAAAAAATAAAAATAAACAAAATATAAGTCTTTTTATTTTTTAATGAGGTTAAAAGTAAACCCAATTTTAATTTATTTATTTTTAAATAAAAATAAACAAAATATAAGTTTTTGATTTTTTTATGAGGTTAAAAGTAAATCCTATTTTAATTTATTTTATTTTTACAAAAATAAAAATAAGTTATATTTTTTTATTAAGTATATTATACTAAGGGCGAAGGGATGGACGACCACGCAATCCATCCCCTTCGTCCATTTATTTGATCCAACGATTGTCGTCTATTTACTCTTCTAGTACCTTATTTACTTTTTTACTAGTAGGTTATTGTTATGTGTATAACGTGGCACGTGAGACAGAGAATATAGATGATAGATCTGTCTAACGTCACATACGGGAACAGTGCTTAGAAAGATCGTATCTCCTTAAACATCTCCTCAAGTGTCAGGATTCGAACGTATGAACGTATCACAGGTTTTACTGTCCTTCGTCCATTTAATCCAACGATTGTCCTTTACTCTTCTGGTAGCTTCTCCTCATCATAAGTCTCCTTTTATTTCATTTCATTTCAATTCAAGCTCGTTACTTTATTTTTTCTCCTCTCTTCTACCTCTATGCACTGCGTTCGCTCCTTCTCCGTCAAGGCCAGATGTGCATCCTCACCTGCTTGACCATCATCATCGTATATACCATTAAGCCCATTGATTTTACATTTTCTTCCATCTACCT
>JAOSBN010000178.1:34342301-34364360 GCA_027563595.1 Erythroxylum suave
AGCTGAAGAAACTCTAAAAAAGAAAGAATATTTGTATCTTTGAAAAGTATAGTGTATAAAATCAGAACGTCTATACCCAGACGGAATGTCAAGTAGACGCAATGCAAACCAGACGAAACGCAAACCACACGGTATACGAATTAGACGAAGTGCACAGACACAATGAAAACCAGACCAAATGCACACACAAAATGTATACCAGACGAAGTGCACACACGAAATGCAAACCAGACGAAGCACACAGACAAAATGCAAACCACACCAAACGCACAAACGAAATGCATAGCAAAGGAAGTGAACAGACGAAATGCAAAGTGTACAGACGAAATGTAAACCACATGAATTGGATAGAAGAAATCTTCGTTTGCTTTACATTTCGTCTATGCACTTCGTCTGGTTTTCGTTCTATCTGTGCACTTCGTCTGATTCGCATTTCGTCTGATTTTTATTTCGTCCGTATCGATCTTTCCTTGAAATATCACTAAATAATTTAAACTTATCTCTAGTATATTGGCCAAAAAAATTATGGATCTGTCTTTACTTTTCCTTCATAGAAACAACAACAACCATCTTTATTTTTACTAAAAAATGTGTTTTAAATAAATTAAAATCGTATTAAAAACATTATTACTGTTCAAATATACGATCAAAAAATTTCAAATATATAAGTTACAATATTAAAATTGAATTATTAAAATAAGATTGTAAAATTTCTCGTTTGCATTTCGTCTGTCTTTTATTCTTTCCATTTCATCTGTGCACTTCATCGTCTGGCATACATTTCCTTCGTCTGTTTCCTCTGTACACTTCGTCTCCTTTACATTTCATCTGTGCTTGTTCATTCATTTCATCTACTTTGCATTTCCTCTGTCTCCTGTTCTGCTTTCCATTTCGTCTGTGCACTTCGTCTATCCACTTCGTCTGGTATGCATATCTGCACTTCGTCTGGTCTACGTCTGTCTACTTTGCCTGACTCACATTCCGTCTGGCTTGCACTCCGTCTGTCTTTTATACTTCTCCAAACTTAACCAATTACAATAAAAACATTTCAAATATATAAGTTACAATATTCAAATTCAATTATTAAAATTACATCGTAAATTTTATGATAAAATAAATAAGTTCAAATCGTATTCAAATTCAATTATTAAAATTACATTGTAAATTTTAAGGGGAAACTTTTTTTAAAAATGACTGATATTTACTATAATATATTAATTATAAATAGATAAAAAATATTTTTAATATAAACAACTAAATTACAATGACAGGGCATTATTACTGCACATTTGTGCAATATTACCCTACTAGTTTATAAAAATTAGCTCTGGGCAGGTGCCCGCACTTTTCTTGCCTACTGCTACCAAGGAAAAAATAATTTCACTTTAAAAGTTCCTTTGAGGATTACTAAGGTAGTTCGGTGTTGTCGCGTCAAATTTTATGGCTAGTGTTGAACAACTTGTACAGTTTCATTGACTAGTTGGTTTGCTCCTTCCAATGGAACCATTCAATGGAAAGGGGCTCGATAACCGTAAGGACAATCAAAGAGAGGTTCAACGGAGAAGAAATTCAATTTTTTTTAAAAAATCCCATTAGGTATTTTAGGAGGGTCTTAAATATAGAAAGACACTTTTAAGTCATACACATCTAAACTATAAGATTTTTTAAAATCAATTCTTTAACAAAATCAAAAAGATGCCGTTGAAATAGTAAGAATACCCTATATATATATATATATATATATATATATATAATAGAAATTCAGTACTAATTTAGCCCATAATAGATTAAAATGGTTGTATAATAGAAGTTTAGTAGTAAATGTGAAGAGTTATAAATGCATAATTAGTCTTTGGTTTTTGCAGTCCATCCAATTTGAGTCGTTTCTAGCTTGCTAAGCTTGAATTCAGTTCGAAGGTTAAAATTTTGTTTGTGAACTTGGGTCAAGGTGGGTTGAACCTAGACTAATTTGCCACTTCTAGTTTATGTACATTCATAAATGATATGAATATTTTATTTTTAATTAAAATATTTGTTTATTTGTTATTGAATATTTGTAATCTAAAACAATTCTCAGAGCTTTAAATCTATCATAATTATCTAATGTGAGTTTTGAGAGTGTTTAATTTTTTGTAAATTGAACTTATTTTTAAACGTATCAGATGAAATTAAGAGCAAAGAAAAAAGGAGTTTATCTTTTTAATTATATTATGTATTAAATATGATATTGTGAAAATATTACTTTGTGGTTTTTGTTATTCCGATTAATTTATGGAACATAGCATTATTTACTACAAAGTACATCTTTCAAGAATAGATGATTGGATGAAAAGTAAAATCTTTTAATATCAAATAAAATTGTTTTTTAATAACTAATATACATCATCAACCATTATAAAATTATTATGCACTAACTATTTCTAATTTTCTTAATTTTATAAAATTAACATGTAAGTAAGATATCATTACTTATTAAACTTCTAATTATATCTTAAGACAATTGATATTTTTAGTAACTTGTTTGTAAATCCAACAATTACCATTTATATAAGTATGGATTAGTTTCTTTTAAGATTTGTCTCTCCTCCTACTGAGGAAGATTTTGGTGCAATTTTAATTGGAGCAACATTGTTTGGCAGAGGAACCTTCCTCCCAAAGTGTCCTTCTTCCTCTAGCTGAACATGAAGAATAGGCTCAGCCTAGTAGATCGTCTTTCCTACGGTAATATGCCTCGATCTTGTCCTCTTTGTTCATCGCATGCAGAATCACAAGATCACATTTTCTTCTTGTGTCCCACTGCTACCTAGTTTGGACGAAGGTCAAGTCCTTTTGAGGGTGGAATCTTTCAAATAATTCACTAAATGGTGTCATCCGCTGTCTGAGGTCTAACACATCTGGTCCAAATGTTGAACGAGAGACCTGATCCATTGCCATAGGTTTGACAGCTTTACCATATGGAAAGAACGGAATGCGATACGGTTTCAAGCCTCCAGCAAAACCTGGGAAAAGCTGACTGAGGAAGTTATGAGAGGCGTCAACGAGCTACTCTTACTGCAGAATCACTTTTTACCTAATTAACAGCCTTCATCATGAAGTCTATCTCTAGCATCTTTTATATATGTACTTGATGGCATCATTTATTGCCCCTCAATTCCTTTGTCTCATTAATTCAAGCCATATCTATTCAATCCCTACCTTTTATTTATGTAGGTAAATAAAAGGTGGGGATTGAATGAGATAAAATAAGGCTTGGATTAATGAGACAGAAGATCAAATCCTCATTTATCGTTGATTATGTGATGTGATAAGAGTATGCCCTTGGACATCTGAGTCTTTGTAAACTTATTATTTATTAATTCAAAATTTTCATTTAAGAAAAAGCTCTCCCTTCGTATTTTTTTGTTGTTGTTGTAAAAGCTAATTTTTATCCTTTTATTTTTATTTATCTTTTGTTGGAATTTCTTCTTCTACTAATTAATTTTTTGATTTAATCACATTTTTGATAGGTTAAAGCTAATAAAATTAAGAATGAAAAGTTAAACAATAAGGAGAGATTTTTTTTCATATTTATACATTTATATTAATAAGAATTAAATGCTTTTTTTAAATAAATATTTAGTATAATTTTTAAGAAACCTTACTCATATCAAGAGTAGGTGAGCGCCTAATTAATAAAAATGAACATGCAACTCTAAAACCTGCGACTTTACATATGTTTTGGTGCAATTAACTCCTTTTAGTATATGGCCCTTCCTTTATGATCTGAGAATGTTTAGTTGATGAATTGTCCCACCATGCCACTATATTTAGTTGAAGACAATATGTGCGTTTAGTAGTAAACGTTATTATTGATTTAACAATTAACTTATACGAAATGTTCATTCTCACTACAAGTTAGTATTGTCCGGTAATTTATTATAATAATGTGGTGAAATCAATTAAAGATAATTCACTTGAAAGTAACGAATATCATATTAAATTTAACAAAAATGTAGTTAACATAAGGATATAATTAAATTTAATGATGATTTTTAAATTTTCTTTTTATTAAGATTATTTGTACATGATGAAACAGCTAAGTATTCCACCTCGAAAAGAAAACACCTTTCGTATAAGCAAAGCTTGCTGAAGATCACCTTGACTTGAACAAAATAACTAAGAGACAAGCGACTTGCCTGCCAGCTGCAGCCACAACCAAGGTGGGAGAAGCTGTCAACTTTGGCAAAAGACTTGATTAAACAAGCACCGATACGATACTTAAGGGAAATACGTTACGTTATACAAACACTTCTTGTCCAAAAAAAGAAGGGGAGCAAAGTAGACTATCCAAGTTTGGCTTGTAAGCAAATGTCGCTTCCACCTCATGAACTTGCATTGTTAAAAGAAAATCTTATTTATCCATTTCCTGAAAGCATAATAAATTGCGAGTGACAAGTTAAAAAAGAAAACTTTTAATTTTGGTTTCAAACTTTTATTGACCGTTATGGTTATAGTACATGAAAACCATTTTTTAACTTTGAAAACGTTTCTTTTTGTCTTATCTTGGGGCTATAATATTCTTTACTGAAGGGTTGCACTGGTGTTCTCTATTCACCCGCACTATAAATACCGTATGGTCTCGATTAATTAGTAACTCCACTAACATCTAGAAATTGGACGTGGCAAAACAACTACAGAACGAAGATTAGCCGAGAGGCCAGCAAATCAGCAACAGGTATAAGAGGGAGGGTGGTGGAATATTACGCGAAATGCCGCTTGGAAATAGGGCTTCTCTTCCATGGTGGATGCAATTCATTGACAATAATGATATAGATGAAGTTCAAGCACAAGAAGATAATATCTATAGTGATGATGCCCTTGGACATGAAAGTTCTGTTCCTGAAAGTTCTGAGTGTATTACTGAGGAGTGGAAGAAGAATAGCTTTTCCAAGAACCATCAAGAGGCTGAAGCAAGCAGTGAATCTGTGAATTCCATGTTCGACACCAAGAAGGTGATTCTTGATGATGACAAGAAACAAGATTTTGGAGCAAGAAATATATTAAATCCTTATGATGATCAGAACCAGATAGATGGTCATATTAAAGTAACAAGTCCGAGCACTTACAGTTACAGTGACGATGACCAGTCAATTAGACCTCGACCGGTATGAAATATAACTGAATAATTATTATGATTTTCTTGTTAGTGCACTTACGTACTGCCTATCGTTCCATTGTATTCTGATCTTAACCAAGATCATCCTGGACAAAGTGACGATGACCAGTCAATTAAACCTCGACCGGTATGAAATATATCTGAATAATTATTATGATTTTCTTGTTAGTGCACTTACGTACTGCCTATCGTTCCACTGTGTTCTGATCTTAACCAAGATCATCCTGGACCAGTTTTGCATTTTGTTCAGAAATGGTGATTGTTGAGCAGTTCAATATATATATATTATCCAAAAACAGGATCCGATTTCTTTCCCTTTTCTTTGCTTAAATTTTCATTCAGATAATGCAAAACTTTTCTCATGCTTCTTACATTAATTTTGGTTCTTTTTCTATTTACATATATAATTTTTTTCATATATATGTTAAGTTGTGGATAGGGTTTTACAAACTCTTAATTTCTTTTTGCGATACCTAGAGAGTGAATTTAGAGAAATTGAGCACGGAGTCATTGTCAAGATATTGCCGGAACTTCAACATTGTAAGATTTCAGCACACACACGCATACATAATTGTGAAGTAATTCCAAGAGAGCATTTTCAGTCACCTGTTCTTTTCCTGCAATTATGACCAGGAGGGCATTCAATCTGGTTCATCCAGGGAACAAATGCTTGATGCTGTCAGACGACATTTTGCCACGCAGGTTAATCTTTCTACCTATCCATTACTCTTTTCCAAGTGTAAATGATCTAACTGTCATATTGTTGCAGCCACCATTGGATGAGTTGGAAGAGAGGAAGGTGATTACTGAATTTGTTCGTGCGGCAAAGAGACTAGAACAGTCTGAAGGACCAAAAGACTGAAAAGTATTGGTGTATACTTGTACCTACTAGTGAATGTATATGGTTTTAATAATCTTTGGGCCAGATCAAATTACATATATACTAACATGGGAGAAATTGGTTCGGTTGATAAGTAATCAGTGTACATACTGATCTCCCTGATTCTAACCATTTGAAATAAAGCTGGCACATGCTTGATTTCCAGTACATGTCAAATGAAGAGATCAATCAATTGAGAACTTTAGTCTTCTGATTAATGGAGGATATAGACATGCTAAAAAATTGCAAAGTCTTCTGGCTTAAAATACCAGCAATAAGATATAACGAGAGGACATCTAAATTTATTGCAGTATTAAATAGAATAGAGAGCATTTATGCTGTAATGTTTATCTGGTTGATTAAGAGAAACTTGAACTCAGGTTTGCTAGATTTGACCCTCAAGGGAAGTAAATTTATCTAAATTCATTGTCCCAAGCGCTCCATGAATATCAAATTCTTGCTATTTAATTTGGAGTTTCCCTCAGCGATTACATAACTCTTAGTATGAACTGGCACAAGGAGTAAGTAACAAGGTGACAACGCCAAGGAGAAAGAGGTGCACCAGGGAGAAATTCCGAAGATAGTTCGTGGGGGGTGAGCTTTGTTCAGTTTGGTCGGCCTTTGCATGCTCCATCAAACTAACATGCAAAATCTTCCATCTATTAAAATTAATTAATCTCAAACCAACTTAACATTTGAAACTATTCCAATTATTAAAACGGTTTATACCTTTTTCAGTATTTGATTTTTTGTGTTTATATTTAACGCTAAAATTAAGTGTAAAGCACTATACAATACACATTGGAGACACTGCCAAATTGTATTGCAATAAAAAAATTATACGGTTAGGTTCACATTAAACAAACACAATGCTATATATTAATATACTTTATCTGTATATAAAACTGCAATTTTAAAAATTCTATAACCTCTTTTTCAATTCATAAACGATTGTAAAGGAAATATTGAATCTCAAATATAAATAGAAACTTCATTAGTCACTAAAAATAATTCAGCAATTATTGTAATTAAGTTAAAACACAATAAGTAAAATATAATTTATGTATAATCTGTGGTTAAAATAATGTTAAAGCTTTATATCTCCTATGTGATTCTACTCTTTCCATAAAGCCGCCCGAATATTTTTAAATTTCAAAAAAAAAATCAAACATAACAGTAGGAAAAAATAATAGACAAATAAATAAATAAATAACTGAATACAAAAATAGATATAGAAAAAAATAAAGACAAAGATTAAAGCAAGTAATAAATAAACAAACAAGTAAAAGTCAGTAATAAATAAACAAACAAGCAAATGAAGTAAACAAGCGATAAAAATGTAAAATAAATAAATAAAATTCTAAACTAACAAGTGCAGCAAACATAAGTGTCTAGGCTAATTAGAAGACACAAGATCCAAAAGAAAAATATGCAAAGATCATTGAAAAGAGCACCTTATTATGTTGGTTCCTCTATTCATATTCTAATTTGTCAAAGTTTCATATTTTGGGTCAAATTACACACACACACAACCAATTTAGAGTATTAACTTAGCTATTTATATTACAATTTAATCAATATTATTCAAACCTTTGTAACCTGATCTATAAAATCCATAAATACACTTAATTCTATATGCAAATCCTAATTCAGTTGTAATTCTTATTATTAATAGTTTGTTTATTTAATTTGCATTATACCTAATAAGTTTTCTTCTCGTTAACTTAATAAATAATTGAAGTGTTACTTTGAATTGTCAATTTGAAAAACAAGAAGATGATTGTTCTCATTTTTTGATTTGGAAAAGAAGCAATGTTTGGCAAATATAGCATCAATTTAATGTTTTTGATTATTGTTTAAAAATTGCAAATAATCGAATCAATGGTAAGATAAATAGGGTCAAAGGATTAGTTGTAAGAACAAAAAAGGAAAAAAAAACAATGGAATTTTAAGATTTGTTTATTTTCGTTTATGTTTTTGATTCTTTGTTTTGTTTTCAAATTTAATTTAAAAACTTGTTTGTTCAATTTTTTAATTTCTGTTTTTTGTTTTTGGTTTTGATTTCTCCAATTTTCTTAACAACACCTACAAAAATATAAAAAATGATTTGTATTTTCTATTTTTGTTTTTTATAATCTAATTTACTAGCAACTACGTATATATAATTTAATAATAATTATGGATAATTTAACTCTATATTATATGTTTAATCTTAATTTTTAATAAAAATTAAAAATAATTTAATTTTAACTTTAACAATTAGTTTAAATATTAGTTTTAAAGTAAAATAATTTAAATTAGATTATTATTAATAAATTTAATTAAAAATTTATAATATTTTCAAATGCATAAATTTTAATTAAAATTTTCTTTAATAATTAAATATAGATATTAATTTATAAATAAAAATCTTAATTGTTAAATAGTGACATCGAAAAGATGGCTCTTTTAGGTTTTATGAATGAGATATTGTTATACACACACAACTGAAAAGAGCTCCTAAAACGATGCGGCTCTATCTAGGCCATTCTTAGGGATGGCACGACACCTGGCTCGACCCAACACGTGGCCAAGTTTGACCACGACCCTGCCGGCTTGTCTATAATTAAAAAAAAAACTCTTGACCTGTGATCCTAAGAGAATGTACAAAACAACGTTGACCCGATGTTGTTTTGCAAATTCTCTTTGGGGTCTTGGCCTGTAGTCCAATCAACCTGGACCAAAGTTGAGTTGAGTCAATCCGTCATCACTCATTTTCCTTATTTTGCATTCTTTTTCTCCCATCGTTAACCATGTCTTTTTCGGCTTTCTTATTTTCAGTTTAGCTCCTTTTCTCTTAAAATTTACACTCTAGTTCTTACTTATTTGCGATTTGGTCCTTATGTCGTTTTCTTTAATCATTTAATCCAAAACTTTCCCAATCTCCAATTTTGACACAAATTGACCCGAAAGAGACCCAAAACACAAACAATGCTTTAGAAAATAGACCAAATATTTTATTTTATGACCAAAATAAACCTAATTAAAAGGTAAATTTATTATGAAAAAGAAAACAAAAAGATATGAAACTTAGGAAAGCATATCATTATATATGTGTATTTTTATTGAAAATAATTACAAGAATATATTATAAAATGAAACAACAAAATAAATATGTACAATTGCCCTCTTTAAGCATCTATTCATGAAAGTAGATGCATAAAAATAATTTATCTTAATTTTTTCTTCCATTAACTTATAGAGATACTTAGGTTTAGAAATAGATTTCAATAAAAAATCTAAAGAGATATCTAAGTATATAACTATAAACCAAGAGAGATATATGGAGTTTTCCTTTGAAATGAGAAAAAACTATAAACTTAGATATCTAAAGAGATATATGAGTATTTAAATTAGATGTAAAAGACCAAAAGAGATATCTATATTTTTAACTACAAATCTAGATCGGTATCTAGAATGTGGATTGAATGTAAAAGACCTACAGATATATCCAAGTATTTAATTAAAGATTATGATTGAAGACTTGGAAGTATATCTAAGCATTTAACTGAAGATTGGAATCGAAGACCTAGAGACATATATAGGCATTAACTGAAGAATGGAATTAAAGACCTAGGGCTAGGTATTTAAAACAAAATGGAGAAAGTCCTAGAGTAGTTTCTAGGGTTTTGTCCAAAGTGAGTATGAATAGGAATACACAAAACTTAGATAAATCATTTTGAGGTTTCATCATAGAAGAAAGATATAAGAGAATTGAAAGGTACAACCTTTTCAAAAATTACCCATTTATTGAATAATTAAGGAATTTCTATTATTAATATCAACATTGGTGCTATTTTTAAACAAAAAGAATCAAATAAAAATATCAATACAATGATTATGAATTTTTAGAACACTACATTTTCTACATAAGCGCTATGAAAAAACATATGGAAAAGAAATGTTTAAAGGGAGCATGTGTCTCTAGGAATTTAAAAAGAAAGAAAGCTTAATGGTTCCTGAAAATAATGGCCCTAATTGTGAAGGATTATTTGAGAATGTTAATATAAAAGTAGTAGTGATTGAGTCAAAAAGAATAAGAATGGAGATAGAAAGCCTATATGAAGGTGATAGGTATGGCCTTAAAGAAGTTGATGGGTATCAAGGTATAGGGAGTGAAGGTGATAATTTTAGTAATGTTGGTCCAAAAAATGATTTATCATATGGCGATGGAAAAGACTGGCCTGCTAGGACCAATGAATATATTAAGTTGAAATTATGATGGTCTTGGCAACCCATACACAGTTTAAGCCTATAAAGGGCTAGAAAATTGAAAAAATGTCATACTTAATTATTTATTGAGAACTTTACAACTCAAACCAAGATCAAAAGAATCATATCCCTATTAGATTTGATGGGCTCTTTATGGTTTATAGCAAGGACCATTGTGACGGATTAGCTATTTTATGGAAGAATAAGGAAAGAGATCACTTGTAAGGTTACTTTACTTTTTTATCGAAATAGAGGTGGATTTAAAGGATGGAGACAAATGGAGTTTCATAGGACATTATAAGAATCCTGATGGAGGGGAGAGGCAAGAGTCATAGGAGCTTTTGAAATGTCTTTTAATAATCCCTTGTATAGTGTTGTATGGCAGATTTTAATGACATTTTACATAAAAATGAGAAAATAAGTGGAATAAATCATCTGAATTAGCTTATAAATAGGTTTAGAAAAGAGATAGAGGAGGAGTAGCCAATTGATTTAGGCTTAGTAGGATATCAATTGAAATAGGAAAGGGGTACGAACACAGAAAGGTGATTGTAAGAGAAGCTTGACAGGAATTTGGGTGTAAGCTTTAGGTTAAATGGTATTGCAATGCTACTGTGACTAGCCTTGAGTGCTTTGTTTTGGATCTAACCATTCTTATGAATGCTTTCGATGTGACAACAAACAAATAAGTGCATTGATTCAGATTTGAAAGCCTATGTGGAAGGGACAGTGAATATCTAGTAGAGGTAAAAGGTAGTTAAAATTATGACTTAACGATTATAATTGTGAAAATAATTAAAAAACAAGTTCATAAATAAAGAGTTGGGAAAAGATAAGGAAATGTTCTTCCATCCTCACATTGCCCATCTAAGACATTAGGTGATGAACTTGTTATGATGACAATATCCACCAAGTATTGCTAAGTTTCATTAGATCAAAGATCTCTTGAATTAACTCCTTGATCAATAGCTTATTTATTAGCAACAAAGGGCAATAAATTTTTGATATAAAAAGGATGAATTAAATTCCCTTTTTTCATAAATATGCTTTAGTTTAAGAAAGGAAGAGTTTAATTCATCAACCCAAAAGGGAGAATGGAGAATGGTGCTTTTGGTATAGTGGTCTGAGGGACTTAATAAGGAATTTTGTTTAGATCATATTTAAATTGATAGTAGGAAATGAAGACAATATTGTGGTGTTAATTGAGAAAAGGGTGGAAGTGGAACATAATCTGGAATAAGTGGAACTAGTAATTGATAGCTTTAGCTTGTATGTCCTGAGGCTTGCGAAGGAGAATGCGCTCCCGAGACTTGATGGAGTAGAGCTTTTCATGGTTTTTCTTGGCTAGGATTGTGTTGAAGAAGAAGTTGGTGCATTTGTCTCCATATTTAAGCCAATGTATTCAACCCCATTTTTAGAGAATAGATGAATGATTTTTTACTACCTGCATGTAGTTAGCAAGAGTTAAGTTTTCCCTGTCTAACAGAAGTTGATTGAGTAGTAAAGAAGAATTCTGATTTTGAATATATTCTAACTCTCGCCTAGTGGATTTTAATGCCTAGATTATAGAGCCCTTATGAGAATTCAATGCCTTGATTTCTGCTTTGATGTATTTGAGCTTATAGAAACAACGGTACTGGCATGTACCCACAATATGGAGTTCTGCTGCTTCCTTACAGGCCTTCTCAAATTCAAGTTCGTTAGTAAGATGCTTATTGAATATGAAGGGCGGCAAAAGTTAGGCACTCTGTTGGAAGAGGATGGTAACTAAGATAGGTGTGTGGTCTGAAAGCAGGGGGTCTATAAAGAAGGTAATGCTTTAAGGAAAACGGTATAGCCAAATGTCATTAACTAGAGCTTGATCAAGCTTCTTACGAATAAACCAATTCAAATTTTGTTTGTTAGACCATGTATAAAAGTGATAAACTTGTTTGAGATCTTTCACTCCAATGGTGTCAACACAATCCTTGAAATCAACTGAATAATTTTTCAGGTTTGCATGGCCTTGAGCTTCTAAGGCATATAGAGTGGAATGGAAATCTCCAAATATCAGCCAAGGCTTGGAGATGGAACTACTGAGATGTTAGAGGTTGTTCCATAAATTGCTAGCATAGATGAAGGAGAGGTTGAGGTCAATATGTTCCCATAAGAAGGAGACATTGAGGTGGATAGATAGGTCAGTGGAATCCAGTAGGTTGACTTTGATGTCTATAATTTTGTAACAAATGATTATCCATCCAAAAGCATTGTTGTAGCATTAGAAATCATGTTCCAAGTAAGGCCTAAAATTTTAAGCTTGTCGAGTTTACCTACTCGGAGTTTGGTTTCAAGTAATGCAACAATGAGAGGCTTTTTACACCATACAAAATCCCTTAAGGTTGAGAGTTTTTTGGGGTAGTTTATTCCACGTACATTCTAGGTTAAGATGGACATTAGGAAGAGATGGTTTTGGAGCTTCTTCCTTTGCTTTGCTGGGATTTCCTACATGTAAAACTATGGAAGTTGTTGGGGTATTATGGTTCTGTCATTCTATGTTGTGGACCATTTAGAGGAGCTGTTGTAGTGTACAAGGTTGGTTTTATCGCAGCACAATTGTGAACAAGTTCAATAATTAAAGAAGTGCTAGGATAGGTGTCACCCGAATTAGTCGCAGTGATAATATCAGAGTTGGGCGGGATGTCCATTTGAGAGTCTAGTGTATTAGATTTATCAAAAGAGTAGAGGTTTGTTGCATTTAAACTAGTGGGGGGGGCTATGGGGTACAGAAGTAGTTTAAGTTTCAGAACTAGTTTCTGATGTTTCCATAGGCAGCTGGTCAATTGAACAAGTAGTTGTTTTGGGAGAGGTCTCGGAATGTTCTATATTAATCTGGATAGTTGCAACATGGTCTTATTTTCCCATGCTTTGTTTGTCTTCTTCAAGGACCATAAGTTCCTGATAAGTTCCAGTCATAAATAATCTCCCTATAGGTTTCCAAATTTCGTCATGAGATTTTGGAGGAGCTCTCCAGTGATAAGAGATGGCAACATTGTCTTCTTATAATTTACAATCCGAGTTTCTTAGAGATATCAATACTCACACAGATTCAAGCATAGCTAATACGTTTCTTTGTAGCTGTAGGTTCATCAAGACATAATGGTTTCCCAATGAAATTGGCTAAGGAGCATAATCCTTGGGTAGTCCAATATTCAAGATGAATGTTACGAAAACTAATCCACAACGGTATTTTGAAATCTTAATAGTATCTAGCTTCAAGCCCGACTGCCATATCTGCAGGAAAATAGGTTGATTCTTGAAGTGCCATGGAGCTTCTTCAAGGATCTTATGAAAAGCAGATGAGGTGGAGAAGGTGAAAAGAACCAACCAGTCTTCAGAGAGGAACACATCCATTATACCGTTGTTTTTCCAGTATTTATGAGTCCATCTCGATATCAAAGAAAAGGCTGGGCATTGCTTATAGAAAAATCCGACTATGGTAGATTTCCAACTGTTTGCGCCATCTTGGAGGATTGCAATATTGGGACAGACAATAAGCTTACCATCCATGTCCATAGGAGGGGTGTAAGTTAGGTGCGTGGGACAGGAGAGGAAATTTATTGTCTTGCACTAGAAAGGAAATACATGTTAAAATGATTTTTCAAGCAATTCCAAATTATCATCTTGAAGTATTTTGTATTTCTCTTTCAATTTACTTGGATATAGAGAATGCTAAGCACATCTTAGTGGAAGATGAACCAAAATAAGGAATCAAAGGGTATTAATTGGTATGCCTGAGATCATTTGTATGTGCCTAAGAAGTGTGGGAGGATGGGTTTCAAGAGACTATATAAGTTCAATTTGGCTATTCCAAAATAAGCAAGGCTGGAACTTCCAAGTGAAACTGGATCACTAGTAAGAAAAATGTTTAAGATAAAATATTTTCCTAACATTGACTTCTTGAATACTAAATTAAGTGCAAACATGAGCTTCATATATAATAAGGTAATGGTATATTAAAGAGGGGAACTGGATGGAAAATTGGATGGAGAAATAGGATTTTCACTAGTTTAGACCCGCAGTTACTAAATGATCAATATGGAATGGTGGAGTCTCTTTTGCCACAATAAATTAATGAAGCATCAGTTAGGTCCCTTATAGTTGATAATGGGTTTATGAATTGGTATAACGATGTCATTGAATATTTATTTTGTGATAGAGATAAGTTGTTGATTAAAAGTATTTTAGTGGACCAACAGTATAGAGATGATAAGCTAGTTTGACACTTTGAGCTTAATGGAGAGTTTTCAAGTGAAAGTGCTTATGGACAGTGTCGGCCCTAGGCAGGGGCGGGCAGGGCACCTACCTAGGAACCACCATAGAAAAGGGCCCCTTCGGCTTCTGTGTGCTTTAGGTAAAACTTTCAAAGTATTATGTATATTCAATGTTCTCTATATTCAACGTTGGTAGAGTTCTCTATTATGTATCCATTTAATGTAATGGACGTTCTCTAATATGTATCCAATAGTTTGATTAGCATTGAATGCAGAGAAGGTGAATGCTTAGAATTGAATGCAGAGAATGTTAACTTTCAAAGTTAACAAAAGTTAATGTTAACTTGTTGATTATAAATAGTTAGAAGTAGTTAGGTATATTTTTGCCTTCTAATTTCATTATTTTCATCAACACATGTATTTAAGGTCTTCCAACTCAAAAATTGGCAGAAAAAAATTTTCACGATTCTGTCTTATGAATTCTGAGTATAATTTAAAGGTAAAGTTTAATGTAGTTTTAGCTTATTAAATATTTGAATATGCTATAATTAATTTATAATTTGTCATTAATGTGGACATTATATTAGCATTTTAAATCATAACATTAATATTAAATGATATTGTATTTATTTGTGTTTTTCCTTTTTTATGTTTAAATTACTTATTATTTATAAAAAATTAAATATTAATATATAATTTAACTTTTGTAATTGTAATTTTCATTATACTTTACCACAAGTAATGTAATAATTGTTGGATTCGTGTTCTTGAAGAGTTCACATAAGTTTAGTGATAATATAACTAAATCAAATAATTTTAGTTACTCAATTTAAAAACTACATAAATGATTTCCTTTATTATAAAATACGTATGATTCTATTAAATAAGTCGTAATAATAAAATAAAAATAATAAAATAATATTAAATCATTTCCACAGCTTATGTAATAGGATAATATTTGACTTGAGAAACTTAGAATATCTAATAACTTAAAATATTATTTACTATATTTTTTCCTAGGTATGTTAACTTCTTATATTTTTATAAATTATGTTTCTCTGTCATTAAAATTTTCTCTTTTTTTCATTTCTAATATTAGATATTAAATTTTGCTATTTATTTTTTCTGCTATCACATATAATATCATTGATATATCATTGTGATATATTGTAGAGCTATTGGAGTTTGGTTGTACTTGCATACTTCTTCTAGTTCCATACAGGTGCTTTTGTTCTTTTTCTAATCCAACTATGTTATAATTGGTTTATATTATGTTTCCTAAATAGCATTTGTCTCGAAGTGAAAAAAGGAAAAAAAGAAAACAAGTAGCACAGTTGATAGAATCCCAAAAAGGAGCAATTAATAAATTTATTAAAAGAGTAGGCTCTTCTAGTGAAAGTCCCGATGAATTAGGTGAAGGCAGTTTTGAACAACATAAAAAAAAACTTAAGTGATGAGATTCATACTTATGAGGATATTAGACATATGAGTGAGCATGATCATTTACCAAATGCATCCACTTTAGAAAATTTAAAGGTAGATGAGCAAGTAAGCCTATATTGGATATTTATGATCCTAGAAATTGGGATAATCTTGATAATAAAGCAATGGATATTTTAGTTGAAAAAGGGACTCTAAGAGAATCGAATCTTGTGTTTCCTTTAGACAATACCTCTCGTCATTTTTCATATTCTTATTATTATAGAAATTTGAGTAATAGACAGATTAGCGATAGAAAATGGTCGGTTTATTCTAAACATGTAGATAAAGTATAATATTTTTGTTGCAAAGTTATTCAAATCTAGTAACAAACAAATTGGATTAGCAAATGAAGGATTTAGAGACTGGAAGCATCTTAGTGAGAGACTCAAAGAACATGAGAATTGCATTGAGCATATGACTAATATGAGAACTTGGAATGAATTAAGAGTAAGATTAAGCAAAAATCAGACAGTTGATAAAGATTTACAACAAGAAATTGCAAAGGAAAAAGAATGTTTGAGACAAGTTTTGATAAGAATAGTTTCTGCTGTAAAATATCTTGCTAAATATAATTTAGCTTTTCAAGGATCCAATGAGAAACTTTACCAAGATGGTAATGGTAATTTTTTAGGATTGATTGAGATGATTACTATATTTGATGTAATAATGCAAGATCATGTTAGACATATTCAAAATCATGAAATTCACCATCATTATCTTGGTCACAATATTCAAAATGAGTTGATTTTTCTGTTAGCCTATAGCGTTAGAAGTTCTATCATAGGGATCATTAAAAAGGTGAAATACTTTTTTATTATTCTTGATTATACCCCAGATTTGAGCCATCAAGAACAAATAAGTTTGTTAGTGCAATGTGTGAATATGTCAAATAAAGAAATAAAAATAGAGGAGTACTTTTTAGAGTTTTTGAAGGTAGATGACACATCTAGATTGGGACTTTTCAATGAATAATTGAATGCATTTGATTCTCTTGATCTTAATGTTTATAATGTAAAGGGTCAAGTTTATGACAACGGTTCTAATATGAAGAGAAAACAACAAGGGGTTCAAAAATGGTTACTTGAAATAAATCCAAGAGCATTATATATGCCATATGCTTATCATAATCTTAATCTTACTCTTAGTGATATGATATATTCTTGTGTTAAAGTTGTTTCATTTTTTGGAGTTGTGCAACGTATGTATGCATTATTTTCAAGTTCTCCTAAAAGGTAAAAGGTTTTGCTTGATAACTTTTTAGGCTTAACTATGAAATCATTGTCTAACACTCGTTGGAAGAGTCAAATAAAAAGTGTTAAAGCTATTAGATTTCAAGCTCCTTAAATAAGATTTGCTTTTATGGAATTATCTAAAGCGTACGATGATGCCAAGTCAAAGAGTGAAGCAGAAAGCTTGGTTAGTGTACTTGAGAGTTTTGAGTTTTTACTTGATATGGTTATTTGGTATGATATTTTATTCACTATTAACATAGAGAGTAAAAGTTGCAATCTAAATCTATATGCATTAATGCTACCATAAAGCAATTAGAAGGTGTGATCGTATTTTTTGAGAATATAAAGATAAAAGGATTAGCTCTAGTATGAATATTGCCAAAAGTCTTGCACTTAAGATGAATATAGAGCCTACATTTCCTACTAGACATTGTATTATTAGGAAAAGACAATTTGATCAAATTAACCATGATGGAGAAATACAATCAGCCGAGGATTCTTTTAGACTTAATTACTTTCTAGTTGTTGTGGATATGGCAATTGCTTCGTTGAAGAATAGATTTGAACAATTAACGACATTTGATAATATTTTTGGATTCTTGTTTGATTCAAAGAAGTTGAGGTCATTGGATGATAATGAATTAAGAGAATGTTTCACTAATTTTATAACGACTTTTTCTCAAGATAGCGTGTCAGATGTAGATTTAGATGATCTTTTTTCTGAATTAAAAGTGTTGCAAATGACTTTGCTAAATGAGTTAATGTCATTAGTTGAAATTTTAGAATTTGTTAAAGTTGCAGATTGTTATCCAAATGGTTCAATTGCTTATCGAATTCTATTGACTATACCTGTGATTGTAGCATCAGTTGAGAGAAGTTTTTCAAAGTTGAAATTATTGAAAACCTACTTAAGGTCATCAATGTCACAAAGAAGGCTTAATGATTTAGTTATATTATGTATTGAGAAGGATATGTTGGACAATATTGATCTTGATAATATTATTAATGATTTTACATCTAGAAATGTACGGAGAAATTGTTTTTCATAAATCATGATCTTCTGTGTATTTTTAGTGCAATTTTCTTATTATTTTGCAGTGTAATATTGTTGTTTGATTGCTCTACCAACTCCTTTGCCTGCTAACTTCGATACTTGAGGCCTCACATGTTGAAGCAAGAAAGCCCCTATCTTTTATGGCATTTCTAAAGCCAACCTGGAATAACAAAAGCCAAAACGACTTCCTTTCTTTCTAGCTATCCCCGTAAAGCGAAAAGGCACCCATTTTTTAGATTGGATCGTGCTTGCTAGCTTCTGAATAGAATATCGACTCCTGTGGTCAGCTTATGATTTCGCTTTTATAAAATGAAGTTCCCAAGACTACTGCTATTGTTATTTTGTTATTACTACTACTATTTTTGGTGATTTTATTGTTAATGATTTTTATAAGATATTATTAGCTGAAGTTATGTCATTTAATATTTGGTTGAGTAGGTAGACTTATAAATTGAGTCATTTATGTTTCATACAAACATATAAATTTTAAGTTTAGATGTTTGTATATTATCGATTTATCGGGGCCCTTTTTTTATAATGTGATGGTGATGCACAAGATACAATTTGGCAAAAAAGTGATGGTTAGCTTTGAACATCAACTTATTTAATTTTGCATGTTCAGCATTATTGTAGTTAATAGGTTTAGTGTTTGGGGGGAAAGGATGAGAAGGTTAAGAATCTGGTTGTTATGGTGTATTGGAGTATTTGATGTGCAAAGAACGATAGGATTTGGAATGGTCAACGGTCATCTTTCAAAAAATTGTGAATAAAGTGGGTAATATGCTACATTAATAAAAACAAATTTGCCAAATGACTGATGATGAGAGTTGGGAGGTTTGGGAGTGCGACAAGAAGTGGTAATACAGTGCGGCAAAAAAAGAGATGTTGGAATGCTAAAAATGTACGTGAACACAACATGTTTTGCAGATAATAATTTCATTAGTGATACAGCGGTCATTCATAATTCAGAAGGAAGAGGGCAATATGGTGTCGCGAACTTGAGAGTCATCTTTCACCTGTATCATAACTATATGAAAAGCTCGGATCAAAAAAAAGAAAAAAAAAACTAAAAGAACAGCGAAACGAGAGGTTGAAGCGAAATTGGATTGTCTGCAAGTATCTGACTCTAAAATTTGATTTTCAACACAATTATTATTTTTATATTTAATTGATATTTATAAATATTTACGACAGAATATATTCAATGTTAGGATTGGCTTTATTTACGATAGAATAGATAGCCTGCTGTTGTGAGGACTCCTTGGAATACGAAGTTTTTCATCACGTTATGATTTAATTGTTAACGGGCTGAAGTTCAATTTGAACCACTCAGTCTGGACTGAGCCCAACATTTTATAAAGGTATCCAATCTTTTACATGCTCCTTACTTTGCAGCCTAAGCTGGCACCTGAGTTGTGAATAAGTTGCTCAAGCCACATAATAACGTCATGTCACGCGTGGCAAGAAAGAATCTGAGCATAGGACATTCTTGAAAAACACATTAGAAGTCTAATAAGAGTTGTTGCGTTAAGCGATAAAGGTCGCCTAGCAATAAAACAACAAACATGCTTTAATACGTACTTTTAAATTGAAGATAGGGATAAACATGGCTAGAAAAGGATAATATCCTTTCATTAGTTGAGTTATCCAATCCAAGTATGATTGTACTTTATACCAAATCAGGATTCCTTAGGTCTATTAATATCCAAAAACCGCAGATGGCAACGCAACAACACAAAAGAAGAGGACCTTGTACTGAAATGACTGGCCAAAGAAAGCCTTCTCCTATTCCATGGTCGGGAAGAATAATTGGCGAAGAGCGTAGGAAACAGAATGCTAGTGTTGATTATGGCTCAGGTGACAATGTGAATATTGATGAGGAAGGTAATTTATTAAGTGGGATTAGTCCAGATGACAATATCAATGTTGACTATAGCCCCGGAGATGGAAGTACTGCGCCTGCAGGTTCACGAACTTTTAACTCTAGCATTGAGGAGGAAAAGAAGAACGATATTACCAAGGACCATCAAGAAGGCAAAGCAAATAATAAATCCGGGAATACCATGATCAACATCAAGAATATTACTGGCGATGATGACAAGAAACATGCTTTCGAACCTAGAAGAATATTACATCCAGATCATGATGAGAACCCACAAGTAAGAGATCGTATTAAACCAGGTAGGCGAAGCAGTTACAGTTACAGAGATGGTGGCCAGTCAGTTATACCTCAACTGGTATGAATCATATATCTATCTGAATATTGTTGTAGTGCTCTTACGTACGTGCTGGTGGTCCTAGAATATTAACCAAGTTTGCATTTTATTTACAACTGACGTTTATAATCCAGAACAGGATTGAAATTGTTGATTTTGTTTGACTTATCATTCCGATAATGCAAATTAAACACTTGGTGCACAATACATTAATTGCTTTTTTTTCGGTTACACGTGCAAAGTTGAGGTCAGGCACCTCCTAAAGAGATCATGAGGTACTGATTAACTGTTTTTGTGATACCTAGAGAGTGGATTTGGCAAAACTGAGCACAGAGTCGTTGTCAAGATATTGCCAGCACTTCAACATTGTAAGATTTCAACTAATAAATGTGGTGTAATTCCAATAAATATTATTAATCATTTGCAATTGTGGTTAGGTGGGCACAAATTCTAGTTCGTCCAGGGAACAAATGCTTGATGCTGCCCAACAACATTTTGTTACGCAGGTGTATCTTTTTACTCTTCTCTTGCTCTTTTCCAACTGTGAATTATCTAACCATCATATTGTTGCAGCCACCATTGGATGAGGAGCAGGTGATCACTGAATTTATTCTTGCGGCCAAGAGATTGAAACAGACAGATTGAGAAGTATTGGAGTATTTTGGTAGCTTTAAGTGAATGTATAGGGTGTTAATAACCTTTAGGATCTGATAAAATAAGATAGTAGACCGAGATAATTACTAAGTCCATTGGTTGAAACATCACAATTTCTGTTGCAATGTTTGCCTAGTTGATTGAGAAAAGCTTGCCCATTATTAGGTACACTTGAAAACAATGGCTCACTAGGCACCACAAATTTGGCATGAACTACAAACTATTGTTTATTTATATGAAAACTCCTTCCCATGATGTCTTCACTTAATGTTCTGTTGAGTACTCCTTGGCACATGTTATGAACTTGTGCCAAGTTCTACGTTAAAACCTTGAGAAGATAGTGAATCTTTTTCTTATTCTTTACAACCTAAGCTAGGCAGCTCTATCGTGGGTGGAGTCGTTGAAGGCGCATGAAACAGCTATCTGCTAAAAGGAATACGAGCACAAATCATCCTTGAAGCATGTTGAGCTAAGGTTCAATAGACTAAGTTTTCAGGCTAAGAATTCGACTCTTTAATTGGACAGGCCGGGTGGAAGTATAATGTATGGTTGGGGTATGAACTCTCACCTGTGAATGCAGCATTGATAAATATTTAGTACTTGTACTGAGCTGCTCTTTGGGTCTTATAAGGCATGAGCGGAGATTGATTTGACTACGATAATGATTTAAAGGCAATGTTTTAAAAATCGGACCAGAAATCGAACTGATCGAATGAAAGGTTTAAGGTTTAAAGGTTCAACCGGTAGTGAACCGCTATAAAACTGAAACTTAATAAATAAGATGAAAATTTTATATGAATAAATAAAAAAAATATTTTATTGAAATAAAAAATATACCAATGTCTATTATTATATAATGAACTAAAAATAAATAAATATGAGTCC
>JAOSBN010000178.1:34375359-34406150 GCA_027563595.1 Erythroxylum suave
GTGACATCTTCGTCATCACCAGAAGCTCCGTCCAGGTTGTACAACTCCCAGATCTACTCTCAAGTTAGCTTCTCCTCGTCTCTACTGCTTTCATGGAGGCGGTAAACGACGGGGAAGACAAGATCGAAGAGAATCGCCTGGAGAGAAGATGATGCCTAGAACCTTCAACGAAATGAGTAATAAAAAATTGAAAATAACCAATCGTTTGTCATACTTTGTATATAACCGGGTACCCGGTTCAACACAGACCGTCCGGTTCTCTAATAAACCTGCCAGTTTTAATATATTAAGGTTATTAGCTGTAAAACCGGACCACTGGCCGATTCAACAATTTTTCGGTCGGACCGCCCAGTCCGGTCCAGTTTTTAAAACCTTGCTTAAAGGTGTTACTGTAAATTTGGATCTTCCAAAACACCTCGTAGGTTAACAAAAAACAAAAAAAGAAAATAAGGGTTATTTATACATGCTCAACTCTATGCCAATTCTACTCAGTCACACATCTTTCCAATCCAATTTATTACATGTACTGCTAAAACTACTCAAAATGTCTACTCCAAGAGCAACTATCTGTACACATAACTAATAACATTTAGTACACAACAATTACAGCTATAGGGGTGGCTTGGCTTCGCTGCTATTTTTCTTTCAAATAAAAACAATCAACTAAAACAAAACCAGAAAATTAGAAACATAAACTGAAACAAAGAAACCAAACTTGTTTGTTTCTTTTTTATTTTTGATTTTATGTTTTTATTTTCAAATTCAAACTATAAAAATTGGTTTTTGTACTTTGTTTCTGTTTTCTAATAATATGATTACTATCAACTAAATATATTTTATTTCATTATTAATATATTAATTACTAATAAGAACTATGAACAATTTAATTTAATATTTTTATTTAATTAACTAAATTTAATTATTTGTATGAATTATGAGTAAGTTAATTTTATTTAAATTTTTAATTAAAGTAAATGAAATAATTTTAATTTAATAATTATTAATAAATATAGCTAAACTTGGAATATCTAATATATAAATTTCAAAAAATTTTGATTTAATAATTAAAATATATTTAAAATAAAATTTAATTTTTAAATAAAATTAATATTTAAGTTATTTATTTTAAATAAGATAATTTTATTAATAATTTATTAATAAATATTTTATAAAAGATTAAAATAAATTTATTAAATTAAAAATAGTTTATCTTTAAGTTTTATTTAATACATAACTATTATTAGTGATAAAAATATAACTATATTGACATTAACAATTAAACAAGTTTTTATTTTTATTTAAAAGGAAAATGAAAATTGAAAACAAAAAATATATAAAAACTAAAACTGCAAAAGAAAAATTAAAGTGGAACCAAACAACCCCTAATTTAATTCATTAATATATTATTAACGAAGTTATGACATAACAAATAACAATTATATAAGTGTAGTATTTTGATTGAGAAAACCTCTCACATTGCAACAAATTTTTAGTTTGTGTTTTTGTAGCCAATCACTTAGCTGCAATTTTAATGTATGCTATTATATTTAATTAACAAAGGTATTCTTCATCTTTATTTATTATGTTAATTACATTTTATGTTTTAATACTACAGGTAAAATCTTTTAAATAATTACAATGTAGTTGAAATTATGATAAGATTATAACTATGGAATTCAATATATATATATTTATTCTTTTCAAATTATTCCTAGTTATATTTTCATCGAAGACGTGATATTAATTAAATGATAAAAATAGTACGTATTATATTTCTTTCTTATTAAGAAAGTAATTGATCTTATAAATCAATGTATGAAAATACTTAAACTAATGTGTAGATACTTATTAAAAAATAAGTTTATTGAACTGACCTAATTATGAGGTCCCTAAATAAAATATTACTTATGTGTCTATGGATTTCTTGATTATAATAGTTGTATAATTTATCCTTAGACTTGAGATTACCAAGGTATCTTATGTGAAAATTATTGTCTTTTGATGCTACTTATAAATTGTCCAATATAGGGTAATTCAGTCAGTACTACTTGGATGTAGTATAAACTATTAGGAGGTAGTTGAGTAATTCAATAAATGATTCATCACTCTAAAGTAATTCGAGAAAATGTTCTACAGTTCTTGATTAGTAGTGATTTATGGAATTCTCTGGTCAAAATGAATTGACATTTGAAAGGGTATTTTCAAATATCAATTTGAAATCAATTATCAATTAACAAGAACGAACATGATTGGATTCAAAAGAGTAGATAATATATTATACTCTACCAAATCAGAACATTGAATGATGATAACATTAAATTATACATCATTACCATACAAGGACAGGTTAAGTCAAAACAATTTGACATTCATGATATTTGGGTAGTCATGATATGTCGTTAGATGTCAATCTTGATCTACAATTATAAATTGTTTAATTAGAGAATTGAAGATAAATTAAAATGAGTTTTAAGTTAGTTAATTCTAATTATGAAAATTAGAATTATAATTTTTAACGATTTTCAATATATTAGGATCCTAATGAGTTACACATAAAAAATAGTTTAAAAGAGAAATTAATTTTAATTAAGTTGGAACTTAATTATAAATTTTGATAAAATTTAGAGATGGAATATAGTTATAATTAGAATTTGCCTTTAATTATAATTGATGTATTTAATTTTAATAAAAATTAAAATCGTGATGCTTTTTCTATATATAGGAATAAGGGAGCTAATTCTCCTACTAATTCCTCTCATAGGGTTTAGTGTTTCTGACTCCTCTTTAGATACTATTAAAGGCAGGATGCGTAAACAATTTGTGATTGACAAATCAAAAAACTTTCAAAAGATTACAACAGAAATGTTGAATCAGGTACAATTTTATATTTCTATTCGATTTTTCAAGTTATTTAATTATTAGGATCCAATCAAAAATTGTAAAATTTTATTTTTTAGTTGTAATTATGATTTGATTATGATTGGTTTCCTAATATTAGTATCAGAGTCTCCTTTAATTGTTTAACGTGAATTAATTACTTAATTGTTATTGATTTGATAAAAAAATTAAGTTTGGAAATCAATTTTATTTTATTAAGGTTAATGATTTAATTAATTGTGAAACTATTTTTTGGAAATTTTTATGTGCGTCTCCTTTCGTTTTTCTTTGCTTATGGAAATCTAAAATCTAGAACCTAGATTATTTTAATTAAATACTCAGAGCAAAGGTGTCTTGCCTCTCGTTTTCTCTCTCAAGAGTGCAAGTTTTGGTCCTGCCGCGATTGTGCATGGTGAGTTTTTGGCAAGTAAATTTTCTTTGATCTTTTTTGTTGTTGTTTTTCTGTAGCATGGATTTGGGCTTTCAGAAACTCTCTATCCGAGAGAAAGAAAATGCCGAGTTTATGATTCCCACGGAGGATATCCAAAAAGATGAGATCAATTATGATCTGTGTTTGCTGGGAAAATTGGTTGGGGAACGAGCGATTAATGCCGAGGCTATGGAACGGACTTTGTTGAGTCTTTGGCAACCTATGTGGGGAGCGTGCATCAAACCAATGGAAGAAAACAATCTATATATCATCCAGTTTTATCTTCATATCGATATGAAGAAGATGTTAGCTGGAGGACCGTGGTCGTTCTATAAATGTATTTTGTTAGTTCACCAATGGAAAGAAGGGGAGAACCCAGCGGATATAGAATTCATTCACACTGATATTTGGGTACAGTTCCATGGTCTCCCAATGGGTATGACTCTACTCATAGACGCAACTCATGGAATAACTATATGCGTGTTTGGATTCGTATTAATGTGGAAGAACCCCTTATGCGGAAGAAGAGTATACGTAAATAGGAAGCTGAACCTATGGTGATAAAGTTCAGTTATGAGCGTCTGCCTATCATCTACTATCTTTGTGGTATCATAGGGCATAGTGAAACTTATTGTCCCAAGTTACTTGAAAGGCCAGAGGAGGAGATTTGTCGTGAATGGCCGGAGGAAATTTAGGTGGAAGTGTGTGCCAGGAATGCAAGGAGAAAGGTTCAATGGAAACGTGATCCTGGGAATGATCTTGGGGCCGATTTTGTTGCAACGATTCCGGATTTCAAATCTTCGCAATCTGCAGCTAAAAATCCTCACAGGATAGGGAATAATTTTTCTTTCTTTCCTAAGAAGATAACGCCAAAGTCCAATGTAGATTATGCCTCTCAATTGGGCCACAATTACCATGCATCCAGTGGAAGTTCAACCGAAAAGGCCCCAAATAATAACCCTGGATAGAACGACAAATAAGCTGTGGTTATGGACATTGTGGAAAGTAAAAAACGCCCCAGACAAGGTAACACAGAAGCTAGCTCAGTAGACGTGATGAACACAAGCGATACTGTTCTGCCTCAACTCCCATACAAAGTATCAACGGCCGGTCTTGCTCAGTAGACCCGCCGAGAACCATGAGTTATATAACCTGGAACTGCCATGGCTTAGGCAACCATCAGACAATTCGGGCATTGAAGGACCTAGTTAGGTTTAATAAGTCTTGTATTCTTTTTTTAAGTGAAACTATTGCGAACTCTGTTAAGGTTGACGAAATAAAAAATATGTTAAAGTATGATTTTTGTTTCTGTGTTGATCGGATTGGTTGTAGTGGCGGCCTGGCTGTGTTTTGAATGAATGATGTATCTGCTACTGTCACAGGATTTTCTAATAACCATATTGATCTTATTATTGATGACTCGACTACTCCCAAATGGCGGCTTACAGGTTTCTATGGCTTCCCAGAATCTAATAGAAAACGAGCTAGTTGGGAGCTTCTCCGTTCCCTTTCACGACTTCATAGCATTCCCTGGGCTTGTTTTGGAGATTTTAACAATCTTCTGTCCCTTAATTACAAATTAGGTGGAGTGGAGTATCCTAGCTCTTTACTGGAAGGTTTTCGTCAATGTATCACGGACTGTAATCTGATTGATATTCCCCTTCTTGGCTTTGTGTATACTTGGGAGAGAGGAAGAGATATAAACTCGCTTACTTTAGAGAGACTTGATCACGCTTTTGTTAATGAAGATTGGATGGTTATTTTCCCCTTTCACAAGCTACATAATTTGGTGTGTGCTACTTCTGATCACAACCCTATCAAATTAGTGGTTGTGTGTCGTCTCCCTGCTAAGAGGATTAGGCGATTTAAATTTGAGAATAAATGGTTAGCATAGGAGGGTTTTTTGGATTTTGTTTCAGGATTTTGGGCTGACAATAATGATTTGAATATCCTTCCCAGGCTTTAGAAATGCGGCAACAGTTTGCTCAACAGGTAGAAGCAGCTTGGGAGTAATTTCTCTGAGCGCATTCAAGTCCTTAAGAGGAACGTGAATTTAGCTCGCCAGAACGATCAGCATGATTCCTTTTGGACGCAGAAAACTGAACTCAATCGGCTTCTTGCCCAGGAGGATATTTATTGGAAGCAACAATCAAAGACCTTTTGGATGAAGTATGGGGAGGCCAATTCAAAATATTTTCATGCGCAAGCCTCCAAAAGGAAAAGATTGAATCATATTACTTCACTTATTGATGATAATGGTCAGCAGGTCTCGGGAGATGAGGGTATAAGCAATGTTATTCTTGACTATTTCACTCAGCTTTTTTCAGCTTTAAGAGGTTCTGATTTTCGTCATTTTGCTTCTATTAATTTAGTGGTAAGGTGAGAGGATAACGACTCGCTTTTAGCACCATTACAGATGGAGGAGTTCAGGAAAGCGATGTTCGACATGCATCCGGATAAGGCTCTTGGACCTGATGGTCTAAACCCGACGTTCTTTAAAAAATGTTGGCATATAATAGGGACGGATATTTTTAACAACTGTCGTACTTGGATGGAGCAACATGAGTTTCTCGATACTCTAAATGACGCGGTGATTGTTTTGATCCCCAAAAAAGATAATCCTAGTTGTATGAAAGATTTAAGTCCAATAGCTTTGCGTAACGTCCTTACAAACTTATGGCCAAAGTTATCGCAAATCGACTCAAAAGCCTTCTTCCTACAATAATTTTTCCCATGCAAGCGGCTTTTGTACCAAGGCATCTCATCACTGACAATATCATGGTGGCTTTTGAAATTATTCATTACATGAGGAATAAAGGGAAGGGAAAAATTGGAGAAGCAGCTCTTAAAATCGACATTAGTAAAGCATATGACAGAGTCGACTGGGATTACTTACAGTTTATCTTGTTAAAGTTGGGTTTTGACAGAAAATGGGAGGAGCTTATTATGGTGTGCGTCACTACTGTCTATTATTCAGTGGAATTTAATGGAACTGATGCGGGGACGTCTAGGAAAGGTTGGGAAAAGGATAGAAAAGATTCGACAAAGTTTGGAGAGTTTTTGGACTTCTCGGGTAAAACTTTGACAAGAAAGTTTAGGTCATTTTCTGGAAAGTAGAGGTAGAAATGGTGGTTGGTGTAGTATGGAAAATTGTAGAACTTTTTGTGCTAATGAGTTTAGACATGAGAATCGGACGATTTGGTTAAGGGACGAGTGAGTTATGGGGGCTCGAAGGTGACTGCGTATCGATTAGACGTTTATGGGAAAATTGGGAATTCTGGAAAAATAAAAGATGAACCGATACAAACAGGCATTGGATTCTTCTAACTCATTCTTTAAAAGATGATTTCAAAAAAAGAATGAATCAATTTGGATGAGGGATGAACGATTTATGGCTATTTAAATTCAGGACATTTTCTAGGAATCGGTATAGGAATTTTTGGCGATAGGGTAGAATCGGGTATAGGATCGGTTAGTTTTGTGGGATCGGTTCCTGGGAATTTTGGTGAGCGTTTGTACTTGGAAGTGTCTTCTTTCAGATGGTTCAATGCCTGGAATGATTGAAGAGCAATAGTGTAGCTTAGGACAAAATTCTAGAAAACTAAACTGATTGTTCTCGGGTAGAACACAATCAAGCAAAACAAACAAGATACGGATTATTTTCGGAAAATAATCAAACCCAGCTGTTTTTGGAAAACAAAAAAAGCCTAGACCAATGATTTGCCAAAAGATTGAAAGAAAACTCTCAAATTTTCTGATATTTTTTTGAAGATAAAATTGGACAAGGAAAGGACATGAATCTCAGCAGCTTAAAATGGAAACTATCCTGTCTTTTGAGCTGCTGGTTCAAACCTGTACAATAACACACTAAACCAAAACTGAACCAAACATAAATCTACCCTTTAAGTCTCCAAATTAGCTGAAAATAGGAGACAAAAAGGTTAAACCAATCGGCTCAAATTGGCAACAAAGACAATAAACCGAAACAATCATAATCCAAAGTCCAACCGGCCAAAATAATACAAGCCAGACCAAACACATAAAGTGAACATAAAGTAAAGTTCAAATGACTTAATATAAAATTTAAATGTCTATATTTTCTTGTAGCAACATGGCGGCCTTTTGCTCACCAAAGGGGCCCAAAATGGCTTGAAACTTCATCGCGAATTCTAGCCCAACTTCTTCTATCTTCAACCGGATCATCAACTTTACTTGGGGCAGCTTCTTTGTCTTGATCTTTTCCCTCAAATCCCATGGCCTCTAAGTCTTGTAATGCTTGTGGAGATGGTCCTCCATCAGGAACTAAAGTTGGCCCTATCATACCTAAGCGTGGACTGCGGCAAGAAGATCCGTTGTCTCCATATTTATTTATCCTATGTGCTGAAGGTTTATCTACACTACTACAGAGGAATGAAGCATGAGGGGACATACGTGGAGTCACCATTTGTCCAGATAGTGCTAGCGTCTACCATCTCTTTTTTTACAGATGATAGTTTTCTTTTCTTCGTGCAAATGTGAGGGAAGGAAAAAATATTAAGAGGATACTCGCCATATATGAAGCACCTTCGGGATAGGCGATCAATTATCAGAAGTCTGGTATCATGTTCAGCTCTAATGCCAAACATATTGATAGGAATGCTGTGGAGGCCATTCTAAGGGTATCTACTTCGATTGACCATGGAAGATATCTAGGTATCCCTTCGCTAATTGGGAGATAGAAAAAACAAGTCTTTGCCTTCATTAAGGATCATCTTAGCAAACGTATTGTGAGTTGGAAAAATAAGTTGTTGTCCAGACCAGGAAAAGAAGTTGTTATCAAGACAATTGCCCAAGTTTTGCCTGCTTATTGCATGAGTGTCTTCCTTCTTCCCTGAGTAACTTGCGATGAAATACAAAAAATGATGAATTCCTTATGGTGGGTATCGGGCAAAATTAACAAAAAGAACATACACTGGGCGAGCTGGGATCGTCTTTGCACTCCAGAAAATATGGGATCATGGGCTTTCGGGACCTTCATTGTTTCAACCTCTCCATGCTCTATAAACAAGCCTGGCAGTTTATTGCTTATCCTGACTCACTTCCAAGTAAAATTTTTAAAGCTCACTTTCCTGCTGGCAGCTTTCTGGATGGAAAGGATTGGGCTAATTCAAGTTTCATTTGGAGGAGCATTTATGTGGCTAAGGATCTACCGCGTCATGGTGTTCAATGGAGACTTGGAGACAGAACATCAATTGATGTTTTTCAGACCCCTGGATTAGTGATGCAACTGACTTTTCATTACCTCCCCTCCCATTCAAGATTTAGGTAATTTGAAAGTGCGAGAGCTTTTCAACGAGTATGGTTCTGGTTGGGATGTACAGCTACTAGAAGGGGTGCTAACGCCTTATGATGTTAGACGGGTTTCTAGAATCTAAAGTGCTCTTTCAAAGCCCTCAGATCAATTGATATGACATCATAGTAGGGATGGTTTCTACTCAGTCAAAATAGGATACAAACTGGCTCTTAGTTTGTTTACTGATATCGCGAATTTTTTCATGGAGAAGCCTTGGAATCGTTTATGGAACTTGTCTATTCCCCCAAAGGTTAAAGATTTCACATGGCGCTGGCTTCGGGAGTTTATTCCATGCAAATCGTTGCTATAGAGGGTTTATATCGGTGATGAATCACCACTGGTGTGTCGCCCTCTGTCACCATTGGCGATTGTGGTCATTAGTAAGGTTATTTGCCCATAATTGACATTGAATGGAGACTACGGTTAAACTCCAGTAGGAAGCATTAGCGATGGAGCGGAAAAGTAATATAAAGAGAAGGCGACGACATTCCAGAAAAGGAAAACCTTAATCTAAAAAATGATGGGACCAAGTGTCCATAGTAGATGCTACTAATGCATGCAACACACATGCCGGTCAACGATGCAGATCGATTGGGGTGCGTGCATCACATGGTAGACAAATCCCACAATTTCTTATTTATTTTTTATATGTTTTAAGTGCTAATTTTAATTAAATTAATTTAGTTTAAGTTCTTAATAAATTGAAAATTTTCTAAATATTTGAAAATTGTTTTCAAAAGGCAATTATTATAAGGAATATTTTGGAATTTAGTTTAATTTTTCAAGAAGTTGGATTACTAAATTAAATTAGTTATTAAATCAATAATTAGAATGAAGCAAAGGTTTAATGGATTTTTTCATAATTAGATTATGTTAGGAATTATTAATATAATGAGAATATATTACTTTTTATGAGACCCAATATTTTTAAAATTTCAAATTCCTTAATTAAATATTAAGTATATTTTAAGAACATGATAGCTATAATGGATTATTTAAGAATAAAATCATAGTTTTATTTATTGTAAGACTTGTTTAGGAAACTAAAGGTCCTTTAAACCTAAATATATTTTGTCTTGAATTAATAGGTCCTACTTACTAAATTTGCATAATTTGGATGAGCAAACTTATGATCATATAAATTTAGAGGCAGGGATAGGAATAATATATGTGATAAATTTTGCAAAGAGTTGTCATCTAATGAATCTAGGAGTCAAATAAAATATGATCGATAAAGTTATTATCTACTTAATTTAAATTTAGTTGGTTTATTGATCAAACTCAATTTTAACTATTTTTGAATGGGGTCCTAGCCCATTAAGAAATTATTTGATAATTTTTTAATTTAATAGTGAGGGCTATTATTTTGTATGAAATAGTAGGAGCAATCAAATATTTATTAAAGTCCTTATTTTATTTGATTTTATGGTATAAACTACTTACTCCCTGTTATCAAAAGAAGATGAGTACCAATTTGACATTAAGGAGAATTATGGATGCTAATAAGCTAACTAGACCTAATTTCTCAAACTAGTTCAACTTGAGAATTGTTCTCAGGTAAGAAAAGAAGTTGTATGCACTTGATACTACTATTCCATTAGAGCTTAGTTTGAATGCTATCAATGAGGTTTGGGAGAGATATCAATGTTATACGAATAACGTTGAACAACCTACAAATGTGATGTTGGCTAGCATGTCTACGGAGCTTCAGAGCCAATATGAGAACATGGATGCTTATGATATAATTTCACATTTCAAGAAGTTGTTTGGCACACAAAGTAAGGTAGAGAAGTACCAATTCTCAAAAGCATTATTTAAATTTAAAGAGGTATAAAGATCTTCAACTAACCTACACGGGCTAAAGATGATTAGTTATATTGAAAAATGAGGCCAATTAGGTTTTGTCATGGATCATGACTTCAGCATTAATTTGGTGTTGTAGTCTCTTATTTTGAGCTTTTCACAATTTGTTATAGGCTTCTATATTAATCAAAAGGATATGTCATTGCCTAAACTGTTGATTATGATCAAGACTATAGAGGGGTGCATTAAGTAGGAAACAAATTTTTTTTTATATTTTGGATTCTTCTAAGAGCAAGGAAAAGGGCTTTAAGAAGAATAATAACAAAAATTAGAAGGCTTCTACTAGAGTAGTAAATTCAAAAGGTGTGGTTAAGAAAAAGATATATGACAAGGGCACATGTTTTTACTATGGAATTAATGGACACTGGAAAGGGAACTGGCTAGTTTATTTTACTACCCTAAAAGATAAGAAGCTTAAGGAAGCTATTTCTTCATATATGTTTATAATTGAGATCAATCTTTCTACTTTTGTTCCATATTCTTAGGTATTAGATACTCGATGTAGTTCTCATATTTACAATAACATGTGTATGTTAATGTGAAGTAGATTGTTGAGGAAAAGCAAAAGTGGACCTACGGGTAGGTAATAGAGTTGGCTTGTTGCATTAGTTGTAGGAACTTGTAGTATAGCTTTACATTTTGGCTTTGAAATATAACTAATTATTATTATTATTTTCTTGTTGTTATTAGAAACATCATTTCTATTTTCATTTAGATTTGAATGGATTTGTCTTTATTATTAAGAGTTGTTCTTTTTATGAAGATGATGTTTATTATGGATCTAGATTACTAACAACTTGTTTCTATGAATTAGATCTTGAAAGGTCAATACTTAATCACAAGTAGTAAGAAAAGAAATTTAAATAATCAAAATCGATCTTATTTATGACATTGTAGGTTATGTCATATCAAAGAAACTAGAATTACAAAGTTACATAAAGAAAGATATTTGGATCCTTTTCATTGTGAATCATATGAAACTTGTGAATCTTATTTGTTGGGAAAGATAATGTAAATTTGTGGGGTATCCAAAAGAGTATCAGATATCAATTTTCCCATCCTCTTGAGCAAAAGGTGTTTATATCAAGACATGTTACATTCTTAAAAAGAGAATTTATTCTTAAGGAAAGTGGTGAGAGTAAGGTAGAACTTAGAAAAGTTCAAGAGCCGTAAATTCACATCTGGATAGAAGAAGAATCTCAAGTTAATACATATTGATTGAATTTTTTCCTAAGTGTGTCAATTATGAATTAATCACAAGTGCTCGATATAGTTATAAGTACAGGTTGATCCCACGAAGGTGATAAATACTAGTAGTTATCATTATCTTCTTATCTAGTCTACGAATTTGATTTGATTTTTAATTAAAGAAAATAAAACTTAAACAAATTAAATAAAATAAGAAGTAATATTGAATCAAAGAAATAAAGAATTCATTTAGAAACTTATTGATATAAAAAATTAATTTCTAGGTTATGAATTCCCCTTAAAACTTTAGTTAGATGATCTTTTATTATGTAATTGTTTTACTGACTATTAAACTATGGAAATAACAACTAATCCTAAAGTTATCAACCAAATTACTCAGGTTAAATTTTATCGAATTGTGTTACCGAATTATGAATTTCGTTATTAGGTTTGACCTTAATATAAAGGATTTATATTGTGTTATCTTTAGGGTTGTGATCAACTCATTTCAATTATAGTAGATCTATTCATAAAATGATTTCTCAATCTCTATGTTATGGAATTATATTATGCACTAATATTCCAAATCTATTAGAACATATTTTAAACACGTAATCTAACCGCAATAGATCAATCAAAATAACTGCATTAAATAAAAGAATCAAAACATGTTAAAGTGTAAATTCTTCTTACTTATACGCTAATGAAATTTAGTCACACATGGTAGGAAATAAAATTCAATATAAATGAAAAGAAAAATGAACACAAAGTGAAGGGGTTCGTAATTCTAAATCTTTTATCTCCTATCAAATGTTTTTTTGTAAGGTAGAGGTCTGATCTTGTATTCTCTTTGATCTTTTGATGATTTCTTTATGTTTTCCACTTCTTTCGATCAAAATCGACCCTTTAGTTTCCTCTCAAGGTCTTTGAACATCTATACATGTCTACTCCCCTATTTTGTCTATGAACACGTCTTTTTATAGTAATTTTTAAGATAATGGGTAATGCACAGCCTAATACACAACAACGTATTAGACCTTGTATAACCCAGAAAAAACCCAAAATTTGTGATTCTACGTAGCCTGAGAGAATGCATAGGCTGATGAACGGTTGTCTATAATAAATGGGCTGATAAACAATCATCTATCCCTTCTTTGCTTCAAATCTTTGTTTTATGTCTCATTTTCATCCAAAACTTTCTCTTTTAAGTTCGTGAAGCAATTATAACTTATAAACACACTTAAAACAAATTAAGTACCAAATATACAATAAAGTAAAAAATATCAAGCAAAAATAAATCAAATATGGGGTATAAATATAGTTAATTATGAATATATAAAAAACATAAACCTTTACACCCTTACTAAGATTTCAAAAAATTGACACAATTAAACAATAAATTTATGCAATTAAACACAAACCCAGTCTTAATTAATGTGATTAATAATTAATTAACCTAATTAAACATAAAAATTATTACAATTAAACACGTAGTGAGTAGAAATCTCAAAGTTTTGCAATTAAAGTTAAATTCGAACCTAATTTGTAGGCCATTCATCAAATTAAATGATGAAATCAATTAGGTAAAGATTAAAACCAACTATTAAACAATAATCAGACAATAAATCACAAAAATTTGCCTAACTCCTTGAGTTCTCAATTCAAGCATTTTCACTCATAATTATGCTAAATAACACAAAACATCTAATTAAGCATGTGTAAAAAAATTGAAATTGATAAGAGTCCTTACTTTGGTGACGATAGATTGCGAGCAAAATGCAAAAATTATGGTTAAAGAAAGCAAAGGTGATGATAGCAGTAAGAGAGGGAAAAGAAATAATGAAAAATCTGAGAAGTTAGGGCTTTTTAAGGTGTACCACGAGAGTACATGATCTAATACACGACTATTTATCAAACTGTGTATTTCACTGAGTTACAACTTTTTGCCGGTTTAAAAGTTTTGGTACATGGGAGTGCATCAAAGTTTGTAAAATTTCAATAGTGTACCCAGAGATCAAGTAACTCTTTGTAAATGTGGGCAACTTTAAAGTTAATGCTCAATCCTGAAAATTCTGCACTTTAACAATATGACCTATAAGACACATTCCCCTATAGTTCAATATGAGCAGTGACTATTTTCAAGAACACCCAGAGAATCAACTCAACTTGGACATCAAACACAAATTGCATTTATAATTAGTTGATCTTTTTATCTTCTTCAAAAGATGATGTTCTCCTCAACACCTTTTTATACATTGAATCCTAGTTAGATTTTTGTTTCACATGAAACTCATTATAATGGTGTAATAGTTTATGCTATTGTGAATATATTATCATTTAATTTTTTAAAAACAAAGTAATATGAAAATAAAACTAACTTATAGGTTGCCTCCCATGCAGTGCTTCTTTATGGTTATAAGCTTGACGTATCTTTTTCATTCATGGTGGCTTATATAAATTGTGTTTCTATAACCTTACTATAGGTTCCATAACTTACAGGTGGGCTACTTTCTAATGCTTTTGGTCACTCTTGTCCTTTGGTTTATTTCTTTAAATTTGTAATAGTTCTTTTGGATCCTTATATGCAGAGCCATGCAAAACATCTTAACACAACTCATTAGCCTTAATAGCATCCAAAAATTCAAGAGAATTACTTTTGACATCAGAGGGTCTAAATTTAACCTCTTTGTCCTCTACTTTCAAAGTTAACTGCATCATCATCAATAGTTGATTTTACAGTTGCTAGGAATGGTTGCTTGAGGACTGAATGGATTTCTAAATCCTCTTTTATGTCTATAATTATAAAGCTAGTTGGTAATGTGAAATTATCAACCTTAATAGGTACATCCTCTATGATTTCCTTAGGACATTTTAATCTTCTATCAACCATTTGAACACATATCCTAATTGGTTTAAGTTCTCCTATCTTAATTTTTTTGAATAAGGTATAAGGCATCATAGTTATACTAACCCCTAAATCAAATAAAGTGTTATCCACTCTTAAACTACCTATAGTATAAGGGATATAGAAATTCCCTGGGTCATTTTGCTCTTTTGGTAGTTTTTTCTTCTTACTGGAGCTCTCTTGATTTAACGCTTTAGTCTTTAACTTGTTTAACTCCTCCTTATTTAGTGTTGTCTCTTTCAATGATTCAGTACTCTGCAATTTTTGTAAAAGAGGTTCAACAAGGGAAATTCATCTTTTCAATTGTTCTAAAAGATCAAGTCCCTTTTCTAACTTTGCCTTAAATGATTTTCTCTTTCCTCTGATAAGATATAGAAGTGTAAGTAGATTTTCCTTAACTATCTTAAAGTAAAATACACATTAAGCTTTCTAGTGACTCACAATAGTCACTTCCTTCTCCTCTTCTTGGAGCTTTTTCTTAGTAGTTTGGGTGGTTTCCATTATTCTCCCTTAGGATTTGTCTCTATTGTACTTAACAAATTCCTCTTTAGTCTCACTGTCACTAACTTTGCCAATTGGTCAATTATAACCTCTAAGTTTTGTATGGATGCATCCATTTGTTGATGTTTTATCTTTGATTCTTGAATTAATTCCATAATCAAGTCATCTATATTAGGCTTCCCTAGTTAAGATGCTTGTTCTTAGAATCCAGGTGGAGGGTTGTTTCTTTATTATCCTTGATTACCCCACGAAAAGTAAGGGTGATTCCTCCAACTAGGATTGTAAGTATTACCATAAAGATTATTTTGGGGTCTCAAATTATCCCCCAAATAATGCATTCGTTATGGCTAAAGTGATTGACATTCTTGTCCTTAGTGATTAAGCCCACATGCTTCATGCTACATCTCCCTTCCTTGTGGAGTCGTAGTCAGTTTATGTATCTTTTTGCTAGGCCTTCACTTGAATTAAGTTGAGCAAGTTTTAATCTTATAAAACCCTTAATGCTTCGTAAGTGTACGGGTTGTCATAAGCATACTAATTGAGGAGTCAGTCCCACAAGGAATTAGTGAACTAAATGAATCCTAAATTAGTATAAGGTCCATAAATTGTAATTACAATGAAAATAAAAATAAGCAAAAAAATTAAGCAATTGAATATGGACCGATTGAAATTGTAATTCTAAGTTAACGTGAAGAAATTAAGATTAAGCACAACCAATGAACAAATTGAAAATCACACAAGGAAGATTAACTAATTGTGAGAAAAGTGGATTTAGCCTATCATCTAATGCTAACTTGATTACTTTTGAGTTAATTCGGTATCGGCCCTAGAATCTTAAAGGGTGAATTATTCTCTCTCTAGTTCTAATATTTAAGCCCTAAATTATAAACCCTAATTGAATTAAATTAAGGAATTTGCAATCTCTTAATTAGCAAATAACCTACACATCCAATTAGATCTTAACCACTCTAATAGACAATCGGTTCCTTACACTAGATCTCTTTTCGAATAAATTCCCGATTTGATTGTTTGTGTGATCTATTAGATTGTTTAACTCTCATTACCCAACCTAATCATTTTACTATGGCTTTACTCTCTCGATTTATTACTGAAGCATGCAAATATGCCAAAAAATCACAATACCCATCACATTAACATCAAAAGCAATCAAATTAACATTGTTTTAAGAATAAATCCCTAAAAGAGTTTAAAACCTCCTTAAACCCCAATTAATCATCATCATATCCATCTCATATATCAAATGAAAGAAATAACAAGATGGAATGAGAAAGATTACCTGGAGTGGACTGAGAATGGCAGCAACAATAACAACAACTTGTTCTTCTCTCCTCTTCCTTGGTTCTTTCCAAAATTGGCAAATGGAGGCTCTCTAGATTAGGTCATTCTTTTTGTCTTTTATAGCCTAAAGCCTTTTCAGGTAAAGACTAGGTTTTACCCAGGCCCAAATGTTTGAAATAACTATAAGAAAACGAGTTTGGAAGTAGTACCCATGTCTGTTATTGTGCCTGTCAAGATTATGATAGGTATGTCACGATCATGACACTCGAAATTGGGCTTCTATCATAATGGTGATAGATAAGTCATGATCGTGACCTACTCCTATTTGACTTTTATCACAATCATGGCCCTGGTTGGGTTGTTTTTGTCACGACCGTGACCTTGACTCCTCCTCTGAGCTTTCTCCAAATCTTCTTCGATCTTCTTTACCTAGTCTTAAACACAAACAAACACATCGAAAAACCTCAAATGCATAAAATTAAAGCCTGATAACATGCTTTGAATCATATAACACTCAAAAACACAAACACATAGTCACATTAACATAATTCTAAACCTAAACATGCACAAATCTCTAATTAACAACTAAAAATATACTAAATTACTCACTAAAACATAATGCAACCTATAACAATCAACATCCCCACACTTGAACTTTTACTTGTACTTAAGAAAAAAAACAAAAAAAACACAAACATACCAAACAATAACACTTAAGCATGTATATGTAATAATGGTATAATGGCCTTAAACTTCCCGAAACTAATTTAACTTCAAACACAATCCTTCAGGTTGCTCTAACTTATTAACTTATGAAATCTGTGGCTAAACACTTCAAATTAAATTTACATACTAATGAAGATCTTATTGTCAAATTCATTCACCCCCATCACTTGTACACACACAGTGATAATTATTTAGTCAATCAAAATTGTAACTATCCCTAGATAGCATTTCATTAAAATTCAAGCTATACACAAAGATTAGTATATTTTATTTTCAAAGTACTATTTTTGTTAATTTTTATTGACATTGACCTAATATTTTGATGCAAAAGCAAACATTTATGATGAATGTTCCCCTATTACTTAACTAGGTTATGTTTTATTAATTTGCTTAGTTGGAATGTCAATTTAGTCTTTTGACAAGAAGGAAAATATTTATGTCTTAACTAAGTCACATTCTCAAATAGCTACTAGCTCTATTCATAACTCAAAGGCTAGCAAAATAGTTATTTATTTAAGAAATATACATTTTTTCCTTTTTTCCACTTTTTTTTGTCTACCTCATTTCTTACCTAATCATTCTCATAAAAGGATAATAACGAAGCCACTTATTCAATTGACCTAAGATTATAAATCTATATGGAAAATTCCTAGGGTGAAACATCATATCCTAATTAACATCCATATTTAACCAAAACGATGTAAGAAACTAATTTCATAAGCTAATAAATCTTTACAACTTAGAGGATTATGATCAAAGCTAAACTGATTCCACTAAGTCCTAGCCATTGACACATTCACACTAGTCACATTGTGAAAACCTAAACAAGACCAACATACAACATGTAAAATTCACACTTAAAATAAAAACATACAATGCATGCAACCCTCCCCACACTTGGACAACACATTGTCCTCAATTAGAAAAGAACAAATAACATATAAGGCGGGAATAAAAACAAATGGAAAGGAAAACATAAGAACAAATTAAAATAAAAATAAAAAGACAGGGGTTAGAGCATAAAAATCTGTCATAGCAATTGAGGTGGTGATGGTGATGGTATTGGAGGTGGGATCTCCACATATTGAGCAACAAAGTATTTGTAGATGCCTCGAATGTCTCAAAATTTTCTTCTTTTCTCCTTTGTTATCTCCTTTAACACCTTGCATTTTCTGAAATTGCCTTATTAGTATCTGAAATTGCATTGAGTACCTTCTCTGATCCAACTGTCTCTTCCTCTCTAGATTCTTCATTGGTTGACTCCTCGTTTTTTTGTTACGATGGTGTCGAACTTGAAGTAGCCTATCCCACCCTATTCTTAACATGAGATTTTGCCCTAATATCTCTAAGTTTCATATTGTGGACTTTGAGATCTTAACTCTTGTCAAGTGACAAGTGTTAAGGAACTTAGGAAAATGCATAGTTAGTGCATCGCAATTAACACCATAATACTCTGCAATAGTCGTAACCAGGTACCCTATGCCCATATTATTGCTTCTTTTCTTCAGAGTGGCAATAATGGCATTAAATATGTGAGTGGAGGTGCAAACGTGGATTCTATGGTCTATGCACCACAATATGAAAAGTTTCTTCACTGAACACTTATTACTTTCACTTTTGTCAAACATGGTTTGACACATGAACTTATGTAATAACAAGTGCTTGGGACTACGAATTATGTTATTATGGGTATTTTTAGCATCAAAATTCTCCAACCTAGTCAATTAAGCTCAATAGCATGTGACACAGAAGTCATCGTGCTGCTCCACTATGGTTGACTCCGAGAATAAATCGATTTCTCATAAAATTTCATAGTTTAACTCATATGGTTGACCTAGCAACCAAAACAATAGATCCACAGGGTTAACTTGCTCAAATTGGATGGAGTTGAAGAATTTTGGGGTGAGTTCTTCATAAATTCCATAGTTAAAAAGCATAAATTTCTCCTAATAAATACTTGCCCCTAAGTTTTCAACCCATTCTCTTAATTCAATTCCCTTTAATATTTCAAATTCCAAATATTGAGGTACAATAATTTTTTCCAAACTAAGGGTTTGGAAATAGTTACCTTCTTCCTTTGATTAAATCAGTGCTCTATAATTCGCTGCTTGGTTCTTCTATCCATGGCTTGACACTTGAACTTTGCCTTTTGGTTGAGCATGTTTAATTGTTTTCCTTAATTCTCGGTCCCATTTTGAGTGAGAGGTGTGAAGAATTTAGAGAGATAAAGACTTCTGTAGAGAAAAGGGAGAGTATTTGAGAGTTTGATTTTAGAGAGAGAGTGAGAGAGTGTTATGGGTAAGAAAAGTACGAGTAAGGATGAACATATAAGTTAGGAAGGAGAAATTAGGGGTAAAATTGGAAAAAATAACGTAAAAATTGTGTGTCCTATTATGCTCCCTCTATAAGTCATGATCATGACCTTGTGACAGAAGACTCAGAAATGGGTCATGATTGTGGCATTGAACATTTTCACCCTTCTTTCTCATTTTTGATTTTTTCCTTTGTGTCAATCACGAGTCCCTTCCCCATCTTATATTTGCATCGTCACCTCATTGTTTTCCCTTCTACACCATTCCCATGTATTGAGAAAAAGAGAAGGATAAAGAAAACCTAAGTCATACTTATGCTTGATTTTTTTAAGGTGTTCACTTATATCAAAAACACCAAAAAATAGAATTGAAATACTAATCTAATATGAAAGATGGAACAACAAAAAGTTAAAAATTGAGGGTTACCTCCCTTATAGTGTTTCAATTACCATCACTATCTTAACGTACTTCTTTTTCTTACAGTGGTTCAAATGGGTCGTATAATGGTAGTGCTACTATAGATTTCATAAACTATAGGTGAGCTACCTGACTGTGCTTTTTACTAGCTGTCCTCCTTGTTTTATTCTTTTGAGTATTCTTTCAAATTTATGGTTGTTCTAATGAGTCCTTATGAGTACAACTCTTTTAAACTTTTTTCACAAGACTTGTTTCTCTTGATAAACTCCATAAAATTGAAAGATTTTTTTTTATCATCAGACATCTTTTTGAGAGTTAGCTTGCCTCCATCAACATCTATAAGAGATTGGGCAGTGGCTAAAAATGGTCATCCAAGGATAATTGGTGTCCAAATCTACCTCAATGTCTAAGATGATGAAGTTCTTAGGAAAGCTGAATTTGTCAACCTTAACAAGAATATCCTTGACTACACCTCTGGGATGGTGGATTGATATATCAACCATTTGCACACATAACCTAATGGTTGTTATTTCAGCTAACTCCATCTTTTTGCATAAAAGTGTAAGGCATCATACTTATACCAGCTCCTAAGTCTGTAAAAGCCTTATTCACTTTGACATTACCAATAGTGCATGGAATGTAAAAATCTCCTAGATCTTTTTGCTTTTGTAGTAGTGTTGCCACTTTGTTGGAGTTCCCTTGCTTACTACTCCACTCTCCCACTTCTCTAGTTTGTCTCTATTCACCAATTTTTCTTTTATGGATTTCGTAAGAGTGATTGGCATTTTTAGCTGCTTTATTACATCAAGAACCTCATTCAGATCTACTTCTTTTGACTTCCTCTACGCTAGGGATATGGAATTACAAGTCAATATTCCTTGATTTTCGTCAGGTTATATTTATTCTGCAGGGAACATTTGTTTTTCTTCTTCCCTTTCTCCTTGAACTTGGTCAAGCTTCTCTTCAGTGGTCTGGGTGATTACCATTATCATTTCTTTCATATTTTTCTTTTTTGTGAACATATAATTTGTGGATGGAAGAGGCATGGTTCTTTTTTACTTGCTCAAATCTCCAACCTTTTGTGAGCATCCTCTATGTTCCCAATCTTTTTCAAGATTTTGTCTAACTTAGAGTTCATATAATTGGGTTTTGCCTATTGCAATTCATATGGCCTTTGAGGATGGAATTGACCTTCAGCATGTTTTAACCAAGAAAAGTTTGGGTGCTTCTTCCATCCTGGATTATACGTGTTTGAGTAGGGATTTTTCCCCCTCCACAGACATATTGGGCTCCTATGTAATTTGGTTACTCTAGTTCATTGTTTTTCATCAGAAAGCAGTTGATGGTATTACAATTGTTTTGTTTGTACAACTCACATCTCTACTGAATTACTTAACATGAGATGAAGAGGAGACTTTTATGTTATTCAACTGTCAGGTTAAGTAGTCAATTTTGGCTTGCATTTCCATTATTATGTCAATAACTATGGCTCCTTTTAGTCTTGGAAGGTTATATGTATTGTTCATCATCCAAAGAAAACTATTACTTGTCATTTCCTTCAACAATTCCTCCCTTTCCTTGAGCATCTTTCTCATAAGATATCGACCAGATGTTGCATCTATGGTACCTCATATGGATGGAGTGACTCCATTATAGAAGGTTTGTAATAGGAATTCCTTGGATAAATTGTGGTGAGGGCACCTCTTTTGCAAATCCTTATATCTTTCCCGTGCTTCTTAAAACGACTCCCTATCACTTTATTGGGAATTCATGATTTCCTTTATCAATTTCATAGTCTTTGTAAGAGGGAAGTAGTTATCCAGGAATGCATGCACCGGTTGCTCTCAAGTTGTGATATTTACAAGACTTAGGGAATGATACCATTCCTTACAGATCCTTATCTTAGTGACATCTTCTAACATCTAATGATATCGAAAAGTGTCACATATTTTTATAAAATTAACTATATGAGTGGTAGGATCCCCATTAGTCAATCTTTAGAATTGCATATTTGTTTGTAGCATGTTTAGTAAGGCAAGCATAATCTCAAATTAGGTCGTTTGAACTGGTGGTCAAGTTATACCTTAATTTGTAGCATTGAACCACAATCTCATGAAATCCATAAGGGTTCGTGCCTAGTTTCCTTGATTTCCTCCTTTATTGAATTATTTATTAAATTCTTCCACTATTGGTTCTTCAATTTCATCTTCTTGGCATGCTACTCATTGAATTCCTCATTCCAAATGGGTGATGTCAAGTGCTAAGGTTTCAATGATCTGACTTGAGCTTTAAGTAACTCTTGTGTTCATGTAATCGCATGGACACAATAGGGGCAAAAATTCTTTAGACTAAAGGAATCCAACTAATCTTAGCTAACTCCCCATCAATGGTGTTAAAAACTTATTGAGCAAGTTTTAACGTTATAAAACCCTTAATGTTTCGTAAGTACATGGGTCGTAAGCGTAGGTATTCATGGTGTTGATCTTATAAGGAATTAGTGAACTAAATGAATCTTAACTTAGTCTAAGGTCCAAAAATTGTAATTAAAGTGAAAATAAAAATGAGCAAAAAATTAAGCAATTAAATATAGATCAATTGAAATTGCAACTGTTAATTAAAGCAAGGAAATTAAAATTGAGCAAAAGAAATTGACAAATCTAAAATCACATAAGGAAGATTAACTAATTATGAGAAAGGGGGATTTATCTTATCATCTAATGCTAACTTAATTACTGTTGAGTTAATTCGTTATCAATCATCGAATTATGAAGGGTGGATTTTTCTCTCTCTCGTTCTAATCTTTAAACACTAATTGAATTAAATTAAGGAATTTGCAATCTCTTAATTAACAAATAACTCACACATCCAATTAGATCTTAAGCACTCTAATAGACAATCGAGTCCTCACATGAGATCTCGTTTCATATAAATTACTGACTTCATTGTTTGTGTGATCTATTATATTATTTAACTCTCATCACTAACCTAATTATTTTGCTATCGATTCCATCATTTGATTTATTACCGAAGCATGCAAATACAATAAGCAGTCACAATACCCAACATATTAACATCAAAAGCAATCAAATTAATGTTGATTCAAGAAAAGAATCCCTAAAAGAGTTTAGGACATCCTTAAACCCAAATTCTTCATCATCATATCCATCTTATACATCAAATGAAAGAAATAACAAGATGGAGTGAGAACGATAACTTAGAGTGGACTTGGACTTACTCCTTTTTTCTCCTTTTCTCTCCTTGGTTCTTTCTAAAAGTGGCAAATAACGGCTCTTTAAATTAGGTTTTTTTTTTGTCTTTTATAGCCCTAGGGCTTTTTCAAGTAAAGACTAGGTTTTACTCAGGCTCAAATGTTTGAAATAACCCTTAAGAAAATGAGTTCAGAAGTAGTCACTATGTCTATTATCACGCTTGTCATAATTATGATACGTATGTCACGATCGTGACACTTGAAATTGGGCTTCTGTCATGATTGTGACAGATATGTGACGATCATATGATCTGATCCTGTTTGGCTTTTGTCATAATCGTGACCCTAGCTGGGTTGCTTTTATCATGATCGTGACTGGTATATCATGATCTTGACCTTGACTCCTCCTCCAAGATTTCTTTAGATCTTCTCCGATCTTCTTTACCTAGTCTCAAACACTAACAAACACATTAAAACACCTCAAATGCAAAAAATTAAAGCCCGATAAGATGCTTTAAACCACATAGCACTCATAAACATAAGCATATAATCAAACTGACATAATTCTAAAACTAAACATGCACAAATAATCTAATTAACAACCAAAAACATACTAAATTACCCACTAAAACATAAATCAACCAATATATGTCAACTTGACAACTGTGCCACTGCATCTACTTCATACACTCCTGCTAGCCTAATAGTTTGTACTCTAGCTGAGCACCACTGGTAGTTATTCATAGCCATATCTTCTATCAACTCTTAGGCTACTTCAGGTGTTTTATTATTCAGTGTCCCTCTAGCTATAATATTTATTGAATACCTTTTACTTTGAAATATCTCATTGTAAAAGGTTTGAATTTACATCCACAATGGTAGTCTGTGATGTGGGCATCATACAGTGGCTCACCATCAATTTGGGAGTATGACGAGATATCATTCCTTAGCTTTACAATTTTGGCAAGAGGAAAGTACTTCAGTTAAAAAATTTCCACCAGTTTTTTCCATATAGTAAGTGATGAATATGTCATCGACTTCAACCACTACTTAGCCTTTCCACTTAGAGAGAATGAAAATAGATGCAGACTAATGGTGTCGTCATTTACTCTATTGATTTTAAATGTATCACACATCTTTAAAAAGATAGATTGGGATCTTCATATTAAAGTCCATCAAACTAGACCGACTATTGCACCATTTAGATGATGCTCAACGTGATCTCGAAATTATTCACCCGAACAATCGGTCTCACTATGTTTGATTATGCACTAGTTAGGTCTGGCCTAGCATAGTTAAACATTGTACTTGGTTGTTCCACCATGTTGTAAGATTCTTATGTATCTGACAGCGCGTGTCGATTGCGCTATAAAATTTACCTGACTCTGCACACTAAAATTTGTAGTTATAATCAGTCGGGATCGAATCCACAGGGAATGTTTGGTTAATTTCTATAACAAAATTAATTGATGCAAGGAAAATAAAAAAGGAGGTTTTAGATATTTAGCAATTTAGAAAATAAAATAAAAATAAACTATCAAAATAAATTAAAGCAAGTGATTGAAAATGATTAAACTTTTGAATATATGTAAGGTCTGGTTCTAGGTTTAATCTCAGCCTAAACACGATCAAATATATTTCATCATCCTAATGTATTTACAACTCTCTTATGACTACTGGTTTGAGACTAATAGAACACTTTATTAATCCTAGTTTTGCCTTAGTTTTTGTTTAATCAAGATACGATCATTAATTGATCCTAACTACCAAATAACCTAGGATATGATCTCTAGATTTAATTTGGTGGCCACATTACAATGTGGAAAATGATCAATATAAGTAGTAACCTCACATGTTTGGGTTATCTAATCTAAGTTATGTTGTTCCTAACAATACAAGATTAGTAGATGTCACTCACAAACATCAAAGTAACGACTATAATTTAAATTCAATGCTTTAGTAATAGATTCAAAATAGAACAATTAAAATAAAGTATTAAGATTATTCATCCCAAAACTTGATCAAATCACCACCAAAAACACAACAATCTGAAATGCAATTACAACATTAAAATGATAAAATAGCTTAACCATGATTCAACATTGACATTCTCATTAAATTGGCTTCGAAAAGCTAGCCTTCCATCTTCATTTTTATGCTCCAAGCATCAACCACCTTCTTTATAGCTGCTTCGGTGGTGAAAGAACGAACAGAGAACCATAATGCCTTCCCCTTCTATTGTCTATATTACTTTTTCTTATTATTTAGTTTTTGGTCTACCCTACTATTCACTCTAGTTATTATTCATTTTAATCTTTAAAAGTCCCACATAATGTTTGTGTTAAATGCAAACATTGTTTAAGTTGAATGTAGATGTTGTCTACGTTGGCATGAACGTGTCTATGTGCTGTTTACATTTCTGCAAATGTTCATGCAAATCCTTTCTTCCTTCTATCTCCTACATCATTTTGACTTGTGTGTATGCATCTGTTGCAAGGTTTCCTTCATGTTATGTTGCCATTTTTACCTCTCTTCTAGCCGCCTCTTGTCTTCATTTAATTCCCATAAAATATGTTGCATGGGGCTATCATATGCAATTTCCATGCAGTTTAATCATCTTGATTTTCTTATCTTTACTTGCTCAAATATTTATCATTTTTTTCCACGAAGACAAGTGAATATGGAAATGGAAAAGATGGCTTTAATGAATATGCTTTTGGGTCACTTCAGCATATTTGCTTCAAAATGTACCTAAAACCAAATATGAGCTAAAGCGAGTCTTAAGAATTTCTAAGGCATTAATCTCTCATTGTAATATATCAAATGGATCAACATTTAAGCATATATCAAGTTCCCCCATTTTTAGCTTTTGACTATCCTCAGGAAAATCGTCAAAACTAAAATCATAAACTAAAACTTTTATTCATTTTCTATGTTTCCTAAGAATAGATAGCCATGAGTAAAGATGAATGACTTTCAAAACCTAAAAAAAAAACTCAATATTCAAGGCTTCTACTCATGATCAATCAATATTCACCACCCTTAGAAACTAAGTAACCTAGATGTAGACTTGGACAAAAGGCGTTTAAACAAGATATTTCTATGGGTACACTCAAATACCATTCATGATTACAACAATCCACAACTTTGCATGTCATTTCATTTCTCTACCACTAAAAGTCATATGCATAATCAGGAATCAAAAGACTTTTCTAGGTTTGTAACATAGGCAAAGGTAAGGTGAGGTGTATTTTGGTTAATGTAGCATAAAATCCATCAAGCTAGTGAAGCAAAAGTAATACTCAATAAGATATCAAGTGCATAAGTTAATATTCATTCAAAACTGGGTACTATTATCTATGAAGAATGCAACAATTATGTTTCGCAACTCAATTTAGCTCTCACACCTTAATCCACGTAAACATAACAAAAAAGTGCTCCATCCAAAACCACATCCACCTCATATGGAATATATTCAAACACAAAATCAACACAATTTAAGGAGGATAATCTATTAACAACTTTTCACAACAATTATATTTCCTCTTTGATACTTTTATTTATACTTTTTTTTCTTTTTTTCAAGATAAAAGCGATAGAAGCTACACCAACTTAGGATCATAATATGGAATTTTAACAAAATATAACCAACCCTCATATATGTATACTCCCACACTTAGGATTTTGTACAATCACATTCATCGAGAATTAACAAATACTCCACTAACTTTAAGGCTTAGGTAAGGCATTTGGTTAGGTTCATGTAATGTGGTTTATATAACAGAAAAGGCTAAAAAAGCTCAGTGGGGGTTGGCAAAGGAAAATTCACATATATTTGGGGGATGGGTGGGCTATTTGGCTAATGTAGCTCGTAATCAACAAAGAATGCCTAATCATTTTCATAAAAATGCATGTGATAAAAATATGGTCTTAAATAGAAAATTAACGCAAAGCAAGGATGTAAATGTCAGGGTCACACATAACAAACAAAATAGTGGGATTGATATAGATATGTTAGTTTAATAGGCTCAAAACCTTATTGGTTTTTGTCTACCACTAGTTACTGCTCTTCTAAGAATAATCCATATTAAGCAATCATAAGATAAAAAGTACATCCAAATTTTGTTGTGGATTTTACTAATCAATTTACACTCTAATTATGACTAAATAATCTTAAAAAGAAATATCAAACAAGAAAATTTTCAAATTTGTTTGTTTGATATTGAAAACCTCTTAAGAAGTCATATAAGTTATAATTAAGCTAAAAACATGCATAAAAATAATATACCCCACCTCCGCACTTAAAACTTACATTGTCCTCAATGTAAAATCAAATACTAGAAATGGAGCATTTTAAGAAAATAATAAAAGCAAAAATGTAAAAGACAGAAATTAACCCTTTGGGTTGCCTCCAACGCCTTTGTTTAATGTTGTTGGCTCGACCTCCAGTTACGTTCATCAAGTGACACTAGTTACATCCTCCATCATCAACAGCTCTAAATCCTCCATTTGGAAGCACTCATAATAAAGCTTTAAGTGATATGATGACCTTTCACTCTAAATATCTTGTCAGTTTTAAGACTCTTTACCTCTACTGTACCAAAAAGGAAGACATGAATGATAATAAATGGACCAACCCAACAAGAATGCAACTTACTTGGAAAGAATTTGAGTTTGAAGTTATATAGTAACACTTTCTGGCCCATCGAGAAGCTTTTGCTCAAAATCATCTTATTATGAAAGCTTTCGTCCTCTCTTTATATATTACTGCATTTTGATATGACTCGTTCGTCATCTCTTCCAACCCTTGAAGCTATAGCTTCCTATACACTCCTGCATCATCCAAATTTATTTTGCATCTTCTGATAGCCCAATATTCTTTATGTTGTAATTCCACTGGAAGATGACATGGCTTCCCAAACATTAGTCTATACGGAAACATCCCAGTTGACGTTTTGTAAGCCATCTTATAGGCCTATAATGTGTCTTCCAGTCTTAAGCTCCAATCCTTCCTATTGGGTTGCACAATTTTATCCAGGATTTGAGACTTCAGCTTACTCATTGGTTTTGGGATGGTAAGCAGTCGAAACTTTGTGCAAGATGTGATATTTTTTGAACGTTGCTTCCATCACCCTATTGCAAAAGTGAGTTTGCATCGTTAGTCCTGGTGGCTTTTGCTTCCACCCATTTAGAAACATAATCTACTGTAAACAATATATCAGTAAAGCCAAAAGATGGAGGGAAAGGTCCTATAAAGTTAATACCCCAAATGTCAAAATTTTCACAAAAAAGAAAGGAGTTTTGGTAATTGATCCTTACGGGACAACTTAGGCATCTAACACAGGATTTGCAAAAGGTATATGAATCTTTGAACAATTTTAGCCTATAAAAGCCTCTCTCTAGAACTTTACAAGTTGTTTTTTTCACTCCAAAATGTCCTTTACACGTGTACTAATGGTAGAAGGCTAAGATTGAGGATGTTTCATTTTCTGGTACACACCTTCTGATAACTTGATATGCGCAATGTCTCCAAAGATATAGGTCATCCCATACGTAATACTTCCCTCTTCGTAGCTTACACCTCTAAGCTATTGACAAACTAGCAGGAAATTCATTAGTAGTTAAAAATTTAACAATGTCGGTATACCATGGTGGTGTTGTATTGGCAGAAAGCAATTGCTCATCCAGAAAGGTTTCTTGCAGGGGGATATCATCTTCTTCCTCAATCAATTGGACGAGATGGTCCACCACCACCCTTCTGCCCCCTTCTTATCTTTGATTTCTAAGTTGAATTCTTGAAGGAGGAGGATCCATCTAATCAACCTCGATTTTGCTTCCTTATTTACAAGAAAGTATTGTAAAACTACGTGGTCAAAATAAACATTCACTTTAGCACCAGGAAAATATGATCAAAACTTTTCCAAAGCAAACACCACAAATAAGGGTTCTTTTTTACTAGTTGACTAATTCAATTGGGTTGGGTTTAGGGTCTTGGAAGCATAGTAGATAGCATGCAAAGCTTTTCCCACTCTTTTTCCTAGAATTGCCCCTATTGTATAATCACTTGCATCACTCATGATCTTAAAGGAGGTGTTCCAATCTGGCAATTGAATCACTGGTGGAGATGGCAGAAGCTCCTTAGGTTTGTTGAATGCTTCCTTGCACTTCTCGTCGAAGTTAAAAGAGACATCTTTTTGAAGAACCTTGGTTAGTAATGTGGCTACCTTTAATAAGTCCTTAATGAACCTTCGATAAAAACCTGCATACCCAAGAAAAGAACACACTTCCCTTATAGTAGAAGGGTAAGGTAAGTAAGAAATAGGATTAACTTTGTACTTATCTACTTCAAGACCCTTAGCAGATATCACATGGCCTAAAACTATTCCTTGATCCACTATAAAATGACATTTTTCCCAGTTCAACATAAGGTTAGTTTCTATACATTGTTCAAAGATAATCAGAAGATTCTCAAGATATTCATCAAAAGAAGTTCCATACACACTAAAATCATCCATGAATACCTCAATAATCTTCTCAACATTTTCAAAAAATGCTTATCATACACCTTTGGAACATAGCAGGTGCATTACATAATCCAATTGACATCCTTAGGTGAGCAAACGTATCAAATGGGCATGTAAATGTGGCCTTCTTCTGATCTTTCGTTGCAATCAGGGTCTAAAGATAACTTGAAAGCCATTTAAAAAGGAATAATAGTTATAACCAACCAATCTCTTAAGCATCTGATCAATAAAAGGAAGGGGAAAGTGGTATTTACAAGTAGTAGAATTTAACTTTTTGTAAGCAATACATGCTCGCTACACAGTTTGCAGTCAACCAATCTTAGTGTGTCTGGACTACCTCAGCATTTATGTGTGTATGTGTGTGTGTGTGTATACATACATACATATATATATAGGTATGTATATATACACACACACACACATACACACATAAATGCTGAGGTAGTCCAGACACACTAGGATTGGTTATACTGAGTCTCTAGTGTGAAAAAATACTGAGGACCTCTTTCAGCAATATGGACGTCGTGATCTCATTGGGATATACCCTGATCTCATTGGAATCCATTTAGTTCTACTGCTCTTTATATATTGGATCTCTATTCAAAACTATTTTATGAATCCTCTGAGTCACTCTCATGCAAGTGACCCATTAGGTTCCTAGTTATATTGGCCACTTAATCCAAGCAAGTCATGAGTGGGGTTTAGTAACACATCATGATCGCCAATTGACCGGAAAATAAGTGGTTTGACGAACGAGCCCAACCTTGTCACGAACCATCTCATGAATCCCATAAACAATTGCTATGTAATTCTTGCTTTCACCGTGCTATATCCCACTTCGTTATGAGTATGGGCAAAGTTTCACACTAGACTAATTACATCAAATCTATCCCAAGTGACATCAGTTCTCATCCTGGGACTCATTACTCTATATGTCAATAAAGACATTCTTCATGACACATGTACTCTGGCCAAAGATTTTCAAGTAATGACCTCAATAAAAGGCCATGGGTGTTGGATACACAATTTCATAAATCACATACATCCTGAAATGACTGTTTGTCATATATTAATGGGCAAAGCAAGCCTTATACAAATCGATACAAAAATCCAAAATACATAATTTACAAAATAAGCAAAACGAACAGATGGCTTGACTTTCTTTCATCCGATCTCCTGCTCGAAACCTGGAGATGGGGATGAAAGGGG
>JAOSBN010000178.1:34406250-34421408 GCA_027563595.1 Erythroxylum suave
GAGTTTTGGAATTCGTTATGAAAGGTTATGAATTTTCAAAAATTTCAGGTGTATTGTTTGGTTTTAAAAAAAAAAATCATATGTATACATTTATATATAGGATTTCGGACTCGCCGGCGTTCTCACGAGAGTGAGCGCCTCGTCCCCGCTAGCAGCTTGTGATCGCGAGCACAAGCCGCCTGCGCGCGCGAGGGGAAGCCGTTTGTGCGTTTTTTATTTTTCTTTCATTTTCCTTTTTTCCAAATTAAACCTCCTCTCACTCTTTTGTTTGTAACTTTTTCGTTTGGCCTCCAATTTAGTCGGTTTTCGAAACATTGGTTTTCTAAGAAAAAGTTCTAACCCATTTTGGAAAAAAATATAGAACTTTTGGGTTTTATTTGGAAATTACGGATAGAGTAAAAGAAAGGCAATTATGCGACGTTATTATATACAATCCCGTTTTTGGGCGATCTATAGATAGCCGATTGAGGCGATTTCTGGTTCTATTTAACCTAGAGACATGGAAATTCATTGTAGCTTAGGAATTTGATTTAATTATGGGCCCTAAGTAGATCAATTTTATAGAAGGAAAATTGAGATGAATAATCCGAGATCCGTTTGGAGTAAATGAAATAAGTCCGATTTGTGTTTTCTTTTGTGGTGAGGAATTCCTCCCTCGTGGGATGCATGTCCAGATGTCACGTAGGACGTCAGACGCGTGTCTCACCGGGGAAGGGTTCCAACAAATAGTCACCCATTGGCTTATCCATCTCAAGAAAATTTTAGTGAATCTTTAAACCTCTAAGATGTTAAATAAAAACCTCTAATTCACATAATTAAATGCCTTGTTAAAGTCAATGTTTTAAAAACCAGACCGGACATCAAACCGGTCGAAAGAAAGGTTTAAGGTTTAGAGGTTCAACTGGTAGTGAACCGTTATAAAACTGGTATATAATAAATAAGAAGTAAAACTTATAAGAATAAGTAAAAATAACAAATTTTATTGAAATAAAAATACACCAATTTCTATTATTATATAATGGAATAATAATAAATAAATATGATTCTAATATAAAATTTTAAATAACAATAAAATATGATTCTAATATAAAACTTTAAATAACAATAAAAATCAAAATTGTATTTCTTAAGGAGGTTGCGTCTGATCATCGTCAAAGGCTCCAAATCTTGAAATAACAATAAAAATCAAGATTCGTAAACTATGCTTTCATACAAATTATTCGCATCAACTTCTTCTATTTTCATCCGCATTATTTGTATCAACTTCTTCTACTGCATTAAAATAATTTAAAAATTAGTAATATATGAAATTATTCTCAATTGTAAACTTATAATACAGTATAATTTTAACTTAAATATGATCAAAATAAGATTTGAACTGACCATTAGTCGATGTTCTTAATTCATTCTTTATGACGAATGCATTTTATTCATAAATTGTCTTTTCAAGTTCGTTATAATCAAGATTAAGTGATGGCTCTTCTTCTTCGATCCAAAAATTAGTTTGTTTAATACAATCAATATTAACTGGATCATATTTTCTCTTCTTACTAAGTGCTCTGACCATATAATAGAGAAATTATGAAGTCAATAATCAAAATAAAATTATTAAAATAAAAACAAAAGTATAAAATACCTGCTTTTCATTCTTAGATTATAAGTAACATAAGCAACGTCATTAAGTCTTTTATGTTCCAAACGATTTCGTTTCTTTGTATGAATACATTCAAAAATACTCTAATTACGTTCACAAACTAATGTAGAAACTGTTTGACTGAGTAACCTAATGTGAGTTTTCTCAATGTTGGAACACTGTCACCAAATAATCTCCGCCACTCATCTATATTTTAAATTAATAGTTATGATAAAAACATATATTATCAATAAGTAAATAATTAATTAAAATTATAAAACTTAGTTGGTCGCATTTTTTCATCATAAGTTCTCTCTTTACTGATGATCTAGCAAAGCTTTTTAAACCTTCACGATACAATTTAATTACATTTATCGCTTATGGTTGCTCTTCAATAAAGAAAATACCTTTGCATTCAATCACATCAAACAAACCACCCATAATATTAATTGTACGTGCTTCTCCTCTATGTAAGCAATAAGGATTGAGAAAATAAGCTGCTAAGTGGATCCTTTGAGTAAGATGCTTATCCCATCGTTGATCAATAATATCTATATAAGGCTTGTACAATTTCTTCTTCCCTTTAAAAAGATTTATAATTGTTTTGAGCTCTATATACCTCAAAGATGGCTTCTCATCTAAGTCAACAACCCTTAACATCCTTATAAGCGGAGCCACAATCTTAACAATGATCAAACAAGCATCCCAAAATTTATTATTTAGAATAATAGTAGATTTTTTTTCCTTTTTCACTATTTTATAATGACTTGAAAAGTGTTTACTTGTTACCAAATTTTGAATTAGTTGCTTATGTTCATAAACACTTTTTAAAGTAATAAATGTAGTTGTAAACCTGGTAGCAACGACGCACAAGCTCAACCCAATCTTCGTGCTTTCTTAACCAAGACAAAAATGTGACATGATTATACACAAAAATTTTGATCTTAGATGCGCGTGAAGTAAGACTAGAAATATGATCCATGCGATCAATATCTTTTAAAATAAGATTTATGCAATGAGCAGTGTATGGAAACCAATAAATATTCCCATACTTTGATTGTAATAAGTACCCAGCTAATACATAATTAGTTGCGTTATCTGTAACAAAATGTACGACATTCTTTGTTCCAAACCACTCAACAATTTCAGAGAATAATTCAGATAAAGGATTAGAACTTTTTACCATGCCAGAAACATCGACAGACTTGATAAAAGTTGTTCCAATATTACAATAAACCAAGAAATTAATCAGGTTCTTTGTCTTTGATCAGTCCACCCAATTAACATAATAGTGCATCCTGTTGATTCCTGATAGCCCATGTTGAGTACACTGCTAAATTTACCTAACTCTACACACTGAAATTTGTAGTTATGGTGAATCGAGTTTGAATCCACAGGAAAGGTTTGGTTGATTTTCCTAACGAAATTAATTGATGCAAGGAAAATATAAGAGGGGGGTTTGGATTTTTTAAGCAATTTAGAAATTAAAGAAAAAGTAAACTATCAAATGAAATTAAAGCAAGCAATCGAAAATGAGAAAAGTGTTGACTATAAGTAAGGTCCAATTCTAGGGTCAAACTAGGCCTAAACATGATCAAGCATATTCCATCATCCTAATGTCTTTACAACTCTCTTCAGACTATTGATCTGAGACTAATAGAATGTTATACTAATCCCAGTTTTCTCTTAGGTCATGTTTAATCAAGATATGATCATTAATTAAACCTAACTGCGGAATAAGCAAGAATGTGATCTCCAGATCCACTTTGGCAGCTACATTACGAATTGGAAAATGATCAATATAGGTAGTAACCTCACACGTTCGGGTTATCTAACCTAATTTATGTTGTTCCTAACAATTAATGATCATTAGATACTACTCACAAACATCAAAAGTAATGATTACAGATTACATTCAATGTTTTAGCAATAGGTTTGAAATAAAACCATCAAATAATATATTAAGATCATTCATCCCAAAACCTAATCAAATCAACACCAACAACATAACAATCTAAAAAGAAATTACAACCTTAAAGTGATAAAAATAGCTTAACCGTGACTTGGCGTCGATATTCCCATTAAAATGGTGTTGGAAAGGTAGCCTTTCATCTTCATTTTTATGCTCCAAGTATGAGTCATCTTCTCCATTTATGTGAAAGAATTTGAAGAAAGAATGACCACCGAATTCCTTCCAGAAGCCTTTCTATTTTCTCTATCGCCACCCTTCTTTGTTTCTATGACCACTCCTTTGTCACTGTAACATGGGAGTTTTTGGTCCATCTGCCTGTTCATGTATCTTCTCTACTTTAAGCTTTCTCCTTCATGCAACTCCCATACAGGTCACGTACCTTCTTTTCTACTTAAACTCCCATGCTATTTCTAGCCCCACGAAGTTGCAGCCCGCTTGCGATTTCATGCTACTCCTCTCTTCTCTCTTCTTTTTCGTGCTACTATTCCTTCCCCTCACTATTCAATGATGGGATAAATTAATGTAGGAGTTTTTGGTCCACCTCCATGTTCACGTATCTCCTTCTCCACCGCATGCTTTATCTTCCCGTCTTCATGCAACTCTTTGTTTGCTACTTTCTTTCATGTCTCCTAGCTAAGTTAATACTCAAATGAAGTAGGCTCCTCACATTTTCTTCACTCTCCAGCTTTAGTTCTCCTCCTCTCTTTCACGTCTCCTAGCTAAGTTAATACTCAAATAAAACAACTTTTTCACATTTTCTTCACTCTCTAGCTTCAATTCTCCTCCTCTCTTTCAGCTATCCCTCAGTTTTTTTAATCTCTCTTTCAGCCCCTTCATCCAACTGCCCCCTCTAGCCACCACACCTTTTCTTTTCTTTCAGCTAAAAACTAGGTTTCCAATAAGAGTAATATTGGACAGGTGTAGTGTGATGCTGCCCTCCAATTGTCTCAAAAAGAAAACACCTTTCTTTGATCTAAAATGTTAGTTAAAATGTAGCAAAATGGGCAATTGGCTTTCTCCACTTCTCTTCACTTTTAACCGACACTACACACTTAGAGTGACCCTCCTTTTGGCTCTTTCAGTTGTTCCATTTTGGGCCCCCTTCTATCTCACATAACATGTCTTCTTTATACTTTGCATGGTTATGAAATTTTCTAGATGCTAGTGAGTCATGTTGACAACATTTTCTTCATGTTCCATGAATCAATAGAGTATGGAAGTAGAGGACATGGTTTTAATGGACATACTTTTGGGTCACTTTAGCTCTTTTACCTTCAAAAAGTACCTAAGATAAAAATGAGCTAAAATGAGTGTCCTAAACATTTCTAAGGCATTAATCACTAAATATAGATGATAAAATAGATCAACATTTAAACAAATATCAAATTCCCCCACACTTGGCTTTTGATCGTCCTCGGGCAAATTGTCAAAATCAAAACTGCAAACCAACATTTTTAGTCATTTTCCAAATCTTCCAAGAATAGATAATCATAAGTAAAGATGCATGACTTTCGAAACCTATAGCAAACACTCAACATTCAAGTTTATACTTATGATCAATCAATATTCACCACCCTTAGAAACCGAGTAATCTAGAGGTAGACTTGGACAAAAAGTGTTTAAAACTTAAACACCACTCATGATCACAACAATCCATAACACTGTACCACTAAAAGTCACATACATAATTATAAATCAAAGGAATTTGTAGGGTTGTAATGTGGGTAAGGATGAGGTGGGATGTATTTTGGTTAATGTAGTTTGAAAGCCATCAAGTTAGAGAAGCAAAAGTAACACTTAATGAAAAATCAAACGCACAAGCTAGCATCATTCAAAACTGGGTACTGTCAGCCATAAAGAATGCAACTATGTTTCACAACTCAATTAGCTCTCACATCATAAACCATATGAATATAACACAATGAAATGCTCCATCCAATATAACATCCACTTCATATGCCATATACTCAAACACCCAACCAATACAACTTAAGGAGGATAAACTATTAATTAAAGACTTTTCACAATAATTGCATTGCCTCCATACCTTTTTATTTAAACATTTTTTCTTTTCTTTTTTTCTCTTTTTCTAAAAATATAAACTTGAAAGAGGCTACATCAACATAGGATTTGTAACATGACATTTTAACAAATTTAACCAACCCACATGTAAGCAAACCCCCACACTTAGACTTTTGCATAATCACATTCATCAAGAATTAACAAATGCTCCACTAACTTTAAAGCTTGGGTAGAACATTTGGTTAGGTGGATGTTGTTAGGCCCCATTTCCAGAGTCCAACTTCAGAGTCATACATGAGTGCATTACCTTGTAACGTCATTTTTATGGAATCTCATTAGCCAACTTTGGCTTATCTTCATTCTCATAACATCCCAAAATTTTCATAATTGAACACTTGATATACAACAATCCATTCTTATGTTTATATCCTCAACCATCACCCTAAATAAATCACTCATTTTTATCTCTTATTTTCATATCAAACTAAGTACATTTCAATCTCTATTCAAGCCTAAATGTATCATAGAAAAACATTGATAATTCCACAATTTATAAATGTACAAGATTTTGGACAATATGCATAACTTTCACCGTGGATGTCAGATTAAGGTCATTCAAGCATGGTTTCGAAGAGGTCTTTGAATTATACAACTTCTATGAAGACCCTGAAGAGAGATTTTTGCTATCTAGAGGGGGTCAAATTTTGCTCATTTATAAAATTGTCCCAAAAAGGTCCGCTTAGTGGACATACGTCCCTTCAAATGGACATGAACTGAGGTGGGACACTAAAATACCTGAGAAGGTCCACCTAGCGGACATCAAGTTCGCCAAGCGGATATTTACGGGTTAAATTTCAGATTTCCAACTCCTACAAGTTACCTATGACCCATCCTATGCATATCTATCATTTCTAACTTATTTTCCTCATCATTTTCCCTTCATTATCATTTCCATTTCAACTCAATATCATTTACAACTAAATCAAAATCTATGTTTGGTCATCAACCAAAAAACATAACATTCAAACTTATACACATTCATCACAAATTTCTACACATATTCAACCCCATTTATTACCTTCATTTCATTTCTAACTTATCACACTTCTTCCCATTTCAAGACACCATATTACTCTTATTCTATTAGATCAAAATAGAAAAGTTATAAAGTGTCCTGCATACACCCTATACAGCATCACAAACTTGTAACAATCATATCTTTCAAATCCGATCTCTAAAATTTACAAACTTTATATCATTGGAAAGCTAAAAGAATAAACTACAACTTCCAAGAAGACAACCTTGTCCAAATCAGCCTAGATTAGTACAGTTTTTCCCCTAAAGTCAGAACACAGATTTTTACCCCTATGAATGCTTGAAAATGCAATGCGGAAGCTTAGAAAATCATGAGCAAAACACAAACATATTTCATTAACATCAAAAGAAGAGAATTTTACAATGCTTTAATGGGCATTTCAAGACCCAAATACATCATTGGTCTCATAATCCAAAAATACAAAAATACACATGTAAGTGATGCTTGAAATACGGCTAAAGCCTTGAATATTCCTATACTAACTTAAATGCAAAAATATGAAATCTTGGAGTGATTCCTTGACTCTCTATCACTTGATCTCTTGTGTGATCTTTTCCTCTTCACTTGGAGATGGGGAGGAAAGGGGGGTGAGCCGAGGGTAACAAGTTTATAGCGAAGAAACAAGCAAACCATTGAAAATATTCATGATCTTAGTAAAATGCTTTACAACCATAAATCATGTATTTCCCAAATTCTCAAACTTCTCAAACACTTCATAGACCACATAAGTCATGTATTTCTCAAATTCTGAAACTTTTCCATAAATCATAAACAACATAAGCAAATAATGGTTTGGGTAGTCCATAAACATGAGGGAGTTCTTATGAATCTCCAGTAATAACAGAACAGATCACTTTAGGTGGTCCATAAACATGAGGGAGTCCGTGAAGGAGTTCCATGCCACTAGCTGGTAGGTTGGAGAAACCTTTAACATGGTCAATGTGCACGTGACATAACAGAATGGACCACCACAAACCATACAAACATGAATTTAATGACTTATAAACATATTGCACAAAAGGCACATTTCGAAAATGTGATTTCCATAGGCATGATATATTTCATACCAATTTCCATAATCATTTCATAAATCATCATCAAGATTCAATTACCAAACATATAGCAAATACTTGAATCATTCAAGAAGCAATAAATGCAACATTTATAAAGCAATTGAAAATCATTCAAATTTATTGATTAGGCAAAATTCTCATGGCTTATTAACTCAACTATAAACAAGTAACCCACCTAAATTTCTAGCTTAGAAAATTGCTTTAAAATGCCTTTCCTCTTACTCCTCTTGCCTTACTTAATTTCCTTCAACATTGGCAAAAATCCAATTCAATAGGAATCCAAATTGAGAACCCCAAAAGCATATTCACTAAAAATTGATTATAAAATACTTAAACCCATATATTTCCTAAGCTTCATAAACCAGAATCCTTCCAAAAATCCAAAGGATTAAAATTGGACTTACCTTGAATCTTCACCAAACAAAAAGATGTTTGGTTGAAAAGGTAGCTCTTCTCTTTCTCTTTCTCTTTCTTTTTCTCTTCTTGAACACCCTCAAAATCACTCTTAAAAGCTAAGAAAAGATGAAACCCTGGCTTGCTTCTCTCTCTTTCCTCTCATGGATGACTCTCTCTCTCACTTTCCTCTCTTTTTAGTATTTCACTTGTTCTTTCCATTCAATTCACGTTTTTGGTCTTCTAATTTACAAGACAACATTTTCCTCTTCCCAGTATACCCTTAATGAGTGCTAAAAGTCCACTTTACCTTTCCTTTAATGTTTCTTGGTTTCTAAACTTAAGTGACATGCCAAAAATGCCCTTAATTCATTTTTAATGTATTAATTTCACTAAATAGTGAAATAAAATCCTACTAACATTTAAATAAATAATTAAACTTCAATAATAATTCTATCATAACCTCATATTTATTCTAAGGCAAAAATTCAAATTCCATGCTTATTCCATAAAATATCATGTTTAATTCAACCAAAAAATTTAGGGGCCAACATATGTGATGTGGTTTATATAAAAGAAAGGTTAATACAGCTCAAAAGGGATTAACAAGGGAAATTCACATAAATGGGTAGGCTATTTGGCTAATGTAGCTTATGATCAACAAAGAATGCGTAATCATTTTCATAAATATACATGTGATAAACAATGTGGTCTCGAATAGAAATTCAACAAAAAGTAAGGATGTATATGCCGTAAAGGTCACTCATAACAATCAAAACAGTGAGACTAATATGAATGTGTTAGTCTAATATGGCTCAAAACCTCACTAGTTTTTGTTTACCACTAGTCATCGCTCTTCCAAGAATAATGTACATTAACTAATCATAAGAACAAAAGCACATGTCAAATTTTTCTATGTATTTTTCTAGTCAATTCACGCTCTAATTATGACTAAATAATCTTAAAAATAATTTGATTTTAAAATCTACCAAAGAAGTCACATAAGCCACAATTAAGCTCAAAAACCTGGATAGAAACTAGCATACCCCACCCCTACACTTAAAACTTACATAGTCCTCATTGTAAAATCAAATGCAACGAATGGAGCAGTTAACAAAATAGAAAATACAAAAATGTAAAAGACATAAATTAACTCCCCTTGGGTTGCCTCCCAAACAACGCCTAAAAATGTAAAAGACATAAATTAACTCCCCTTGGGTTGCCTCCCAAACAACGCCTTTGTTTAACGTCGTTGCCTTGACCTCCAATTATGTGCATCAAGTGATACTAGTCATATCCTCTAGCCTCAACACCTCCAAATCCTCCGTTTGGAAGCCCTCATTATATGGGTTCAAGTAATGAGCATTCACTCTGAAGGTTTTGTCGATTTTAAGGCTCCGTATCTCCACTACACCAAAAGGAAAGACATAAGTAATAATAAACAGACCAACCCAATAGGAACACAACTTACCTGGAAAGAGTTTGAATTTGGAATGATATAGTAACACTTTTTAGCCCACCAAGATGCTTTTCCTTGAAATCATCTTATCGTGAAAAGCTTTTTTCCTCTCCTTATATATAACTGCATTTTGATATGACTCATTCCTCATCTCTTCCAGCTATTGAAGTTGCAATTTCCTATGCACTCCTGCATCATCCAAGTGCATGTTGCATCTTTTGATAGCCCAATATGCCTTACATTGTAATTAAACAAGAAGATGACATGGCTTCCCAAACACCAGCTTATATGTAGACATTCCAAATGGTGTTTTATAAGTAGTGTTGTAGGCCCATAATGTGTCTTTCGGTCTTGCACTCCAATCCTTATTATTGAGTTGCACGGTTTTCTCTAGGATTAACTTGATTTTTTTGATTTGAGACTTCAGCTTGCCTGTTGGTTTGGGGATGGTAAGCAGTCGAAACTTTATGCACGATGTGATATTTTTGAACATTGCTTCCATCACTGTCATTAACAATGGCTTTTGGTATCTTGAACCTAGAAAAAATGTTAGCCTTAACAAAATCTGCAACAGCCTTGGCATCATTAGTCCTAATGGCTTTGGCTTGTAGCCTTAACAAAATCTGCAACATCCTTGGCATCGTTAGTCCTAGTGGCTTTGGCTTCAACCCATTTAGAAACATATTCAACCACAAGCAATATACAAGTGAAGCCAAAAGATGGAGGGAAAGGTCCCATAAAATCAATGCCCTAAACGTCAAAAATTTTATTAAAAAGCAAAGGAGTTTTTGGTAATTGAGCCTTACGGGATAGGTTACCTGACTATTGGCGTCTATGACAGGAGTTACAGAAGGTATATCCATCTTTAAACAATATTGGCCATTAGAAGCCGCTCTAAAATGTCCTTCGCAAGCGTACGAATGGCAGAAGGCTAAAATTGATGATGATTCATTTTCCGATACACACCTCCTAATAACATGATTTGCACTGTGCCTTCAAAGATATGGGTCATCCCATACGTAATACTTCGCTTTACTCCTTAGCTTATCCCTTTGAGCCTTTGACAAACCTACAGGTTTGTCAGTAACTATAAAACTGACGATGTTTGCATACCACGGTGATGTCACATCAGCAAAAAATAATTGCTCATCTGAATTGGTTTCTTGTAGAGAGATATCACTTTCTTCCTTTATCAAACGACTGAGATGGTCCACCACCACATTTTCTACACCTTCTTATCTCTGATATCTAAGTTGAATTCTTGAAGGTAGAAAATCCATCTGATCAGCCTTGGTTTTGCTTCTTTCTTTGTGAGCAAGTATCTTAAAGTTGTATGGTTAGAATAAACAATCACTTTAGTGTCAAGCAAATATGATCGAAAAATTTCCAAAACAAAAACCACATATAACAGTTCTTTTTTAGCAGTGGAATAATTCAATTGAGTTAGGTTTAGGGTCTTTGAAGCAAGTAGTTATGCAACATCCCATGTTCAAGGCAAGACCCTATAATAGAATTGAGTGTACTGTGAGAAATTATAAGTGCATTTTATGCTCATGCATCATTGTATATTCGCACACATGTGAATATTTATTTTTGATACATTAAAATAATTGTACATGCATTCGTTGACATTTTCTAGATATAATTAATTTATAAATGAGATTAAAAATGTGAATTGTGAATTATTTGTGTTGAAAATTTATTTGGACAGTATCATTATTATTTCGAAATTTATGTTAATTTTAGAGAATTTTAAAAAATTTAGGGTATTTTGAACTAAAAAAAAGAGATAAATAGGAGGGTGACACGTGGCCCACATGCATGTGTGCCATGTATCAATGAGTTACCCATCCATGCAATCATTTAGTTTAGATAAGAAACTTCTGCAGCTCACATTTCTTCATCACCAATGAAAACACCAACTAAAAATCGTTTCTTTGTTCTTTTCATCCATCACCGAAACAACCTATTATGCATGTTTGTGTATTTTATTTCTAACTCTCAACCACTGGAGAACTAGCTAAAGATGAGTATAAGTTTGATTGGATGTTTGTTTGCTTGATAGGATGAGAAAATTTGGAATTTTTGGGCTAGAATTTCATTGAATCAAGTAAGTCATGTTCCAAGTTTTATGGGTACCATAAATGATTGTTTGATAATGGTTTAAGGCTTGAAAATGAATACATACATGATATAGGTTTTTTGTAGGATTGTTCTTAAGCATTAAAAAAAGCACAGCAGTGAGAGAAAGTTAGAAATGGTGATAGCCATGGATGGTAATCTATTTTTGGTGTTTGTGATCATTTGAGTTTAATTGAAACAATAACATAAAAATGTGATGTAGAATCATATGGCTATAGGTTTTGTTTTGGATTATGGATTGTTATTGATTATAACTAAAAAAAAATAGTTGCAGCAGTAAGAGAAGAGCTGCAAGATTGAGAAAAAGTAGAAAAATGATGACGTCCATAAATGAGCTTTGTTTTTTATGTTTGAAAAAAATGATGACGTCCGTAAAAGCAGTTGTGACTGGTGTTGCTCCTGAATGAGACTGCTACTGCAAAGAGCTTAAAGCTCAAACATATATGGTTAGAGCCTAAGGCTTACTATGATCAATGAGTCCGGTGATACAGGATACTGAAAAAGCACAAAGTCACAATAATGTAAAAACGAATGTGAGTCTCATACATATAGCATTCACATATGATTTGAATTTATTGAATGATTTTTAAAGCTATAAGAATGTTACATGTTTGAATATATGGTATTAAACCAATGATTGTGTTTTATTCAAGTGTAATGAAGTGATTGATTGATTGAATTGTTTGACTGAAATGAAGTGATAGATTAATTTAATTGTTTGTCTGAAATTACAATTTGTTTGTGATAGAACTTGATGCTAGTCAAGTTGAAATGAACTGTGTGACACTATGTTTCATATTGATTGTGTTTTATAACATGAGTGAACCATCCAGGATGGTTACTCTACTGAGTTTGCAAAACTCATCAAAATTACACCGTTGTTAATTTCAGGATCGAGAGTGAGACGACCTAGCTTCTAAAACTCCGTAGAAGTATATTTTATGTAACTTTGACAATCAAATATGGATCAAAGGTCGGTCAACTGGGCATTGAACACATAGTTTGTTAATAACTTTTATGCATTCCTCATGTTTGTAGCATATTATGTAGACTAAGCTGTTTATGCTCATAGGACAATGTTGTATATATGGATGATGTTAAACTTAAACCTACAATGTACATTATGGATATGATATAAAATGAGGAAAATTTGGATTTTAGCAAATGTGTGATTGTGATTTTAATTACCATGCCATATGAATTTATGGATTTGAAGCAGGGCAATATGACTGTAGCAGAGTATGAAGTGAAATTTAATGAACTGATGGGTTATGTCACTGCTTTGATTCCTACTGAGGAACGCAAGTGCAGGAGGTTTGAAGATGGCCTGAATATGGAAATCTGGATGAGGTTAGCTATTTCTAATCTGGGTAATTTTACAGAATTACAAACTCCCTTGATCCGTATTGAACCGTTGTTGAAAGAAAGTCAGACTGAGCACAAATAGACAGAAGAGGCCCAGTGATACTCAGGGAGATTCTAGCAGAAGGTTCAATAAGCGACACCGAGCTTTCAGGTCACTAACTAGATCTAGAAATTCGGGAGTCAAACAGAGAGATAGTTTTGTGCAGTCTGGTAATAACAGATGTACAATATCTGGTCAATTGCTTGCTTGTGATCATTGTGGAAATAAACATAGTGGTGAATGTTGGTGATTGACAGGAGCTTGTCTTCTGTGAGGCTCACTTGATCATCAGATCAAAGATTGTCCTGTGATGTCTGGAGTATAGTATGATGGAAGAGGAAGTATGGCAACAGAACCCACTGTTCAGCAAAGCTGAGCCAGTGGGATTGGACAGAGAGACCGTGGTAAAGGCAGGATGAGTTCTGGGAATATTACTAGGAGGACTAGGGTGCAGAGTAATCAACCGTAGTCTCAAGCCAGAGTATATCCCATGAGTGAAAGGGAAGTCGAAACTTCAATCTATAAGAAAATAGTCAGCATCAGCATGGACAAGTTCGTCGAGGCAAACTAAATGTTTTGCCATAGTAAAATCTGGGACACTTCAAAGAGCTCTCGGGAAAAATTCGCTGCGGCATACAAAATAACTTTGCCGCGGCGAAACTAGGATAAAGTTCTAAGGACCTCTCGGGAAAACTTCGCCGCGGCTAAACTCCAAACTTCGTCATGGCGAATCCACCAATTAAAGGCAGTAGTACCCTTCGAGAAAAGTTTGCCACGGCAAAACCTTTAATTATGTCGTTCTAAATTCAAACACCCCTTACCATCTTTACTCGTAATCCTCTCAAAATCAATTCCTTATACATGCAATATGAACTCCTCAAACATTCCATTATAAATTGATTTCATTAAACTCCCGAATCTTAATCCTTTGGTGAACCACATACGACAAGTTCTCATCTTTCATTATAGTTGTCCTATGTGCATCCAACATAACACTACCCCTTACAATGATCATATCTCCCTATCCCCATTTCTAACAACTTTATGTTGGATTGCTTATGGACCAGGTATTCATAATATGTAGCGGAATGGACCACACTACACAACAAGAAGTATAATCGAAATTTCACAACATGTACGAAATTACCTCTTGACGTGGATTGGTATTTGTTTTCATATCTCCCTATCCCCATACGAGGATGAATGATCCAGGCAACGGTTAATGTGTGCTAGCACGTTCTAAAACACTTTAGAACGCTGCATAAATGTTTTTCTCCGAAGAAGAACGAACGGTTAGGTTTTTAGGTAGCTATTGTGTATTCTCTAATGAGACATAAGTTCTCTATTTATAGAAAAACCCTAATCCCTATTCCTATTAGGAATAAGAATATCATAACCCTAAACCCATTAGGATTATGGAAGCCTAATAAGTTTCGGCCCATATTATATCTCATATAATAAAAGCCCGATAACTTAATTCAATTTAGCCCAATAAATATATCCACATATATTTATTCAGTGCCTAATAAATTATACCCAAGAGAATAAGCCTAGATCACATCACTCTTTGTGTGCAACCCTGTAGGCTCATTTGATGTTGGCAATGGGCTTGATCACACTTCAAGGCCCATAATTCATAAGCGGCCTCTAGCAAGACATTATGACTACCCAAATCAAATGAGGATTGGTAATCCGATTTAACTTGTAACCATGGTTATAAAGTCAGTCCTTTTGTAACATGATATCAAGATCACTCACAAGGCATGGTACATGTCAACCTTTGATTAATCATAGTTTCTTGATTCCCAAGTTGATTGAGTATAAAAAATGACATTGATGACTCCTCATCAATTCATTTGCGCACGACCATGCATTTCTTTAGTCATACTTGTCAAGAGGCCTAAATGATATCTCTCTCATTTAAGAGAGGTACAAATCCCATCTACGTCATTCACATCCCTCC
>JAOSBN010000178.1:34429061-34442192 GCA_027563595.1 Erythroxylum suave
TTTGCAATTATTTTTCAGGATCAGAAGAATACCCCATTAGGCCAACGGGAGTATACCTACAGCATAAGTGAAGGATAAAGGTCGGGATCAGTTGGCGTTTGTAGTTGTGTCTTTTTCTATTTTGTATAAAATTGTATATTTTGAAACTATTGTACAAATGAATTATGTTGTACTGTAAAGAGTTTGTGATTGAAAACGTTAGGAATGGAAATGAGCCCGATTTGACTCATTTGATTAATGATTTTCCGCAAGTGTGTGTATCGATTAAATTAAGAGATATTTGTAAAGAGATATGAATGATTGAGTGCCTTAGCACGCCACCCTTATGGGGCATGGAATCGGATATCACCATCGATGTTGGGTTTGTGTCCTGCGGGAGTGGGGTGTTACATTTTTTCAGTCAAACTTATCAAGAAGCCTAAATGATATCTCTCTCATTTAAGAGAGGTACAAATCCCATATATGTCATTCAATTCCCTCCATATGATTCATTTAATGTCTAACATAAGGCTACTTGTTATCCGGTTAAAGATAACTTAGTGTAATGTCAAAACACTCAATTCCTCATGTAGGGAACCGTGATGACTTCAGGTCAAAGGACTAAAGTCAAACCATATTGAGAATCACCAATATATGTTCTCTAATATATATCTATGTATCTAATTTGATAAATTATATCCATGATCAGTAAAATGTGATCATCAATTAGAACACATACTAGCCTTAATTCATTATTGTTCCACCAATAATGATCGACCTGGGATAGTTTAGAATAGTATTATATTGCTTATGGTTTTACTATCAAGTCACATACTTGATGACATAAACCTAATACTATTCATGGAATGTAAATCACATTATATAAACAATATACACGCATATGTAAAACAATACCTCATGATATATAAATAATAAGTCAGAATGTCAGTACAAAAGTCACATATGACCATTGGCCTAGGGCACACTAACAAAATATTTAATATTCTTTTTCGCAAGCCTTATATTGTGTTAGAAAGCGTTGCTCATCTTTCTTTGTTGTAGTCTGAAGTTGTCCATCTATCCAGGTTAGTTGTCCAACTAATATTTACCATATGTATTGCTTTAATAATATGGTTATGATACCTTTGGATTTTGTGTTATTGCAAAGGAGGTCTTCATTTTGTGTTATTGTTTAGAATATTCTTCTAATCATTAATGAGTTTTTATGTTTTTCTTTAATAATCTAAGTATTTACTATATGTCGAAATAGTTTGAGATGTTATAGCTCAATTGGTTTGCATTAATCAACTTTGATTTGATTACTGTAAACTTATTAACATAAGGAATTAATACATTTTATAGACAAGACAATTGCTTTCCATAATAAATCCCTACGACGGTATATAGCCTGGAAACCCATGACGCAACTCTTGTGAGGCTTATTGGTGAAAAATTCCACGAGTCTAGAACTTGTTTTCTTGATTCACAGGTGTAAAAAATTCCACGTACCATAGTTTTGAAATCAATTGTAGATGATTAATTCAATCGGTTAATACTTCAACTTCGATTTGATTAATGCAAACTTAGTATTCATATAAGGAATTAATACATTTTAGAGACTAGACAATTGCTTTCCATAATAAACCCTAGGACGGTATATAAGCTGGAAATCTATGATGCAACTCCCGTGAGGCTTATCGGTGAAAAATTCCACAAGCCTAAGAGTCACAGTGAGAACTTGTTTTCTTGATTTATAGGTGTAAACAATGCCACATACCATAGTTTTGAAATCAATTGTAGGTTATTAATTCAATTAGTTAATACTTTAGGGATTTTGTGTAAAGTTTAGATGTTCTATAAATTTTGGAGAACATGAATGATACTAACTACGAAATCATTGTTTTAAATAAAAAATTTTGCATAAATGAGTCGTACTGATAAATCTTGGATGTATAGACGATTATTACGTGACGGTTTCATTAATCCTGAGATTGTTGAGGGAGTTGAAGCTTTTATTCATTATGCATGTTCTCAACTTGCATATATGGATGGGCCAAAGATTAGATGTCCATGAAAAAAGTGCAAGCACATTTGTTTCCTTCCTATTGATGAAGTGAATGGATGTTTGTTGAGAAGAGGGTTTGTCCCAAATTATTTTCAGTGGACACAACATAGGGAACCTTTGATTAGTAACACCTTAAGGGCTAATGAAGCACAATCATCAATGAGCTTAAATGAGTTTAAAGGGGGGATTCGATTTAGAACAAATATTGTGGATGTAGATGAAAATCCTTACATGCAAATGGTTTGTGATGAAGCCGATTATACTTTTCAGGAAAATATAAAAATTTTTGAAGAAGAATTCAACCCATAATCCAAATGGTTTTTTGACTTACTACACTCAGTTGATCGAAAACAATGGCCAAATTGTGAGATAGTGACTCAGTTGTCATCATTTGCTCATATCTTGAACATAAAGTCTGAAGGGAACATTACTGATCATAGTTTTGATAAAATTCTTGTATGTTATAATGAATCATTGCCTCCTAATCACACAATGGTTGATAGTTTTTACAATATGAAGAAACTTATTGGGGGTCTTGGTTTGCCTGTTGAAAAGATTGATTGGTGCAAATTGGGATGTATGTTGTATTGTGGTGATGATGTGGAATTACAAGAGTGCAAATTTTGTGGACAATTTAGGTTCCAGCCTAGAAAGCATTCTATGAAAGCAAAGTTAGTACCATGAAAGTGGACATATTATTTCCCGCTAACTCCGAGACTTCAAAGACTATATGCTTCTGATGTTATTGCATCTCACATGAGATGACATAATGAACACCAACAGGAAGATAGAATAATGAGTCATCCATAAAATGCATTGGTATGGAAACATTTCAATGACACCCATTATGAGTTTGCAGCTGAAAGTCAAAATGTTAGGTTGGGATTGTCGAAGGATGGATTCCAACCTTTTGGTTAATCCAGCTAGCAATATTATTCATGGCCAATCATAATGACTCCTTATAATTTGCCTCCATGGATGTGTATGAATGATCCATATAATGCATATGTTAAAATTTTATCTAGAGAGGATGAGGAGGGCCAGAGATATATAGAAGAGCTTGAATTTAATTCAAATTCTTCAGAAAAGGAAGATGATTTTGATTTATAATTAAGTGATGATAGCGATTAATTTGTATTTGAAATTGAATATTATATTCAAGTAATCAATTATTTCCTTTACTTGATGCACCATCCCTAATTCTCTTGTGGCATATTACACTTCTGTAGCCTCCCAAATTTTATCGCTTACCCTTTCTTTTAATCTATTTCCATCTTGTCTAAACATGGCATTTATTTTAACATTTTTAATTTCGTTCTCCTTTTTTTCATCCTTGAATCTAACATAAGAAGGTCACGACTTTGTATGATGTTTGTAGTATATTGTCATTGGTGCACTGAGATTACTTGTCATAACTTCGAAGAGCTTAAGCTTAATATTAATTTTAGGTTGAAATATGGCACCAAAGAGAAGGTAGGATATTTTGGGACCAAGATTTAGACCACGATTCAGAGGTACTTACTGTACAGGTGAAGCATCTCATAATGTAGCAGCTAGAACTGGATCTCCTCCTCCCCCTCCAGCTACTACACTTGCAGATGAGGTACCTTCCATAGATGTTGCTGCATTATCCATGACCCCTACATCATTTACTACCCCTATACGAATAGAGGTATCAAGGGTAAACAATGATGATGAAGGAAGCAGCCATCAGTCTAGAGTAGAGGGACTTGATGGAAGAACTTACATTACAATTGTCAATAATATGTAACTGAAAATACATTAAACATTATATGTTTATAATTAAGTTATAAGTTTCAATTTTCAAAATGGTATAAAATTTTCCAATCTTATATTAGGTTCATTCCATTTGGACCGTATTCAAGAAACATGATATCAAAATTCAAGGAGAAGATTGATATTGAGGGCTTTGTATAGAAGAATATCTCTCAGGCGATAAAGGAATTTTACTATCATGAGTTTGAGGTATAACAAAAATTATTATTTTCTTTTTTAATTAATAGTTTTGTACATTTATTAGACAAATATTATTACATAATAAGTATTAATTAAATGTTTTTCCTTTTGTTTCAGAAAGAAATTTTTTTGGATTCTCAATTTGACATGATCATCTATTAAATATGGGAAAGACGAGCACGTACACGTTATCGTGACTTTGTTGCTGCACAGGGCAGGTGTACGAACGCTTTACATTTCTAAAGAAATATGGATTCATTGACAACAGTATTACACATCACCTGAGGCAATGTCCCTTTCAAAACGTAATTCAGCCAACAGATATGGAGGATTGGGAGGAGAGAGTCTTCCCGTACATACGGGAGGATCTATTACCTACCAAGAGTATGTAGAGAGACTTGTAAGTATCTACACTTTAAATTTATATTTTCATTTCTTCAGTTTGTTGTATTTCTATTGAATTTTATGTATGAATTTTACAATAAAAATATGTTTTTCTTGTTGAGAATGATAATGCTATAAATGTCTGGTGCCATATATAGCTGTGTTTTTTAGTTTTGTTCTTTGTTCAATAAGGGGTAGATTTCGTAAAAATAGAGAAAACTCTGCCGAAATTTTTATAAATTCTTATTCACTTATAAGATTTTATTCTTACGTAGAAAAAGACTATGGGCATGACAGTGTGACATTCGTCAACAACCATTGTAGAGAACTCAATGTAAGTGAAATTTATTGTTTAATATTAATGCTAATAATTATCACTTACTAATATAAACATTGCCTTCTAATAGGAGCAAATCTAAGAAAGCATTAAACGATAGTCTCAGCAGTCTGAAGATGTTGATGAGACTCAAACCTATCTTCATGCAGTGGGTGGTGGGACCATCAAGGAAGGATATTTAGCTTAGGTTCATTTGAGAATACATGTTATTCGCAGTCCTCCACGTCTAGTACAACTGCATCTAGTAGGTGGTCAACATCCTATGAGAGAGTCATTCAGCTGGAAAGCACAGTACGGATGCTAGCAACTCAGTTGCAACGGTTGGAGTACATAGTTCAACTCCGTAAAGAGAGGGATGAGTTCAAGGGTAGGGGTAGCACCTCATCGCATCAATCAGAGCATCCGTTGTCTCCAAATTAATAGTGTACTTTTGATCATTTTATTAGAGATACGAAAACTTATTATGTACAATTTAATGTTTTTATTATCAATTAAGATATTTTCAACTTTACATCATCTATCAAATTTATGTTTAAAAAATTAAATTTATACTATTACATTAATAGTTGTTTAATTATGAAAAAAAAAATTTATTGACGGTATTGACAGTACATCTTTTTGAAAAAGATTTCTAACTCATTTACCGACGAACATATGAAAATCTATTGCTAAAAACCATTAGTAATCATAGACAGAACAACAACTTTCGTCAATAAATTTGTATCAATTTCCCCTATGGTTTGCACAAATGTATTGATGGAAAGACAGAAATTGTCAGTAATCATAGGCGGAGTAACCAACCATATGCCGTCAGTGATTATCGACGAAACAAAAACTTCTGTCTGTATATTTGGAACAATTACATACCAATGGAAAGATGGAAACCATTGGTAGTCATAGATGGAGTAACCAACCACATACCATCGATAATCACAGACAAAATAACCAACAGCATACCGTTGGTAATTAAAAATGGAATAACAGTTGGTAATTTTGTAACAATTTACTGACGGAAGTATTTAAACCAATGGTAAATATACCGATGGAAAATAATTTTCTATTCATAAATATACTGATGGTAAAAAATATTACATCAGTAAATTTACTAATGGTAAATTATTTTCTGTCAGTATTTATTAGCTACAGCTGTTTCTATGATGCTTTTATCCATCGCTAATGTCCGTCACTAATCTTACATATCGACAAAAGGTCTGCATTTTTCGTTGATAAAGACCGTTGTAAAAGAACATTTTTCTTATAGTGATCGAATGTTTTTTACAAGTTAGAGGTTAGATCTTATATTCTCTTAGATCTTTCATTGATTTCTTCATGTTTTCCGCTTCTATGGATCAAATTTGTCCCTTAAGTTACCTCTCATTGTCTTTGAATACATATATATTTGCTTTCCTATTTTGCATCCGAACACATCTTTTGATAGTAATTCACAATTTTACATGGCTTCAAAGAAGTACATGGTCTAATGGATGACCGTGTATCCCTTCATTACTTTAAATCTTCCTTTCTTGTCCTATTTTCATCAAAATTCTTCTCCTTTAAGTACATGAAGGTAATTGTAACTTATATACCCAATTAGAGCAAATTAAGTACCAAACATAGAATAAAAGTTATAAAATATCAATAAAAAGTGCATCAAATATAGGGCATAAACATGGTTAATTATGCATCTATCAGTCATCCCCTACTAGATTTTATATATATATATATATATATATATATATATATATATATATATATTGAAAAGGGTAAGGATAATGTATCGCTCATACAGAATGAATCTACTAATTTTAAAGAAGCAATTTCTGGCATTAATTCTTTAAAATGGCATGAAGCCATAAGATCTTAAATGGAATCCATATAAATTAACCAATTACAGACTTTGGTTGATGCATTTGATGGTATTGTACCTATTAGATGCAAGTGAATTTTTAAGAGCAAAATTAACATTAATGATAATGGACTTACATACAAAGCAACGTTAATGACTAAAGGTTACAAATAAAAACAAGGAGTTAATTTTCAGGAAATCTTTTTCTAGTAGCTATGATGAAATCCATAAGGATTTTATTGCCTATAATCGCATATCATGAGCATGAAGTCTCATAGATGGACTTTAAAACATCATTTCTTAATGGAAATTTGCTTGAGGATGTGTAGATGACACAACTTGAGGGTTTTGAATCCAAGAAATTTCCTAATCAAGTTTGTAAGTTGCAAAAGTCTATTTATAGATTTAAACAAGCATCATGGAGTTGGAATATTTGTTTTGATAAGACAATCAAATTAATTTTATTAAAATGATTGGATGAATCATTTGTTTAAATGATGGTTAGTGGGAGTGTAATCATTTTCCTAGTTCTATATATGGATGACATATTGATAATTGGAAACTATATACCAGTGCTCCAGTCTATAAAGGTTTGGTTATCTAAGAACTTCTCTATGTTGGATATGGGAGAACCAGCCTATATTCTAGGAACAAAGATTGATAAGTGTAAATTGCATCGTGTTTTAGGGCCTAATTTGATATGTGTTTACCTGTTAATTCAATATCTAGTATATGTTTAGGTTATACTTGTGTTAGTTTGTTAATTGTTTGTGTTTTGAGGTACCTTGATGTGTTTGCTAGTGTTTCAGGGTCAATATCAAAGAATGGAGGAGTTTATAAGACATTTAGGTTGAAACAATAACCCACTATTAGGCCACAATCATGATAGAAGCTTCAGCAATGGCCCACGGTCATGCCCTACATGCCATGATTGTCACAAAAGGCTCAGATGTGAGTCACGATTATGGCCTACATCCGGCAGATGTGTAGACACTTATGAACTTCATGTTTTGTGGGACATTTTAGACCTTTCAAACTTTGGAAAAGCCTTAGGGTTACCCAAAACATAAGAGACTATTTAAAGAATGATAAAGGGGAGAAAAAGGGAGCTTTTCGTGCATCCACTTTTGGAAACTCTAAGAGAGAAAGAGATGGTGAAGAGCAAGAAGAAGTGGTGCCGACATGCTCTCCCAATCTGGAGGTTTCTTGACGCTGCTATGTTTTGCATCATCTATTCTAATTAGTTGAATTCAATTCAGATCTAATTAGTTGAATTTAATTCTTGTATTTACTTCCCGTTGCATTGTTTATTTTTAGTTTTATATTTTTTCAGCCTTAGATTTTTAGGATTAGATTAATCCCTCTCCTTTTGGGATTGACACCTCTAATACCATGATCACGACCCGTGTACTTGCAGTATTTGAGGCTTATAAATTTTAAAGCTCGAACGACACGATCAAAGATATGTAGAGATAGATCAAAGAGCTTACTTGGGTTATCTTAATCCATATACATAGACAAAATGCTAAAGAAGTTTAGAATGGAGAATTCTAATATGGGACTCTTACTCATGTCATGTGGGATTCTCTCTCAAAGAGTATATGCCATAATACATAAGAAGAGAGAGACAAAAATGATTGTGTTCCATATACTTCAACAATTGGATCAATTATGTATGCAATGTTATGTTCTAGACCAAATGTCTCTTAACTTTGAGCATAATGAGTTGGTTTCAAGCCAATCTAGGTGAGTGTCATTGGACAGTTATAGAAAACATCTTAAAGTTCTTAAAAAGGAGCAAAGATATTTCCTTGGTTTATGAAGGAGCTAAAATGAAAGTTCAAGAGTATTTAGATGCTAGTTTTCATTCAAATCTCAATGATAGTAGATCATAGTTAGGGTATATCTTCACTCTGAATGGTTGTCTGACAAGTTGTAAGAGTTCCAAACAGTAACCTTTTTAGATTCTTCAAATGAGGTAGGGTACACCTTAGTGTTAGAGGCAACAAAGGAACCAATTTGGGTTAAGAAGTTCATCTTTAAACTTGGAGTGGATTCCAATATTTTTGAGCCTATAACATTATACTGTGACAAAAATGGTGCCATTATATAGGTAAAATATCTAAGGTCTCATTAATGATCTAAACATGTAATCAGGAAGTTTCACTTAATCGGGGAGAAAGTGGAGTAAAACGAGATAGCATTAGAGCAAGTTCCCACTAAAAAAAATCTTACGGGTCCTCTTACTAAACCACTATTTTAAAATAGACATGAACGACATATAGAAGGATATCTTATTAGATACATAGGTGATTGGCTTTAGTACAAGTGGGAGATTGTTCATTTGTACCTTTATAGCAAATCGGTTGGTTGCATATACGGTGTTACTATTTAATTAATAAAGCCTTTCTTTATCTTTATGTATTATATTAATTACATTTGATGTTTTAATCCTAAAGGTAAACTTCATGGAATAATTACTATCTAATTGAAATTATAATGAGATCATAATTATAAGTTTCAATTTACATTTATATATTATTCCTAAAATGTTCCTAGTTATAGTTTCAATGAGACAGGATATTGTTGAAAGGGTAAAACTATCACACATTATGTTTCTTTCTTATAACAAAAGTAATTGATCACATAAATTAAAGTATGGAGATACCTAAAGTAATCTATGTGTGCTTATTAGCTAATAATTTCATTAAAATAACCTAATTATGAGGGTCCAAAATGGAATATCGTTTATGAGTTTATGTATTTCCTTATCATAAACATTATATAATTGATCCTTAAACATACAATTACTAAGGTATCTCATATAAGAATGACTGTATGTTGATACTGCTTATGAACAATCCTATTTAAGGTAATTCAGTATGTAGTACTTGGATACAGTATGAACTATGTAGATATGGTTAAGTAAGTCAGTAAAGAATTTGTTACTCTAAAAAGTAATTAGGGAGAATACTCAACTATTCTTGATTAGTAATGGTTTAAGAAATTCTTTTTCTAAAGTGAATTGGGATTTGCAAAGGTGTTTTTAAAGCTCAATTTTAACTTAATTACTAATTAGAAAAACAATCACAATTGGATTTAAAAGAGTATGCACTGTATCTATACTCTTTCCAATTAGAACATTAGATGATGAAAGAATTAAATTATACATCATAATCATACATAGACAGGTTAAGTCAAACGTCTTTGACATTGTTTATATTTAGGTGGTCATGACAGGTTACTAGATGTTAATCTTGACTATAATTACAAATTGTTTAATTGGAGAATTAAAGATAAATTAAAATGATTTTTATTTTATCTAATTCTAATTCTAATTATGAATTCTAATTATAATTTATAATCAATACTATTATATTAGGAACCTAATGAGTTATAAGCAAGAGCAGTTTAAGAGAGAAAAATCAATTTCAATTAAGTAACTTAATTATTAAGTTTGAGAAACTTTAGGGATCAAATATAAGATATTTGACTTTATTAAAACTAAATAATTTTAATTAGAGTTTGATTTTAATTATAATTTTTGTATTTAATTTTAATAAAATTAAAACCCTAATTTTTTTCTATACATAGAAATAAGCATATGGGAGTTAGTACTCCTTTTATTTCCTCTCTAAAAGTTTAAAATTTTTTTACTACTCATTGGATACTATTTGAGGTTAGACATGCCAATAACTCGTGGTTGACATGTCAAAAAATTTTGAAAGCATTACAACAGAAATATTAAATCATCTATGATTTCATATTTTATGATTCAATTTTGTTAAGTTATTCAATTATTAGGATCTGATCGAAAATCATAAAAATATTATTTTTTTTGTTGCACATATGATTTGATCATGGTAGTTTCCTAACATAAACAATGCATAAAGAACCCAGGAATAAAATGTGGACTTAGGTCAAAGAACCACTTTGATTGAGATGTCTTTGTTTACAATTATTTTATAGTGTTTTAATCAACCAATGTGTCAACTATAAGTAACTAGAAAAAGACACAAGCCTAGTGAAGGTAAAAGGAGATGGGAGGAAGATGGGAACTTTTTACATTATAAACTTGATGAACAAGTTAACAATTAATAAGGAACTACACATAAGAAATATACATTCAAACATGGCCAAGTTTATTGGAAGTATCTGTGTAAAAAGAATTTCATAAGTTAAAAATTGCCTTATAACATAGTTATTTTTAACCCTATCTATTCAAGCTACTTGATTATCAAACACAAGCTCTAAATATTTAAAAACTCTTTTTGCGCGCACAAGAGTATAATAGGTCCAGGAAATTATTTGTAAACTAGTTGTTTAGTGTTAAATGATTTTATGATTAATAGCAAATATATAAAATATGAGTCAATTACAGTGATAGGATATTATAAATATTTAAAGATTAAAGAATTAAATCAAACACTTGAATCTCATAAAAGCATACCAATATAAGCATTGATAAAAGAAAACTTAATAAAAGTAGAATAATGAAATCTAATTTTAAAAACAACATTTTTTCATCATACCTTAATCCTAATATTAAAGTTCCCATCATCAAGTAATGTTCTATATTCATCCTCAATTTTTTAGCACACTTACAAGAATTGCTTTCCATGATTTCAACTTTGGAGTTCAATTGTTTTCGCGTTTCAATTAACTTGTGTCCACTTCATCTTTAACTCATAAGATAGTTTTCCTTTTTTCTTTACTAAACGAGTACCTCTACATTTATAGTGGAATACAAGTTGAACCCTAATGTTTTGGTTAAATTTGAAACACAATGCTTACAAAACGTTCAAAATAAACCTTATAAGGATAAAAAAAAATTATGAAGTTTACTCCTCGTCAGTTAAATGTCATCTCCTAGATGACCTGATACTTTTTAATTGTTTACATAACTATGGGACCCACGTGCAAGTTAACATGGATTTTAACAAAAAAATAAATTTGGGTCCCACAATACAAAATTCATCATTTATGTCTATCTAAAATCCCTAACTCTTTAATTATTTCCATATGAAAATTCTATTTCTCTAAAGTTCCTTCTAGCTCCTAAATTCTCTTAATTACTCTCTCTCATTTTCTTCAATTATAGCAATAATAGCAATAGCACCAGTCACCTTCCTTACGATAGTAGCAGCAGTGTTGAAATCTTTCTTCAACATGTTGCATGTTTTATTTCCTTCCACAAGCACTATTTGATTTCTAGGAAATATGATAAGGATAATAAATCGTGGCAGATAAGTTGTTTTGGCCTTTTGTCTAGTTTGTAGTTATTTTGCATATTGAGTCCTTTTGTCCCCTATCATGGTAAGGATTTAATGTATGTTATGGTCCCTTATTATGCATAATGCCTGACCCTTCTACATCTCTTATAAGTTATGTATTGTCCTTCAAACTGCATCCCAAATTCTAAATTTGTTGCTAAATAACGAATATAATTACTTAATCATTTGTTTCTGATGACACATTATGAATGTTACTGTTATGAGCATATTGTTTTTTACAATAAATACTGTAACATCCCATTACTATAAATTACATACTGGAAAATCTATAATAACACCTTCACTTTATAACATTGCAACATGTCTAACTTAGTCATGACATCAACTATTGTACATAAAAGTCAAAAAAATTTAAAACCAAATTCCAAACTATATTCCTCATTTCACTATAAGAAAATGAATGAATAGAGGCGGAACATTTTCGTCGGTACTATGGCAACGTTTCTGACGGAAAAAAACAACCGTCGGTATAGAATTTTGTTATTAATTTTTCCAACGGAATATAGCGACGCCGCCAAAAAACCGTCGACAAAAAATGCGTGAAACGTTCGCGCATTTTATTACCTACGGTAACACACCGACGGTGTTGATACGGTCGGTCTATATACTGACGGGAAGGAATATATCCGTCGGTAAATAGGAAACGAAAAATGTGGTTCCGACGGAATGGAAGATACCGTCACAACATTCAACCACAACAAACAACTTCACCGACGGACCGTACCAGTCCGTCGGGGAGTTGATTACAATATCACCGACGGACGAGCGCAGTTGATTGCAATTCTAGATTGCCGACGGAATGAACTCACCCGTCGGTGATGTTGCAATAACTCACCGACGGACAGTAAGTGTCCGTCAGTGAGTTTATAGCAATCTCACCGACGGAAAAGCTTTTTCTGTCGGTATATAATACAGTTAGCTGTTATAGGTTCTTTTAGAATGCGTGAATACCGACGGAATGAGTGTTCCGTCGGCATTTGAATTTTTGCCCGCGTGAATTAGGCACTCGTTTACCGACGGAACACTCCATTCCATCGGTAACTGTCGGCACGCATCGACGTTTGTGCACGCGTGACCCTAATTTACCGACAGAATGGAGCGTTCCGTCGGTAAATGAGTGGCTTTATAAGGCCGCGACCCCCCCCCACTTTCCTTCACCACTCTCACTTGTTTTCTCTCTATTGGATTTTCCTCTGAGCTTCTTGAGGTAAACTTTGTTATTATTGTGTTATTTTTATATGAAATGCAT
>JAOSBN010000178.1:34452187-34464255 GCA_027563595.1 Erythroxylum suave
TTTATAGTTGTTTTTCTGTAGTTCTCTCTTATCGTAGAATATGTACCGGAATGACCTATGGGTGTTCCGGTGGGTACACTACGGTAAGGGGGCGCTACAATATGCATATTCAAAATTGCGTGATGCATTGTGATTATATTATACCTTGGAAAAGGTTATAACATTTGGAATATAATGAAAAGAAGAAAAAACATGAAATATAAGATAAATGATAAAATGAAAGAAGCACGAAAGTGCAAATTGTGATTGGTTAAATTGAGCATAATTTGATTATGTTTGGGTAAGAGAGGAACCATTTTGTAGTCACATGCACGTCGACGTAAAGCCTTCTCTCCTCCGCTTGCTTGTGGATGACGAGATCCGAAAATGGACTCGTTTTGTTCACAGAGTAAACTTCTGTTTCTATGTTTTGTTTACGGAACCCTCGAGCCAATTGTTTGCGCATTTTCATTTGACATGTTAAGTGGTGCTTCGCTATTAAATTACATTCAATATGATCTATGTGATGAAGTATTGAGATTTGAATTATGAATGTATATACATATCTATGTTTGATTGTGTGGCTCATTGCCAATGGCTATAAGTATTTTAGCCATTAAGCTGTGTAGCTTAACCCCCAAATTTTCCACTCCTCAAATGTAAATCGAGAAGAGTAGTGATCCTTGCAAGGCATTCGGACTCCAAGATAGATATAAGACTTTTGTACTAAGTTAGTAATTTTGGATAGCATATTTAGCATATCAATATTGAACATCTTTTGTATTTTGTTTTAAGTTTTGATGTGTATGTTGAAATGTAACAAATTCTGACTGTGTTTAAAAAAATGAGAAAGTGAGATTGAATTCCTATCCATACTTGATTTTGTTATTTAAAGATTTGGGATAATGAATTGTACCTATACATAATCTTATTTGTTGAATTGCCAAAGGTTATTAGTCTGAAAGTAGCATGTTAGAATTGGGTAGATTGTGTTCTAAACTTAAGGGAAAACGCAGACGAAAGGAATCGTCTGTGATGACAACACACATAGACGCAAAGGAAAATGTAGAGGAAGAGTATTGTCTCTGATGACGTCACACACAGCGTAAAGGAAGACAGATGTAAAGGAAAAACACAGATGAAAGGAATCGTCTGTGATGACGTCACACAAAGACGCAAAGGAAAATATAAAGGAAAGGAATCGTCTGTGATGACGTCATACATAGACGCAAAGGAAGATAGACAATAGGAAAGACAGATGAAAGGAAGGCAGACGATAGAAAGACAGACGATAGAAAGGTAGACGCAAGGAAAGGTAGACGAAAGGAAGGTAGGTAATAGAAAGACAGACGATAGAAAGGCAAATGCAAGGAAAGGAAGACAATAGAAAGGCAGACGATAGAAAGACAGATGATAGAGAGGTAGACGATAGAAAGATAGACGATAGAGAGGAAAACGATAGAAAGATAGATGCAAATGAAAGGTAGACAAAAGATAGGCAACAGGTGGTCAAACCCAGACGATAAAAGTCAAAGACAGATGATAAAACACAGACGATAGGGGAGTCAAAACCAGACTATAAAAGTCAAAGACAGACGATAAAACATAGACAATAGGGGAGTCAAACCTAGACGATAAAACACAGACGATAGAGGAGTCAAACCCAGACGATAAAAGTCAAAGACTGATGATAAAACACAGACGATAGGGGAGTCAAACCTAGACGATAAAAGTCAAAGAGAGACGATAAAACACAGATGATAGGGGAGTCAAACCCAGGCGGTAAAAGTCAAAGACAGATAATAAAACACAGACGATAGGGGAATCAAACCCCAATGATAAAAGTCAAAGACCGACGATAAAACATAGACGATAGGGGAGTCAAACCCCGACAATAAAAGTCAAAGATAGACGATAAAACACAAACGATAGGGAAGTCAAGCCCAGACGATAAAAGTTAAAGACAGACGATAAAATACAGGATGAGTCTAAAGCCCCAGGAAATACTAAGGCTTTTGTAGGGCATGGTAATGAGCCCTCTCAGTCCCTAACCCGGGAGTCAACTATTCTATTGGAGCAAGTGCCTCCACTAGACTCGAGAATGTTCCAGGCCTTCACTTAGGTGTTTGTCCAAGCTATAGGACAGATGCCATAATCTTCTGCTCCGGTCCCAGTGAAGAAGGGGAAACAATTTGATAAGCTGAGGAAGTATGGAGCAATAGACTTCTATGGGACAACGGACCCAGAAGAAGAAGAGAATTGTTTAAGAAAGACCGATAGGATATTGGATCAAATGGAGTGTGAGGATGATGAGAAGGTTGTGTATACTGCCAGTTTGCTTAAGGGATATGCTTTGCACTAGTAGGAAAGTGTGCCAGGGAGCTAGATGAGACCTCCAGTGTTGGCATGGGAGGATTTCTTTGCTGTTTTTAAGAAGAAGTACCTGTCTGAGGTGTATATTCAGTAGAAGCAGAGGGAGTTTCTGAGTCTCACCCAGAGGGAGATGACAGTGAGCCAGTATGAGCGTTGGTTCATACAGCTATCCCTATATGCAACCAAGATGATGATGAGTGAGGTGGCTAAGTATCGTAGGTTTGAATCAGGCTTGCATCTAGCCATCAGAGAGAAAGTGGTGGTACAGAACTTTTGAGATTTTCAATAGCTGGTTGAAGCAGCACTGAGGGTTAAAAATATAAAGAATATAAAGAGTGCCGTGAGTAAAAAGAGAAAGGAGAGAGAGCAGTTCAAGAGGGGAGTTAGTAATTTTATGCCAGAGAGGAGTGCCAGGACTTTCCCTACACAGTCTAAGAGGAGGAGCACTGGAGCAAGCAGACCTACATGGATGAGAACTGTCTCACATCAAGCCTCAATGGCTGGAGGCAGTAGGAGGGGAGATGGGGATAAGCCACCCATTCCCAAATGTGAGCACCGTGGAAGGTTTCATAGATGGGAGCGCTATCGACTGACAGGAGCTTGTTTCAACTGTGGAGAAAAAGGGCATATGGCAAGAGAGTGCCCTCAGAGTCTAAGACATGAGAAGGGTCAGATGTAAGTTTCAAGGAGAACTGAGATTGGGGGACACAAGACAGTAACGGAAGTGGGCAGTTCTGATGCATCAAAAAGGGTGAATCTTCCAGGGAGACCCAAGGGGCAAGCATCAGCTAGGGTGTTTACAATGACACGGGAGGATGTAGAGACCGCTCCAGAAGTTGTGACTGGTATGATTAAATTTTTTAATGCTGATATTGTTGTTTTGATTGATCCGGGTTCTACCCATTTGTTTGTGTCGTCAAGTAGAGCTATGTATGGTAGAAATCTGAGCCCGTTGGATACTCCTCTAATGGTGAGTACTCCAATCGGCCAGTATATTATTATCAGTCAAGTTTATAGAGACTGTGAAATATATATTGGAGGGTAATAATTAGTGGTGGATTTGATACCTTTGAAAATGGGAGGATTAGATGTGAATTTGGTTATAGACACGTTGTAGAAGTATAATGCCAACTTGGGTTGTAGACAAAAGATTGTGGAGTTCAAATTGGAAAATGGTAGAAAGGTGGGGTTTGTAGGAGACAGAAAAGCAAGCCCGCCTAGAATTGTTTTGACTTTGACAGCAGAAAAGATGATGAGAAAAGGATGTGAAGCATATTTGGCCTATGTAGTGGACACGAGGGTAGATAAGAAGTTAGAAGATATACCAGTGTTCATGGAATTCTCGGATGTCTTTCCTGAGGAATTACTTGGACTACCACCACCTAGGGAAATTGAATATCCCATTGAGCTTCTTCCAGGAACAATGCCAATATCGATTCCGCCTTATAGAATGGCTCTGGCAGAATTGAAAGAGCTTAAGGAGCAATTGGAGGATTTGTTGGAGAAAGGTTATATTAGGTCGAGCTCTTCACCTTGAGGGCTCTGGTCCTCTTTGTGAAGAAGAAAGATGGATTGTTGAGGATGTGTGTAGATTATAGGAAGCTCAATCATGCCACTATTAAGAATAGATATCCACTCCCTTGCATAGATGATTTGTTTGATCAGTTGTAAGGGGCAAAAGTCTTCTCCAAGATAGACTTGAGATCGGGTTATCACCAGTTGAGGATAGAGGAGATTGATGTGCCAAAGACTGCTTTCAGAACAAGGTATGGGCAATTTGAATTCTTAGTTGTGCCCTTCGGATTGATGAATGCACTTGCAACCTTTATGGACTTAATGAATAGAGTCTTTAAGCCATTCTTGGACCAATTTATCATTGTCTTTGTTGATGATATATTAGTTTATTCCAAGAGTGATAAAAAGCATGAAGAGCATTTGAGGGTTGCTTTGGAGACATTGAGGAAGAACAAATTGTATGCCAAATTCGAGAAATGTGAATTTTGGCTAAGAGAAGTAGCATTCCATGGACATGTGATTTCAGAGCATGGAGTACATGTAGAAGATAGAAGCAGTTGTTAAATGGGAAGAACCTAAGAATGTGGCAAAAGTGAGGAGTTTCTTAGGTTTAGCAGGATATTACAGAAGGTTTATGGAGGGCTTTTCCATGATAGCTGCTCCACTTTTCAAATTGACAAGGAAGAATCAGAAGTTTGTGTGGACAAATGAATGTCAGATGGCATGCCAGAAGGGTTTTGAGGAGCTTAAGTATAGATTGATGAGTGCACCAATTTTGACTTTGCCTTCAAGTAATGATGGATACATTGTATATAGTGATGCGTCAAGGAATGGATTGGGCTGTGTGTTGATGCAAGGAGATAAGATGATCGCTTATGCTTCTGGCCAATTAAAGCCTTATCAGATGAACTATCTTACTCATGACTTGGAGTTGGCTGTCATAATTTTTCCATTGAAGATATAGAGACATTATCTTTATAGAGTCACTACTAGGGTATTTACAGACCATAAGAGCCTTAAGTATTTAATGAGTCAAAAGGAGTTGAACTTGAGACAAAGAAGATGGTTAGAGTTATTGAAGGACTATGACTTGATGATAGACTACCATCCGAGGAAAGCTAATGTAGTAGCGAATGCATTAAACAGAAAATTGACTATGGTACATATAGAGATAGTGTACCTTCCTTTAATAGAGGAATTAGCTAGCCTTAAGGTGACATTGAGGCAAGTTGAGTCTGATTGTGTATTGGCTAATTTTAGAGTAAGGCCAATATTGACTGAGAAGGTTAAGGAATTGCAGGCACAGGATGGGTACTTGAGTAAGCTTAGAGAAGAGATTAAAAGTGGTAAGCCTTCTGAAATAGAAGTGAGGGAAGATGGATTGATGGTGTTAGGGAATAGATTATGTATTCCAGATATGCATGAGTTGAAAGAAGAAATTTTTGATGAGGCACACAATACTCCCTATGCAATGCACCCGGGGAGTACAAGAATGTACAGAGATTTAAAGGAGCATTTTTGGTGGAAAGGAATGAAGAATGATGTTGTAGAGTATACTAAGAGATGCTTAGTGTGTCAACAAGTCAAGGCTAAGCACTAGGCACCTTCAGGCAGGTGGAAAGGAATGAAGAACGATGTTGTAGAGTATACTAAGAGATGCTTAGTGTGTCAACAAGTCAAGGCTAAGCACCAGGCACCTTCAGGCAAGCTTCAACCTTTGTCTATTATGGAATGGAAGTGGGAGAGGATTACGATGGATTTCTTGATGGGGTTATCGAGAACTAGTTGGAAGCATGTTGCGATATGGGTGATTATGGATAGGCTAACCAAGTCCGCACATTTCTTGCCAATTAAGCAAGCAAATTCTTTAAATGCTTTGGCCAAGAAATATGTGGATGAAATAATCAGACTACATGGGATTCCAAGCTCTATAGTTTTGGATAGAGATCCCAGGTTCACCTCCAGATTTTAGGAGAGCTTACAGGAGGCTTTGGGAACTAAGTTGCACTTTAGTATAGCTTTCCATCCCCAAACTGATGGGCAATCAAAGAGGACAATACAGACTCTGGAAGTAATGTTGAGAGCTTCTGTTATGGATTTTAGAGGCTCACTGGATGATCATTTGCCTTTAATTTAATTTGCTTACAATAATTCCTATCATTCGGGAATTCAAATGGCACCTTATGAAGCTTTGTACGGTAGGAGGTGCAGAACTCCTATTTGTTGGGATGAGGAAGGTGAAAGGAAGCTATTAGGGCCTGCATTAGTACAGGTTACAGTTGATAAGATTAAATTGGTGAAACAGAGGATTAAAGCAGCTCAGGACTGAATGAGGAGCTATACAGATGCACATAGAAAAGAGATGGAATTTGAAGTTGGATACAAAGTGTTTCTTAGAGCTTCTCCATGGAAAGAGGTGTTGAGATTTGGTAGGAAGGGCAAGCTAAGTCCGAGATACATATATGAGATCATTGAGAGGATTGGGCCTTTAGCTTATAAATTAGGTTTGCCATTGAAATTGTCTAAGATTCGTAATGTCTTCTATGTATCAATGTTAAGAAGGTATCGATCCGATCCTTTGCACATAGTTCAACCATCAGAGATTCAATTGAGGGAAGATTTGACCTACGAGGAGCAACTAGTGGAGATCTTAGATTCGGAGGAAAAAGTTTTGAGAAACAAGGTTGTGAAGTTGGTCAAAGTTTTGTGGAGGAACCATTTGATGGAGGTGGCAACATAGGAGCCTTTGGAAGCAATGAAGGAGAAGTATCCAAATCTCTTAGATAACTCAGGTAATTTCGAGGACGAAATTCTTTTAAGAGGGGGAGAAATGTTGGGCCCCAAAATTTTTTTATTTTAGTCAGCAAGATTTGAATAAATTTTGTGGTATTGTTGGATTAATCATGTTAATTGGAGTTTACTTATGATGTCAAGTTTAGGAGTTAGAGAATAGTATGGTGTAAGTTAAATTGAAGAATTAAGAATGCATAAGGGTAATTTTGGAAGATTACCTAAGGTTAGAAGCACTAAGGCATTAAAGGAAGGGTAAGGTGGACTTTCCTCACTCATTAAGGGTAGAATGGGAAGAGGAAAAGACTGTCTTGTAAATGAGAAGACCTAGAAAACATGAATGAAGGAAAGAGGGAGAGGAAATCAAAAGTAAAAGAGAGAGAAAGAAGAACAGAGGACTAGGTGGAGTTAAAAGAATAGAGCTTTGGACTAGGTCACGGATTTTCTTAATCTTAAAGAGAGGATTGGAGTTACTCAAGAAGGGAAAAAGAAAGAGGAAGGAAAGAGCTTTCTTTAGAGCCAAGAATCTCACTAGTTGGTGAAGATTCAAAGTAAGTCGATTTTTAAATCTCTTGGAGTTTTGAAGGGATTTTGGTTCAAAGAGTTTGGGAAATTTACAGGTTTAAGTATTCTAGGGTCAATTTCATACTTTTGATTCTATACGTTCTCAAATTGAATTTCCTATTGAATAAGAACTTGGTTTGTTATAGGAAACCAAGCAAGCCCATCCAAGACAAAGAGGAAAGACAACAGTGAACTTTGATTTGTCAAGCTAATTAGGTGGGTAAAATATTTATGGTTATTGTGTAATTGGGTAAATTCTTGCCTATGTGTGTGTATGTGTTTTGCATGAAATTGTTATGTTTGAAATTGAAATAAATGTGCATATTCGCAATTGCATGATGCATTATGGTTTTGTTATACCTTTAAAAAGGTTATAACGTTTGGAATTGAATGAAAAGAAGAAAAAGCATAAAGTATAAGAAAAATGATAAAATGAAAGAAGCACGAAAGTGCAAGTTGTGATTGATTAAATTGAGCATAATTTGAGTGTGTTTGGGTGAGAGAGGAATCGTTTCGTAGTCACGTGCTTGTCGACGTAAACCTTTCTCCCGACTGCCCACTTATGGCCGATGAGATCCAAAAATGGACTCGTTTTGTTCATAGAGTAAACTTCTGTTTCTATGTTTTGTTCACGAAACCCTCGAGCCAATTGTTTGTGCATTTGCATTTGACATGTTAAATTGTGCTTTGCTATTAAATTACATTCAATATGATCTATATGATGAAGTATTGAGATTTGAATTATGAATGTATATACATATCTATGTTTGATTGTATGGCTCATTGCCAATGGCTATAAGTATTTTAGCCACTGAGCTGTGTAGCTCAACCCTCAAATTTTCCACTCCTCAATCGAGAAGAGTAGTGATCCTTGCAAGGCATTCGGACTCCAAGATAGTTATAAAACTTTTGTACTAAGTTAGTGATTTTGGATAGCATATTCAACATATCAATATTGAACATCTTTTGTATTTTGTTTTAAGTTTTGATGTGTATCTTGAAATGTAACAAATTCTGACTGTGTTTAAAAAAATGAGAAAGTGAGATTGAATTCCTATCCATGCCTGATTTTGTTATTTAAAGATTTGGGATAATGAATTGTACCTGTGCATAATCTTATTTGTTGAATTGCCAAAGGTTGTTAGTCTGAGAGTAGCATGTTAGAATTGGGTAGATTGTGTTCTGAACTCAAGGGAAATCACAGACGAAAGGAATCATCTGTGATGGCGTCACAGATAGACGCAAAGGAAAATGTAGAGGAAGGGTATCGTCTATCATGACATCACACACAGATGTAAAAGAAAAACACAGATGAAAGGAATCGTCTGTGATGACGTCACACACAGACGCAAAGGAAAATATAGAGGAAATGAATCGTTTGTGACGATGTCATACATGGATGCAAAGAAAGATAGATGATAGGAAAGATAGAAGAAACGAAGGTAGACGATAGAAAGACATATGATAGAAAGGCAGACACAAGGAAAGGCAGACGAAAAGAAGGCAGACGATAGAAAGACAGATGATAGAAAGGCAAAGGCAAGGAAAGGTAGAGGATAGAAAGGCAGACGATAGAAAGATAGACAATAGAGAGGCAGACGCAAATGAAAGGTAGACGCAAATGCAAGGCAGACGAAAGACAGATGATAGGTGATCAAACCCAGACGATAAAGGTCAAAGATAGATGATAAAACACAAACGATAAGGGAGTCAAACCCAGACTATAATAGTCAAAGACAGACGATAAAACACAGACGATAGGGGAGTCAAACCCAGATGATAAAAGTCAAAGACAAACGATAAAACACAGACGATAGGGGAGTCACACCCAAACAATAAAAGTCAAAGATATACGATAAAACACAAACGATAGGGGAGTCAAACCCAAACGATAAAAGTCAAAGATAGACGATAAAACATAGATGATAAGGGAGTCAACCCCAAACAATAAAAGTCAAAGACAGAAAACACAGACGATATGGGAACCCAGATGATAAAAGTCAAAGACAGAAGATAAAACACAGACGATAGGGGAGTCAAACCTAGACGATAAAAGTCAAAGATAGGTGATGAAACATAGACAATAGGGGAGTCAAACCCAGATGATAAAAGTCAAGGACAGACGATAAAACACAAATGAAATGAAACACAAACGATGGAAAGTCAAACGCAGATGGTAAGCAGAACACAGAAGAAGAAGTTAAGAAGTTATGCTAATTGTTCTGAAGTGTGTAAATATGCAATTTATGGACTCACCAACACTATTCTTGGACCTACTTAGGCTTGAATGGAGATGAGCAACAAGGGGATTAGTTTTGAATGCAAGTGGTGGTGTAAAGTGTTTGGTTTCCAAATACGATAGTCAGGCTCCGAAAACGGGGTCTGACATCATGAATTGGACTTACTCGAACCATTTCTGATGTGCTTATGATTGAGGCAAGTTTGATGCATACATGATTTACAAGTGCTCATGAACTGTTTTTATTAAGTGTTTGTGCTTTCTATGAGAAAACATTACAGTTTCTAAGTGTAAAATGGCAAAGAGTTTTTGAAAATGGTTTTGCTTGTTTCTCACTTATAAAATTGTCACCCATGAGCTTTAAGCTCACCCCCTCCCAAATTCTGTCCCATTCAGGTGAAGAGCAAGAGGTTGAGTAGTCAAGAGGCAATGCTTCACTTTAATTTGCCTATTCTTCTTTTGCACTTTTAAGATAGAGTTTTGGGAACTCAAGGCTTTAGCCACATTTCAAGTTTTATTAGTTCAATTGTATTTTGTATTATGGCTTGAAATGTCAGTAAAGTGTTGTAAAACTATTATTTTGTTTGAAGATGAATGAAAATATGTATGTTCTACTCATGATTATAATCACTGTTAAGTTTTCACGTTATAGGTGATGATCAAATGAGTTTGAGGATTTGGGAAGCAGTTGGTGTTTATGTTCTGGTGTATTGTGTTTTTGGAATTGAATGAATGGTGGTTGAAAAGATTTAAGTCTGCATTAAGTAAGGTAGATTGCTAAAAGGAAACACGGACTTAAGGAGAACACAGATGAAAGGAATCGTCATTGATGATGTCAGAAACAGACACAAGGAAACACAGACTCATGGAAAACACAGACGAAAGGAATTGTCTGTGATGACGTCAGAAACAAACATAAGGAAACACAGACTTAAGAAAAACACAGACGAAAGGAATCATCTGTGATGACACCAGAAACAGATGCAAGGAACACAGATGAAAAAAACATAGATGCAAGGAACACAGGTGCAAGAACGTGCCACAAGTTTGTGATGATGTCAGAAACAGATGCAAGGAACACAGACGCAAGGAATATAGACATGGAGAGATTTTGTGGAGAATGAAGAAGTTAAGTGCCACAAGTTTGAGGGAGGTCTTCATTTGGGGATCAAGGAGAGGGTGTTGATCCACAATTTCTGTGACTACCAGCAGTTGGTAGATGCTACACTCCAGGCTAAGAAGCTGGAGAATATAAAGAATGAAGTGAGCAGGAAGAGCAAGAATAGGGAGCAGTCTTCCAAGAAGGGGATGAGTGCTCCAATGCCTGAGAGGAGTGTGAAAAGCTTCCATACATAGAGTAAGGTGGGGAGTAGTATTTCTGGTAAGGATAAGCAAGCAAGAGTAGTGTCAGTGAAAGCATCAACAATAGGAGGCAATAATAGGGTGGGGAGGAGTAGATTAACAAATGCCCAATGTGAGCATTATGGGAAACTACGCAAGGGAGAGTGCCTCAAGTTACTTGGAGCATGTTTTCGATGCGGGGAAAGGGGACACATGATCAGGGATTGTTCCTAAGTAGCAGGGAATGAGGGGTCACGGTCACAAGTCCCAAGGAGAGCTGAAACAGTGGGACCCAGGTCAGTCACAGAGGTGGGTAGTTCTGGAGCTATAAGGAAGGCTATTCCTTCAGGAAGGCCAAGGGGTCAAGCTTAGGGTCAGGCACAGGCAAGGGTGTTTGCCATGACAAGGGAGGAAGTTGTAGCCGCAACTGAAGTTGTCACAGGTATGGCTCTGTTATTCAATTCTGCAGTATATGTGTTGATTGATTCTGGTTCCACACATTCTTTTATTTCTACAAGCATGGAATTACATGATGTTGATTCGATGCCTTTGGATAACCCTTTGATTGTTAGTACTCCTTTAGGGAGGAATGTGATAATAAGTCAAGTGTATAGAGGTTATGAACTCTTCATTGATGGTGCTAGACTGGTAGTGGATTTACTACCTCTAGACCTAAAGGGCTTGGATGTTATACTTGGAATGGATGTCATGGAGAAATATCATGCGAAGTTGGATTGTGGCCTGAAGGAAGTGGAGTTTGATCTGCGCGATGGACAGAGGGTGATTTTCAGAGGAGACAGGAGAGTACCATCACCAAGAACTATTTCTACTTTGCTAGCAGACAGGATGATGAAAAAGGGATGTGAGGCCTTCTTAGCACATGTTATGGATGCTGCTATGAATGAAAGGAGGTTAGAGGATTTTCCAATTGTGAGGGAATTTCCTGATATGTTCCCAAAAGATTTACCAAGTTTTCCACCGGTGAGGGAAATCGAGTTTGTCGTTGACTTCATTCCCAGAACCACACCCATTTCTCTACCACCTTATAGGATGGCTCCTGCTGAGTTGAAGGAGCTTAAGGAACAGTTGAAGGAAATGTTAGAGAAGGGGTATATTATGTAACATCCCATCACCGATGGGAAGGGTAAGATAGTAATTTGAAACGGGTTAGGAGTGTTTAAAATTGTTTAGCTATGTTCATGCATTCATATATGCACGTGAATAGTAAATTTTGCACATATAATGATTGTACATGCATTCATGACAT
>JAOSBN010000178.1:34464355-34477987 GCA_027563595.1 Erythroxylum suave
AAGGACTTGTAAATGAGATGAGTATCCTTTAGAATTTTTCATGTCTTTTCTCTTTTTGTGCTTCGGGAAATCTATGCCGCGGCATGGTACTTTCGCCACGGCATTAATTGATTATTTTACTGTGGCAAGCCTATCAGTCACCGCAACATCACGCCTTCAAGCACCTTCTCCGGGCCTTAATCACTTCATCTATCCCTCCTTCAACACCTACCAACCCCTTCTTTCCCTCTCATTTTTGTCTATTACATTCCAAATACGCCACAGCGAACCCAAGCTATTAAGTGATCTCTTTTCGATGTGTCCACCAATCCTCGCTTGTTGTTTGTGCTCGTTTCCTTCTCACCCTTCTTCTTAAGTATCCTCTTTTTCATTTCATTTCCCTTCTTTTAAGTTTTTGTTGATTAGGGTTAGTTTGCTGCAGCGTGGAAGACTGGCATGCTTCGCCGTGATGACAAACCTGTTTCGCCACGGCGAGAGACATATAGTTTTCTCTACGGCGAAGTTCCAGATTTTGATGTTTTAGTGAATTTGTTTAATCCTTATGCTTATTTTTCTTCTTCTCTCCAGGAAAATGCTTCAAACCAAGAACGCATCCGACTGATCTTCTACCTCTTCATTTGATTTCTCCCTTTCCTCTTACTCCACCCATTCCTCCCATCAATCCTACTCCTCAGCTAGTTGATCCTACATATACTACCTTAGCTGAGTAGATCAACGCTAGGCCAATCCTTAAGGAGTGTCCCTTTCCCTTGACCTCACATAATAATCCTTTCATCCGCCAAATCATTAATTCTCAGCTCTAAGGATTAGTTTGCCCTACAGATCAGGGAAATGACAAATTTATCTGTCATTTCTACACCTATGCCCGCCTTCATGAAACCCTGGAAATTAATTTCCGAGATTTCATTGTCCCTACCCCTTTCGCTACCGCCGCTATCTGCGAGCATTATAACCTACCCCTCATCCTCTGCCGTCACTACGAGTAGCTTAGCTCCTCAAAACTCTTTTGGCATTCATCATTCCATTTGAATGGGACATTCTTCCTTAGAAGTTTTGTCAAAGGGGCTGAGATTAGTGAAAACCCCTCAATAAATCTCTGGTAATATTCAACTAATCCGAGGAAACTCTGGACCTCGAATACATTCTTCAGAGTTTATTGCTTCATTACAACCTTTATCTTCTTTGGATCCACTTGTATGCCTCGTCCAATTACTATGTGACATAGAAACACTACTTGATCCACCCAAAATTCAAACTTATTGAATTTGGCATACAACTATTTCTCCCCCATGATCTGCAAAATTACTCTCAAGTGCTTAGTATATGCTCTTCTCTGCTCTTCGAATACACTAAAATGTCACCTATGAACACAATTACAAAACGATCCAAATATGGTTGGAAAACCTTATCATCAAAGCCATAAAAGCAACTAAGGCATTAGTTAACCCAAACGACATTACAAAAAACTCAAAATGTCCATAGCTGCTCTTGAACGTACTTTTTGATACATCAGACTCTGTGACCTTCAACTGATAGTACCCAGATCCCAGGTCCAACTTAGTGAACATTTGAGCTCCCTGCAATTGATCAACCAAACTATCAATTCAAGGGAACGGGTACTTGTTCTTCACCGTCACCTGATTCAACTGCCTATAATCGATGCACAGTCTCAAAGTTCCATCTTTCTTTTTCACAAACAAGATTGGAGCTCCCCATGGTGATACACTAGGTCTTATAAAACCCTTTTCCAACAATTCCTGTAACCGAGCCTTCAGTTCCTTCAGCTCTATAGGTATCATCCTATATGGAGGACTAGATTTAGGAGAAGCAATTGGAACTAAATTGATTGTAAAGTTTGTTTTCCTTTCTGAAGGCAAATCAGATTATTCTACAGGAAACACATCTAGAAATTCTCTAACTATAGGAATGTCCTGCACATTCCGCTCAGTGTGAGTATCAACTACATGGGCCAGATAAGCCTCACATCTACCTCTAATCAATCTCAGTGCACTCATGAATGAGATCAATCTGGTTGGCACTGCTTGACTGATACCTTAGAATACTGCTTTCGATTGATTAGGAGATTATAGTATTACCTCTTTAGTATAGCAGTTCATGATGGTCCTATCAGTAGTGAGCCAATCCATGCCTAGAATAATATATATCTCCCTAACTATAATACAATCAAGTCTGCCTCTAATTTTTCCTGATCATTCCATATTATACACCTCTTATAAACTTCTCCAATTATGTTAGTACTACCTATTAGTTTAGTCACCTTTAATCCATGTTTCAATAACTTTCTATCACAATGCAGTCTAGATGTCAAATGCAGTGCAATAAAGAATGCGTAGATCCAGGATCTAGCAATGTAAAAGCTTCATAAGTAAAAATGAGCAATGCACTTGCAACGATATCTGGAGAATTTTAAACCTCCTATCGGGTCATTACATAAACTTTGGCCTGAGACTATGGGTGGTTACTCTGCACCTTAGTCTTGATAGTAGGACTCCTAGAATTAACTCATTCTGCCTTTGTCATGACCTCTCTATCCAGACCCACTAGCTTGGCTTTATTGGATGGTTGTTCTATTACCACTCCTCCTCTTCTACCAGACTATGCTCCATAAACAACAGAACATTCTTTGATCTGATGGTCAAATGAGTTGCATCGAAGCTAGCTCCGGATATTTTCCAGCACTCACCACTATGCTTCTTCCCACATTGCTCACAATTAGGTAACTGTCTCGATACTGCACCTCTTCCACTGCTAGACTGTACAAAACTACCCTTTTTTTTGAACCCCGACTGTATTGATCAAGCCGACGATCGAGAATATCTATTCTGGTGCTTACTAAACCTCCTGCCAGAACCACCCTGAGATTTACTAGGCCTCTTCATTCTAGACTCTAATCTATATTATGACTGACTATCATTCAACAACTGCTCAATTTGGATCGAGGCAGCTCGTAGTTTCATAAAAATACTCAAATTGGAAATGGCTAACCTTGTCTGAATCTCCATGTTAAGCCCATCTTCAAACCTCCCACACTTGTCTTCCTCTGTAGGAATAAGGGAAATAACATACCCTATCAGTTCATTGAACTTTATCTCATACTCTGCCACAAAGAGATTGCCCTACTTCAGATCTAAGAACTCTTTCATCTTTCTATCTAGGTAGATCTTGGGCATGTATTTTTTCTTAAAGACCTTCAGAAAGTCTTTCCACTTCAAGTTACAAGGCCTAGTGGCACTACCTAGAGCAGTTTTCTACCATTGGTAGGCTGGGCCTTGCAATAAGGAAATTGCATAGTCAAACTTCTCTTTCGGCTCGTAGTCCATCTGGTAAAAAACACTCTCCATTCTTTCTAGCCATCCTTTAGCCTTTGCAAAGTCTGTACTTCCCTAGAAGTCCATAAACCTATGCTTTTTCAGTTTATCGTACCTCCTTTTTCCTTCCTTCAGGAATTCTCGAAGGCATTCTCTCATGTCAAGATAATGAAGACTCCCTACTGGCTCCTATTGATTCTAAGTCATTTATATTAGCTGACCTTTCAACTTGATCACTTATAGTAGATGAACTATAATAAATAATAACTTTGATTACTATTCGCAATTCTCATAACATGTCATGTCTAATGTTCTTATATATCCCTCTGGATGCCAAACTATAATTTGATACCAAGAATAGTGGCACCCTGTCCCACCCTACATGTGCCTATACGTCCATTAGACATTCAAACATATACCAGATGAAAGTGGAGCGCTAACTATAGCAATTACATCACTTAACATGGCATCATAATTAAAATACAATACACAATTTCTAAAATTCAATTCCTCATTCTCATTTCATAAAACACAAGTTACATCATAGCTTTACACTACTTGATCCATATATATATGTACAACATCAAAAACTATAAGAGTCTACTGCTCTTTTACACATTTTACATGAACGAGGAATTATAAATAAAAAATTCTATCTATCTCTTCAGTCTTAGCCGACTGACCTTTGAGCCATTTCTTCTCTCCAAAAGTAGTACTAAGCTTCTTCTAGAAGGTCTTAGTTACTATGTCACCTCTCTCATACCTGAAAAGTCAATGTTACCATTTGATGAGTTTTACGAACTCAATAAGCTATCCATCATCTATGGCTCACATATAATAAATAACACACAATTCATATTCAATTCATACAATCACATAACTCACATCATCTCATTAATCATCATGATCAATCAAAGAAAAATTGTTCATTTATTTCATATTGCACATTCCGAACAATTCATACTCTCAAATCGATCATTCATATAATGCATGTCAAATTGTATATGCAATGCTTACAAGACTGACTTTCAATTATTATTTTATTGTGACAGAGTGACTTTTTCATTGTCCTATATCCATTCTAGATACCAGGCTCATTAATACCTGTCCCTTATCTGTTAGGGATACAAGTCTCATTATACATAGTGAGCCAGAGGCTCTTACTATATTATGAGATTTAAGCTCTTTTTCACTGGCTACACTGGTCATAACTTCCTTTTTCTTTTCATGCATATCATGTAATGAGATGCATCATATATATTCAATCAATCACTTATGTTTAATCATTCATATACACATTCACATTTAATTTTTTTCAAATTTTTCTTCAGACCTAAGTCTGACATTCAACCTTAATGTTGAGTATCACTTATTTCTATCAAATTCACATATAATGAGCACTTCTATTTTTTTTTCATGAATCAAACGCCTAGGACATTCAATGTCTGGAATCAACACATTTATATCACATAATAACTCAATATATAATTTAAATCAAAGATTTATTCAGTGTGAGACCATCTAGGTTACTTATAGTATGCTCCAGATATATGTTGCCTCGAGGTCCTGGCAATGTCTAGATATGGTAACTTAATTGATGCTTCTATATCATGCAATACACATTTACACATATTACAATTTGCAAAATCACATAAGTATTCATTTATGCACATATGTATATGTGTTATGTACAATTCATACTTAATGACAATCTTGGGTATATTTTATTAATATGAAGCACCTTAACATTAGTTGGTTCAAACATCACTTTAATGACAACCCTTTTACTTTATATGTCTACAACACGATCATGACAAAAACTTTGCATTTCTTCCTCATTTCTTCTACAAATTCAACATACCTACTAATATTAAGTTCACAATAAATTTCCTAGATTTAACATTCATATATGCCACTTCATTTAATACAAATCTAGCTATCATTTAGATTGCATTGAACACACAAAACTCTACTCATTTGATTCATCATTTACTATTTAACCTTATCATACATAAAATTCTAATTCTTTCAATAATATTTGTCGTTCATCACGCATTAAACAATTCATTTTCATAATTCATCACTTAGGATTTATAACCTCTTTATTTTTACCTTAATTACCAATTTAAAAGACTCACAAAACAAGTCATGTAAGGTCATTAATCATAACCACAAAAATAGGACATCAAATATGTCCATACAGTCATCAATCTTTCAACACCCATTTAACTCCTTCAAGTTACATGCAACACATCTTATGCTTAGTCTATCATTTCTGCTTTAGTTCCATATCATATCCCCTTCATTCTTACCTCCATGTCAATCATTTATAAACAAATCATACTCTATGAGTGATCATTAACACCAAAAACAGAACATTCATCATTAATTTTCTAGAGATATTTAACTTCATTTTCACCTTCATTTCCTCTCTAATTTATCACCATAATTTATCTCGCTTTAAGACACCACACGCCTCCTTTTCTTTAACTTTAGATTCATTTTAGTTCATCTCAAAATCAACAAAAGAGATACACGTTATTGTACTAGGAAAACATACCTGAAAACATCTCTTCATTTTTAGGCTTTCAACATTCATTCCAGAACCATTTCCATACCTGTTTTACCTTACAACCATCTTTAATACAACTCAAAATCTATTGTTAATCATAAACACAAAAGTAGTTATGAATATGACCATTTATTCCTCAACATTTTTGATCATTTACACTATAAATCTATCTCAAATGATCATTATAAATGCTTTCATTTAAATAATCTATGTATAACACTAACACACTAAAATCTTAAACATAAGCTTCTTTATTTTACACCCACGTTACACATATATATATTTTCATGATCATGATCCTCAAATCCCAAATCATTCGTCATAAAAGTTTCATTCACCACCACCCATGAAAATTAACAAGCTACTTACTTGGTTTACTCTTAAGCTTCTTCAAAATCAACAAGAAACCCTAATTCTTCAAGCTCACAATCATCAACTTTCTAGAGTGGACTAGGTTAGGTTTTAGAGACAAGATGAAGAAGACATAAAATGGGAGTAGCAAGTGAAGAATAAAATCAAGGTTAATGTTGCTGAAGTTTGGTGAATCAAAATCGTGAAGAAGAAGAGAAGAAGAAAGTAACGAAGAGATGATAGAAACTAACAAGTAAAAGACAATAAAATGTTTGTCTTCATTAGAGAAATTAATGTGGGATGAGTGGGGAGTGGTAGTAAGACTTGAAAGTCATATGGGATGAGTGGTGAGTGGTAGTAAGACTTGTCACTGCCATTTTTCACTTTCCCATGGACCCATTAGGACCCTTTTTAACAACTAGTCCTTTTATCTCCAATTTCTATTCTGATTGTCTCCTAATTTTCAATGTCAATTATCAATAAATCCTAATGTCATTTATCAATTATTTTAGTACCAATTGACACTTATTTCTGTACTATTCATCAATTGTCTTTCCATTTGGCATTTTTCCTAGTCTAAAAATACTTATAAATTTAGAAAATTCCCAAATTTCATCAAAATTTTTGAATAAACATTTATACTTACCAAATCAATTTTTAAGACATATAATCCACAATTTATATCATAATCACATTAAAAATCAATTATAACCAAAAATGACAATTGAATGCATGTACAATGATTATAATGTGTGCAAAAATTAATATTCACATGTGTGATTATGCTATATTATGCATGAGCATGAAATGCATTTTCTAACTTCTCAATGATGTCTCTCATGTACAATATTTTAAGGTTCTAACGTTTAGCATGGGAAAACGGTATGTTACATTTGGAATCCAACATGTGTATTGCATAAACCAAAAGGATGTGGTAAGCAAAAGTCCTATAGGGATAGGTGAATGTGGTCTTCTCGTGGTCTTTTGGGTAAATAAATACTTGATTGTACCCTAACTATCTATCAAAAAAGCAATAAAAAGAATGACCAGCCACCCTTTTAATCATTTGGTCGACAAAAGGTAAAGGGAAATGATCCTTCTTGGTGGCCAAATTTAGCTTCCTATAGTCAATACACACTCATCAAGTTGTGACGATCCTAGTGGAAGTCTTTTCAGCTTTTTCATTCTCTATCACTATTATGCCACCCTTCTTTGACACACACTATACCACTCACTATCTGAAATGGGGTAAATAATCCCACATCCAAAAGTTTCACCACCTCCTTCTTTACAATCTCTTGTATATTTTGATTCTACATTCTCTATCTTTTTCTCACAATTTGACATCCTTCTTTTAGGTTGATCCTATGCATCACTACATTGGGGCTAATTCTCCCTAATATCTGAAATTTGCCCACCCACAGCTCTCATCCTCTTCTTTATGGTCTCCACCACCTTCTCTTCTTACTGACAGCCTAATTGGTTAGAAATAATGATGGGTAAGGTATGGCTTTTCCCTAAAAAGGTGTATCTTAAATGGGAAGGTAAGGGTTTAAGCTCTAAAGTGGGGGGGCTTTATAGTTGAAGGTGGTGAGGTAGCATCTATTCTCTATAGCTTCTCTAAATCAGCTTCCTTATATAATTCCTCTTCTTTCACACTCTTATCCCTGTGCACTTCATTCACTTCATCGACTTCCTCTTTAACCTCCTTCACATATTCATCCACAACAACAATTTTCATACACACATTACCATCCATTGATTTCTTCAAAGATTTTGACATATTAGACTCAACATCACCAGTTCTCAACACAAGTTTCCCTTCAAGCACATCAACTAACGCCTTACCGGTATTTATAAAGGGCCTAACTAAAATTAATGGACAATTCTTATCAGCTTCAAAATCCAACACAACAAAATCAACGGGAATTATAAATTTGTCCACTTTTACCAATATGTCTTCCACAACTCAAAATGCCTTTTTTATGGATTGATCCATAAGTTGAATTAGCATGGATGTTGACTTAACCTCTCCTAGTCCCGATTTCTTAAAAACAGACAAAGGCATCAAGTTAATACTTGAACCTAAATCATATAAATATCTGGAAAATTCAAAATTACCAACAACACATAGAATAGTGAAACTCCCTAGATCTTATAATTTTGAAGGCATTTTGCTTGATATGATGGAATTGCAATTCTCTGCCAACTTCATCATCTGATTGTCTTCCCAAGTGTATTTGTGAGTGAGTATATCCTTTAAAAAATTTGTATACTTGGGTGTGCAGTCCAAAGCTTCCACTAATGACAAATTAATATGTAGCTTCTTTAGTTTCTCTAGAAACTTGGAAAACTAAGTGTCTACCTGATGTTGTTTCACCTCTGTGGAAATGAAAGCTTGGGTTCGTAGGGTGGTGGTGGTACATAAGGCCTTTCTTCTTCCTTATCTTTTTTTATCTCCTTACCTTTCTCTTTTTCTTGGCTATCCTTTTTCACACCTAGTTCATCCATCTGCTTGCCACTTTGAAGTGTAATAGCTTTGAGTTGTTCCCTTTTGCACTGGCCTTAAAATTGCTTAGTAGGATACCAGCACTTTTATAAGATAAAACATTAGCAAGTTGACCTACTTGAACATCCAAGTTATGGATTGATAAGGCATGGTTCTTCACAATCTGATCAAACTTATCCTCCATCCTCTTTTGACTTTCCTCCTGATTGGCAAACATCCTCTTCTGGTTCTCTTCTTGAGCTGCCAGTTTGGGACTAAAAATCTCCATAAACTTGTCCATTTTTCTCTCCATCGATCCAATTCGATCTTCCTGAAATCCAAGATGTCCTTGCTGTCATGTTTGGCCACCTATATTGCTAGTACCATAAGAAAAATTAAGGTAGTTTTTCTACCCAGATTATAAGTGTTAGAGTAAAGGTTATTACCTCTTTGTGACTAGCCCTAATAATTTACTATTCTGTACCACTGGCCTCTAACAAGAAACATTCAGCTAAGTTATGGTTGTTTTGCCCATATAGCTCACATTGTACTTGCATAGCTTTGGTCGTAGAGGAAGATGCTTCTTGTATGTTGTTCAACTTCTTCGTAAGGGTTGTAATATATACCTGCAAAGCTATAACAGAGTCAATCGAGATTATACCTTTTTTATCCTTCTACACCTGTTTACTCCTCTCGCTTGACCACATACAACTATTACTTGTCAACTCCTCCAAAAAATCATAAGCTGCATCTATAGTCTTCCTCATTAAAGAACCTTTAATAGCTACATCTATGATTCCTCTCGTGCTCAAATTCACACCGTTGTAAAATGTATACATCAAGAACTCCCTCGAAAGGTTATAGTGGGGACAACTTCTTTGTAATTCTTTAAATCTTTCTCAGGGTTCATATAAGGACTCTTATCACTCTGCTGAAGATTCGTGATCTCCTTTATTCTCATCGTCTTCATCAATGGGAAGTACTTCGTAAGAAATGTCTGGGCTGGGCAAGTTATACCAAGTTTTTGCCCGATCTCTCAAAGTGAAGAAAAATAGCCTTAACTTCACGGCATCCTTGGATATTCCATTGAATCATAAAGTGTTGCAGATCTCCAAAAAATTCACAATATGGGCATCAAGATCTAAGTTGGATAGCTCATATAATTGCACACTATTCTGAAGGATGTTGACGAGTGTTGGCTTAATCTTGAAATTGTTAGCTTGAATCATTGGCCTAGCAGTTCCCTGAGGACTAAATCCTGGCCTCATGAAGTCCATTAGTGTCCTCTTAACTCCTCCTTGCTCCCCTTCTTCAACCATATTTCTTTATATATTATCTTGATGCTTCACTCTTTTCAAATCTCATTCTTGTCTTGTGATGTTGGAAAAATCTTCTTTACTAAATTATGTTGATCTTTGCATTCTCCTCGTGTTCATGCACCTATAAATGCATAAGGAAAAGTATCAAAAACTCTTAAATCAAAGTGATCTAAACTAAACAAGATGCTAAATAAACAATCCCATACAATGGCACTAAAAACTTGTTGACTATGAAACACACTATTAGTTTTTTGCTCAAAACCACAAGTATACAAGTCGTGACTTGTAATATTAAGTAGATATTGATCCCAAAAGGATTGATGCTTAAGCAACACTTAATTCAGATTAATCTTTATTTAAGAACCAAATTTTTATAAAAATAAACTAGAAAATTGAATTAAAATTAAATGACTAATAATGAACAAATGATAACACTAAAATGTATAAAATTGGAATTCAAGGTTTTAAAAACTAGAGAATTTTTTCCTTATCTTGCCTCCCTTCTATTTTATTAATTGAAATATGTCAATGTCCAAATCTATTAACTACCCTCTCTCAAGGTGTAATTAATTGTCCCTAGCTAAATTAAATGAAGGTGATCAAGTAATCTCTCAATCTGCCAAATCAGTTTACCAATTTAACTAGTTTTTAAGTTATCTTATAAGTGATCGATTAAACTAGCCAAGATCTCTCTTTTAACTAATCAATTAACTTGATGAATGTAGGTTTATAGAATGCCAATTCTCATTGTGCAATTCAACACTAATTACCTAACTCAATCTCTCTATCTATTGGAAGATATATATATATTCAACATTCATCAAAGATATCTTTCATTCAAATAAATAAAATAGGAGTTTAACAAAATAGTTCAAAAGTAATCCCTAAATATAATTTAGCCACTCATGCTGTCTATAACATCACCAACAATCAAATATTCCACCTTACAAATGAAAGAAAACTAAATGAAGAAAACTCCTCATCTTCTTATGCCCGAATTTGGAAATTTTGATGTTGATATGATATTTTCCCAATTATGATTGATGATCCTTAAATCTCCACCTCTCTAAAGACTCAAAACCTGTGTTTTTCACTCAAGGAGATTATTCTACACGAAGCTCTCCCGTCCACCTCATCCATAGGTTAATTATCTTATATAGTCTAGAAAACCTAAAAATTAATTAAACCCCACATATGTCCTCGGTCCCTCGATCATGGGAATTGGCATGTTTACCACGATCAAAGGTTCTTGCATCATAATGCTTCCTTTTCTCTTCTTCTCTTTTGGTCTTTAGCTCAATCGTAAAGTTGCCCAACCTCCATTCCTACATCAAAATAATCAATTTTTACCCTAGATTAACATCAAACATAAAAGAACAACAATGAAAATCAAACTAAACGAAAACATACAAAATGAATTCTAAAGCACAACAATAATAGCCTATTATGTAAGAAACACCTGCCAAATAATTAGACAAACATACACTAATGCACAACTATCAACTTCCCCACACTTAATTCTTTGCTTGTCCTCAAGCAAAATCAAACACAACCAATCAATTCCATCATTTCATTTTCATAAAGAGAAAAACATGCAATCGCTAAAATTTTGACTAACTCAAATGTGAAGCTACTATACATATCATGAATACTTTTCATTAGTGTACATAAGTAAACTTAACGTATAGCACCATCACTCAAAGATAAGTATAGATTCAAAATGAATCTTCCTTACGATTTCACTTATTTCTCTCAAGTGTTTGATGGTTATTATTTCACTAAAGCTTCCTATAGGAAATTACATTACCATATACACCAATTCTTTTCTATAATGATTATGTGTATAAATAGATCAAAAAGACTTGCTTAGGGTTATAATGTGGTAAAGATTAAGGTGGGTAAAAAGGGTAAAGGGTTTAACACAAGCATTCATAAAGTAATAAGTGGACATAAGGATAGCAAAACATACTTTTGAGATACATGAAGAAGAAACATTCTCAATACACCTTACTAGGATCCCATGGCTTTTACTCTTTCTAAACTTGACATTGTATCATGCTTGTACTTTATAATCTACAACAAAATCTCTAAAATCTTTAATTAATCTGGACTCCTTTCCTAAACTCCAATGTGGTACCATATTAAATGGATTATGCCTAATACCAATACTTAGCCTCCAAAATGGTTCACTAATCTCTTCTTTGTTTGAATATTCATCACTATCAATAAAAATACCATAATTATTTGAATCAATTCAATTAGTTCATGGTCATCATGAATGTCAACTTGAATAAAAATCTCATCCTAGTTTTATCATGATCATCTAGGTCTTCATTAACTCCTTCAACTCCTTTGACAATTCCTTTACTTACTCCTTCACCAACTCCTTTAACAAATTCTTACTAACTTCTTCATCAGCTTCATCTACATGTTCATCATCAACATAGTCTACCCTAATTCGATAAATTCCCTCCTCTTCCTCACTATCTCCATCCTCTCCCCCAATTATAGGTAATATCTTTGGTGCAAGGATTAGGATATCTAAAAAATGAGTTACATAAACATCAATAATTTGGTGGATTTTCCTAAGATTAATGAGACTTAGGTAACTTTAGTTTGATTCAATCAGTCTTAAAGACTCACTAAATTTAAAATCAAGTATATTATAATAGGCCTTGATAACTTGAAGGTAACCTAATTGCTTCCTCATCTCACATATTTGCGTATAACTAATATAATCAAGATCTAATTTATCAAAATCACTTTTATTCCTATCAACATATTTCAAATTTTACTATGAATTTTCCACTATAAAAAATACACTTATGGAATGAATTATAACCAAATTGAGTAACATAAAATGAAAATTATGGTGAAATCAAATAACACTTGAAGATAGTAAATTCAATACTTTTACATGAAAAAACCAACGATTTAAATAGGTTGGGAATGACTAACAATTCTAAAAAGAAAAATGTGAAATAAATTATGAATAAAAATGGAAATCGAATATAATTTTGGAAAAAAAAAGGCCACAAATATGCATGCTTATGGTATACTGAAACAAATGAATAATTCATAATTCTAACTAGTATATTATGAGGATGTGTATAAAAGCCTTGCATAGGAAAAAAACATTCATTATTCTAACTAGTATGTTATGAAGTTGTCTTTAATGTGAAAATTATTGATAATTTAAACTTAACTTATATGAATGAAAGGTAAAGGCTTCCTAATTCTAACTACACAATGAAGTCTTTTAAAAATTAGATATAAAAAACTAGCACTAACATGTACACATATTTATATTACAATTATTACCAACTATTGTTAATAGTTCAAGGATTTCTAGACCAGTTTACACCGCTCCTTATTTATCTTTTATAACTAATCAAAATGAAAATTGTCCATACTTGCCTTGGAAATTGATGAGGATTAAACTCTTCCCTACATATTCTATCTTCTACTCCACATGACTAAATGAATACTAAGAATAATTGATTGAGCCAAGTTTATATTATAAATTGGCTGCATTTTCATAGCTGCTATTGCATTTGTTTACTCCTAGTTGAT
>JAOSBN010000178.1:34484846-34521251 GCA_027563595.1 Erythroxylum suave
AAAGAATACTTGTAATTGTTTGAAGTATAGTGGAACACTCAAACGAACTCTGAGGACTGGACGTAGCCCACGGTTTGAGGTGAACCAGTATAAAATCACAGCGTCTATACTCTAACCTTTTACTTCAGTTTGTTTCTGTTGTTAAACATTTTTTTAGTAGTAAATTGCAATTTGATTTCGTAACAATTTTCGTATAAACTTTGTAACACTCTTTTAACAAGTTTAAGAAGTTCTTATTATTCTTTTTAATTTGTATTCATGAAAAGGATACATCATTCAACCCCCCCCCCTTTCTTGTGTATATAGTTTATCATATACAAGTTCTTTATTAACATGTGATTTACTTCATATATAGGTGGAAAAAAGGTAAAATGGTAAAAGTTTTACTTTAAATTTGTGTCTTCCATCTTTAACACACAGTCGTAGGCCACGATCGTATCCTGCTATGCGACGATCGTGGTATACGGCATATAAACTACGGACAGCTCAGTTGTAGGCCACGATCATGTCCGATGCTTAACTCCAACACTCAAGTCCTTTTTTCAATTCTTTCTCCTTCCCTTCACTCTATGTGCTTACGTAATCTCCCCCTGTGATCCTATTCCTCTTTTCGCTTTTATTTATCTAATACCAAAAAACAACCCAAATTCTTAATTCAGTTAATTGATCAATAACTACTTTCCATGGGTTGCCTCCCATACAGTGCTTCTGCTTACGTTGGTAGCTCAATGCTCCTTTTATGCTTATCAATGGTTGGAATAAATGGTTAGATGGTAGCCTTGCCATTACTCTCAAAGTCTGAACCTTCACTATCATGTGGCAATTTCCACCGTCCATGACATTTTCCTTACCTCGCCTCCTCCTTCGCGAGCACTTCTTTTAGAAGCATTTTCAGGATCCTCGATGTCTTCCCATTCTCCTTGCGATTTGGGTTTATTGCAATCCATAGGAGTTAAAGGAGCTCCGTACTCTTTAACAGACACCTTGAAGGTTAGTTGCTCATTTCCTATTCGCAGCATTAGTTCTCCCCTGTCTACATCAATCATGGCCCACGCAGCTAAAATAATCGGGGTATCCTCATCCTCCTTGACATCTAGAACATAGAAATCTGTGGGAAAAATGAATTTGCCCACTTTTATCGGCACATCTGGTACAATTCCCATTGGTCTATGTGTAGTCCTATCAGTCGTCTTAATCACAAACTTAGTGGGCACTAACCCTTATAGTCCCAATTTCAAGCTAAGAGTATAAGGTATCATATTTATACTTACACCTAGGTCCATGAATGCCCTCTTTGTGATGATCTTGTTGCTACTACAGGGAATGAAAAAGTCCCCTAAATCATCCTTCTTCACTATGCTAGGGGTGTCTTCTAGTAGTTGCTCCGCTCCTTTTTCTGTGACAAACCCTCTTAGATTTAAGTTAGCCTGTATTCGTTCTGACACCTTCTCAACCTTATTGGGCTTAATTTCTTGCAAGTTTTCCTCTTCCCTTCTAGCATATAGTTCCTTCTTCTAAAAAAAATGGTGCGAAAATATCCGTCGAGTCATTTACACCGATTGTCTTACATTCTCACTTGGAAGGTCTCTTTCATCCAATTGACCTTCTTCTTCCTCTTCCAGCTCTTCATCTTGGTTTTGGCTTATAACCATGATATGCTCCTTCGGGTTTGATTCGGTATTGCCAGGAAGAGTCCTAGCATTCTGAGTTAACATTGCTTCTATGAGCTGCCCCTTTGGACTTCCAAATTACGGATGGACGAAGCAAGATTTTTTGTGACTTGCTCAAATTTATTTTCGAGCCTCCTATATGCTTCCTCCATTCCTCCTATCTTATCCAAAATTCTGTCCAATTTTGAATCCATTGAGCTTGTCTTATCCTGATGGAAGCTCGACTGGCATTGGGGTTTGAACCGCCCTCCATTGTTGTTATTCAACCAGGAGTAGTTTGGGTAATTCTTCCATCCAGGGTTATAGGTGTTGAAGTAAGGATTATCACCTCCTCCACATCCGAATTGTGCGCCCATATAATTGAGTTGCTCTGGGTTATCTTCTCTCATCAAGTAGCAATCCACCATATCATGATCCATTTAGCCATATAACTCACACTTCATTTGCGCAGCCTTTACTTGACCTGAGGATGACGCCTTCATATTACTAAGTTGTCGCGTCAGATTGTTGATCTTAGCTTACATCTCCATCATTTGATCGACTGCAATAACTCCCTTCTACTCCCTAAAATTAGTAGGTTTCCTACTACATTCACTGGCCCACAAATAGGTATTGCTAGCCATCTCGTCTATCAGCTCCTCTGCTTCGTCGACCATCTTTCTCATTAACGATCCTCCTAATGCTACATCAATAGTGCCTCTGGTAGGTGGGTTGACTCCATTCTGAAATGTCTACAATAAGAATTCCTTGGGTAAATTATGATGCAGGCATTTCCTCCGCAGGTCCTTGTAATGCTCCCACACTTCATAAATAGACTCCCCGTCTCCTTATTGAAAGTTGGTAATTTCCTTTATTATCTTAATGGTCTTCATCAATTGGAAGTATTTATCTAAGAAGGCACGCATCAACTGTTCCCACGTTGTAATGTTAGCGGGGCTCAGTGAAGGATACCAAGACTTTGCTCTGTCTCCAAGCGTGAAAGGAAATAGCCTAATTCTCACCGCATCTTCCGACATCTGGTGATACCAAAAAGTATCACAGATCTCAAGAAAACTCACAATGTGAGCATTCAGGTCTTCATTTTCCAGTCTATAGAATTGGATGTTCTGTTGAAGCATGTTCAGGATGGCGAGTTTAATTTCAAAGGAGATCACTTAAATAGGTGTTCTAGCCACTCCTTCGTTTGCTAAATTGATCCCTAGTCTCATAAGATCCATAAGTGTCCTCTGTTGCTACCTTCCAGGGTTGACTTCTTGATCCATATTTCTTTGGAACTCCTCATCCATTTGTATTTCGAGCTTTTCTTCTTCTTCTCACCGAGCTTTCCTAAGGTTTCATTCTAAATGTGTGATATCTAAATCTAATGTCTCTGCTGTGCGACTCAAACCCCTCGTGACCCTTGTACTTATACAAGAGCACAATTCCTACGTCAAGCTAACGAAAAGCGAACAAAGATTAAAACTATCCTAATGCCTTAAACTATAGAACCAAAACTTCTCCGGCAACGGCGCCAAAAACTTGTTCACTCAAGGTTACATGCGCTAAGTTTTACTATGTATAACCTTGGTAATTACTGCAAGCGCATGGGTTGTTCGCGTAGTACCGAAGATGTCGATCCCACCAAGAAAGGAACTAGTCTTAAAATCTAAGGCAATACCTAATTAATTAACTAAAACAGAAATTAGATTAATCAAGAATCAAATACGAAAAATTAAAGCACCAAAATAGTAAACAAATAGCAACTCACAACTAACCTGATATTAACCAAGAAATTACCAAGGGAGACAAAGGGGATTTAATTCGAAATTTAACAAAAGCTAACAAATTATGCAACTACCAAATTGATGGGCCTAGATGATCCTAGGGTAAACTTCTCTCTCTCGAGTTATAATTCTTAACCCTAATTAATAATCTCTAGTTCAAATTATGCAAATTACGATCTCTCAATCTGTAACTGACCCAAATCCTCAATCAGTTCTAAATTGTCTATTAACTTACTGGGAATCTATGCTCGATCTCTCGTTACATGACTCTACTGGTTTGACTTAATTCTCTACCTATCGATTTACCTAACTCTCGTTAGCCCAAATCGATAATTTTTATCCATCTCACCCTTTTAGTTTATTACCCAATTACTTCACAGAAAATTGAAATCACAATCAAGTAGCAGAAAACATAATCAATTGAATTTCATTAATCTCAAAAATTAACATCCAAAGGTGAGTATAAACATGGCTCAACATTCACACAATCAATACCAACACCTATTTCAATTCTATACAATAATAAAACTTAAATACATGGATATACTCTCGGGATCGGGATTTTGGCAACGGCAACAGCGAGAAATCACCTGTTCTGCTATCTCCTTGTCTCTCTTCCTTTGTTTCCTTCCTCAATTTCTTGATCTCTCTCTACGTTCACTCTCGGAATGACAGAATCTCACTCTTTGCAGAACTTTTTGGCTTTCTCTAATCACTGCCGACAACTGCTAAGGATTGTTCTATTTATTCTCTAGCAACCATAGGTTAGACTCGAGGTTGAAACGGTTCGAAAATTAATCCAAATTTTGAGTTTTCGCATCAGCCCGATGCAGGGCATGATCGTGACCCTTCATGTCACGATTGTGGTTGGCTCATTATCATTTCTGTCACGATTGTGGCCTGGCTGCTTCTTTTTCTTCCTTCTCTGTCACAACCATGGCCTATATGAACGATCGCGGCCTATATCCTTAAGCCCAAAACTCTTTAAATCTTCACCGTTTTTCCCTGTTTTCCCTGCAACACTAGCACACACATCAAGGGACCTCAAAAATATACAATTTAAGCTTAAGAATTCCAACTAACCCATAAACATACTCAATTACACAAAATAACCTAATTAAGTTCTAAATTCATTCTCAACACTCACTTTAACACTAAATGCATAACAATCTAATTTCTAAAATATCATGAAAAACATAACTATCAATTACAAACCATTTACTTCAAAACACAAGACATTAACTACATCACAAAAGCAAACTCAAATGTACATCTTGTCAAGTAAAACACTTCTTTCTTCGACCATTGCGGTTGTCTTTGTCCCAGTCTTTAAACCTTCTTATCAAAACCTACATGAAGGCAAAACCACCGTGCTAAACCTAAAGCTTGGTGGGGAATAACTAAACAAAATATGATTTGGCGATTGTTTTCTAACAGTCGTCTAATATTCACATATACATAATCATATCACATTTCAAACAATCTTTAGTTGTGCATATAAAAGCTCAATCCAATCAATATGTATCTCAGTACAAAACATGCTTCAGAGCAAAACTTACAAGTATCAGAACATAATATCTAAATTTTTAAACTAAACTTTAAAGTAAAAGAATAGAACTTGTCTGTATATTATATCAAAATAGAGTTTGATTATATCAAAACTGAACACATAACAAAATAAAAAACAAATTAGCCTGCTAATCCTTTCTACAGAAGTGGGTAACGGGATCAAAACAAAAGATACCATGTTTGGTATCTGAAACAGAAGAGACTTAAGTCTCTGAAATAGAAGACACATAAGTGTTTAAAATCAGAAGAAACTAGAGTGCCTGGTATAGAAGACACCTTATTGTCTGGTTACATGAGACACCTTAGTGCCTAATTACAAAAGCAGCTGCTAACCGTTCTCGATGTGCCTATTTACCCACGACTAGGACTCAACAGTTTTAAAGCAAACCATTTCATATTTCAGAATTTTATGCAAAAGATGAAGAACAACTTATGTCTTTATTCTATTTTGCTCCAAATGACCTTATTCATTGACATGTGATCAAACATAACATACCTTATAAATACAAATATATGCAATTATGCATCAATATAAAAGTTGAGTCATCTCACATTATGTATATGCATACGATTAGAAAGCACTCCCAGTATAACCCCAACTATCAAACTCCTCGGACAACTAATGGTCCGGTATTGTCACGATATTATCGCAGAAATTCCCAATTCATAAACATCCATATTCAATTCGTAATATATAAGCCTTAGGAACTCATTCATTCATGATCACACCAAGCAATTCAAGAGTGTATTCATCATTATTAAACCATACATCCTTTATATCATCATCTCCATTAATAATGCATACTTAAACTAACTATTACTCAATTACTTCAGATACTAATTTAAGTCCAAACACACCTTTAACAAGTCCTTTGAAGTCCTATTTTACCAAATAAATTAACTAAACCTTATATAGTTCATCAATTGCATAAAACCCCATTTTTTGGCCTTCCTAATCATTTCACACAATTGTGAGATAAGTGACCCAAAACCTTCAAACGACTAGTTTCACAAGATAGGTTTTTGGATCAATTTTGTATGGTCATTTTGACCTAGAAATTGACGTTTTTTAGATATTATGTTCTTCTAAAAAAATGTTTCTTTATGTCTTAAGTTTCAAACGAAACAAAATCATTCAGTTTGGTTCCTTATTCCATAAGTTATAGCCAAAATACTACATACTATTCTCAACCATGGACAACAACCAGAACAAACTTCAAGCTAAATTTCAAAACCCTTAGTGAAAGTTGTAAATAAATTTATCTAGTTTCATATGAATTTAAAATCATCTCATTTTGAGGTCTATAGTTTAGGATATGGCTAAACTACCGAAGTCAGTTTAGTTGTCAACCCAGAATTATCATATAACCATCATTTTCCATCATTCAATTTTCATCATCTTAACACATATTCATGCCAATTCAAATCTCATAATACTTGTATTAATACATACTATCAAGTTTAGAATTCCCTTACATGTTTAATTTCGAATTCCAATTTCAAGGAACAAGCCAATCTAGCCTTCCAAGCAAGCAAACACAATTCGAAATGATGGTGACCAAGAAGATAGTAGCATAGAAGATCATGTACTTTACTTCCTTGTTGTAATATCTTACACGAATTCTAAGTGAAATTGAAGCAAAATTCAGAGTTAAGAAAAGGTGAAGGGTTTTGGTGGTGATGCTTCAATGAAGGCTGCAAAAATTTCTAGTAAGACATCTAAGTTACTAGGTGTCCTAATCTTAGAGGAGCACATCTCACCAAAGCATTGGTCACACTTATCCCCCCTTTTAAGCTGTCACAAGTCACACATCTATTAGGCCATGTGTTACTTAATGAATGCTGCCATGTGTCATTAAATGATTAGGCCACATTTCATTCTAAGATTGTTCCACTTGTCTCTCAACCAATGGTGTCAAATGTCAATACATTAGCTATGCCAAATGTCAATAATTCATAGGCTTAGTCATTCAACTTTTCATGTACCAACTCAACTTGTCTCTTGACCATTTTTCCTAGCCCAAATGTACATTTACATACCTCGATACTCTAATAGCTTCAATTAATTCCAATTCACTACCTAGGGTCCACCAATACTAAAATTCAAGTCAAATATACATTTACATACCTCGATACTCTAATAGCTTCAATTAATTCCAATTCACTAACTAGGGTCTATCAATACCAAAATTCAAGTCACATGCCTTTTACTTTTAAATCATAGCACAATTTTAGCTCATATCATACATGTACTTTCATAAATATGTAACATTTCATCTAGGGTATATTTTGAGACCTTAAACTTTGTGCTTACTAACCCTTAAAGGGACCAATGTAAAACCTGGTTAAATTATGGTTATGGTTTAAATTTTGTCCAAAGTTTTCTCAGAAACGTCACATGGCACACGCATTTTTCTTAATAATAAATACATAAAAGGAACTTTGTGATTGATTATTTAGAAAAAAACTAATATCTTTTTTATAGCTTAAGAATTTTTGAAAATTAATGATAAAACGCAAGTAAAATAAACATCATGCACTAACTAATTAAATATCAATGATATAAAAACTCAATTTAACTCTTAAATAGGAAATGGATATATTAAACTTGACTTAAATTAATGATTTAAAATAATTGTGATAGTCATTAATTAATTTTAATTAATTTGTTCATTTTGCATTTAAGAATTAAGTTAAATCGTTAAGTAAATAATATTTGATTGATTAATATGTGATATTTATATCACTTGTGTTTTAATTTTTATTAAAATTAGGGACAAGTAAAGATTTTTTTTAATCTAATTGACAAGCTTTTTTATTTTTTAGTTGAGTGACCAATTATTAAAAATCTTAATAGTGTAGTTCAAAACATTAGTTCCATTAGTAATTTACTTATTTGAATAATGAAATATTTGTTATTCATGATATAACTATGTGTCCGCTTTGAAAAAATTTTCTACACTCTAATTTAATCATGGCTTTAAGTAGACATCTATATGTCTTGAGCAACAAAGATTTCGTTAACCAAATAAAAAATTTTGATTAATAATAAAACTAACGTTTTGAACGGAACTGTTAAATATCGAAAAGATTTATCACTCAATTAAAAATTTTTAAAATGTGAGCACTAAATTGAAAAATTTTTAAAAAGTTAAACAATTTAAGATTGATTATCCCTTGAAATTATATGAGAATAAGTTTTATTGAAAATTTTAAAAATAAAACTTTTTCAAATTTTAAAATCAGATAAGAGCCCCATATTTCTTACTGTACAACTAAATTAACAACTTCAAAGAACAAAATATATATATATATATATGTAAATTTATGACAAAATTTTGAAAAGGAAAAAAAATAGATGAGTAAAAAGAGTCTTTCAGGCTTAAATCTAAGTGGAAGTTTTTTTCTCTCATAAAATCGGCCTAATTCTTTTTCATAAATATGTCAAGTTTGTTTTTATTTATATTTTTATTTTCTGCTTTTCTTATCAAATTCATTAAAATTTTGTTTATTTAAATTTAAAAATTAAATCTTTTTATAAATTATGAAAACTGTAAAATCTTTTTATAAATTATGAAAATTGTTATCAAATTCATTAAAAATCTTTTTATAAATTATGAAAATTGTAAAAAGTATTTTTTTTTCACAATATGATTTATTATTAAGTGAATATATGTTATTTAATTATTAATACGAATTATAAATACTTAATGTAATAATTTAATTTTTATGATTGATTTAAATATAATATAATTAAATAAATTTAAATTTATAAATTTTAAATAAAACTTGTTTACTAATTTAAAATATATTAAAAATAAATATTAGTTTATAAATACAAAATTTTAATTATTATACCAACTTATTTTAATATAAAAATATTTTTGATTCATAATTTTCAATAAAAATTAAATTTTATTTAATTAAATAATTTAATTTTAAGTATTGTGTAATACGTAATTATGCGGTATTAATAAGCATATTTATATTTATATTTAAAAGAAAAATATAAACTAAAAAATAAAAATAAGAAATGAAGGACAAAAAATAAAAATGAAACGGTGTCAATCGAAGGCGCCTATTGTGTTCGGTTATGGTTCCTCTACAGACTTCTCAGTTTTTAATATTATACAGTCAGCAGAAGAGCAGAATAGCTAAAGAAAGGTGACTATTTCTTTTCCCAGTTCGCTTTTAGAATCCCAATTTCAGTCTCAATCCCAATCCCTCAATTTCTCCATTTTCAGCCAACTAGGTATTGATCTTATGACCCCCTATACGTCCTCTCTCTTTATCCCGGCCTATCACTCTGGTTTTTCACCGTTATTCTTTTTCTTAAATTCGATATTAGTCGACTTGGAGGGTTGCAGTTCTGATGTGGTTCGTGTTTGATCCTTTTGATTTGATTGCGTTTTCAGTTGTTAAAGTCCAAATCCCATGTGGGTTTTATTAGGGTCTTGTTGTTGATGATAACGGTTGTCAGTTGATTGGTTATGTCTTTCTAATGCAAATATTTTTTTCTATGATTCATATTTTATCTTGTTTACCTATTTTTCTTAATTGGAGTTCTCAGTTTTGACTGTTGTGATATAAGCAGAAAGCAGCATAAGGTATGATGCAGCGAAGTTTTGGATAAGTTGACGAAAGGACATGGGAGGTTGCTGCTGCTGTTCCTCCAAGGGAGCTGAATTGACCACTGAACCACCTTACTATTATGTTGGTTCATATACCTTCGTTCCTTTATATGTGTATTTCTTCTTGTTTCTTTATTTTGGTTAAGTTTTATTATATATTTGTATGTTCAGTTAAGTATATCATGTTACAAATATGGTCGGTTTTCGCATGTTTCCCCTACTTGTTTTAGCTTAGTGGCTTAATGACAAGTCCTGCTTCAGACGCTTGGAAATTAATCATGTTTGTTTACCTTGATATTCTTAAATCCCTGATAAATTTTTTGCTGCTAAATATTCTTATAACCTATAGTATACTTGTTTCTCTTCTTTTTTCCTTCTGTCCGAATGACAAGTGCGATTAGAGTGTGTGATATGTTTATCTATTTCCAATTCGTTCCTATTCTAAGTTTCTATGTAATTAATCAGTCCACTTCTTTTGTATAATGGAATTCATAAATTTCTTTCTGTATGATGAAGAGAGACGGTAAACTGGTTACTGCTGGGTTATTCAGTTTACTTTGTCTCCTCCCTTTTAATGTGTTTCTTCAGTTTAAGCTTCTGTTGGTTGGTTCAAGTATGACTTCAATTAGAATATGTTTTAATTAGTTTGGAAAAGAACCTATGTTGATTACAAAGAGCAGTGTACTCATCTCTCTTTCATATCATTCTCTTTTTCAAGTATCCCAGAGCATCAGAAGAACGTGTGCCACTGTCATCTCAGCATGGCACTGGTGCGGCCATATCAACGGGGCTCCTAGTTGATACTAATCTCGATACAATTGTTCCTGATGCTTATACCCCACCTCCTGCACCTATCCCATTTGATGTGGTAATAGGGACTCCACAAACTCCAAGAGGGCCTCAAGAAACTTATTGTCACAAGAATGATGGAGCAGTTCAAACAACAAATTCTGGTATTGATGCAGAAACTGCAGGTGTGGGCACTCAAGAAACTGGACCAGAGCATAAAGAGTTGAAGGAATCAGATTGCAAAGAGGAAACCAACTTGGAACTTGATTCAGTGAAAGAACTTTCAAAGCCAGTGGAAAGTCTTCTTTTAACAACAGTGGACGAGGATATCTGCCCAATATGCCTAGAAGGTTGAATCTTCAGTATTGCCTCGTGGTTTGATACTTCATAATTAGCAAAAAGTCATGGATTTTATCAACTATAGATTCACTTTACCCTTTTGGAATTGTTATTGATGTGCTTTTTTACAACTTTCTTTTTTCCCATGCAGAGTATGATGGGGAGAATCCAAAACTTACCACAAATTGTGAGCATCATTTTCATCTTGCATGCATTCTTGAATGGATGGAAAGAAGCGACTCTTGTCCTGTATGTGATAAGGTTTGTCCATGAGGTTTAGATTTTATCTGGTGTTTGGATGATAACTTTTAATGGAAAAAGTAATGACTAGGTCATAATATGTGATGCAGGAGATTATAATCAACCCTCCTATTGATTAGCAGCCACGCAAGCACGCGAAGAGAAATTAAGTTTGAGCAGTGAAAGCTAAATTCTCGGTGGCTTTTTAATGACTTGTTTCTTCATTTTTCAGGGGTCCAATAGTATAGGGTACAGCTGTTTCATTCATATTGTACTTTGTTCTTTCTTCTGATAATAGAGTCTTCGAATGAATCATGTCTTAGTGGCTTTACAGTAAGCAAACATTAAGAATACAAAAAGTTATCAGAGAAAAAGGGGATGAAGGTCTGGAAGCAAGGAGGCTTGGTGAGTGGTTGAGTGGTACATATTTGACTTGTCCTTGATGATTAACGTCACAATATAAAGAGTTGCTTAATCTTGTTCCCAGTTTGGAGGTGTAGTGTTTGTTTGAATAGTGCCCCTCACTATATCCTAGTACATATTTTCAGTTATTCAAAAATGGGAATACCTTAATGTTACTTCTATCTATTCGCTCCTAAGTTGATTCTGTAAATGGCATATGGTAGTACTTGTCTTTGTTCGTCTGTTGTGAGGCTGCTTGATGGTGGAGGAGGGTTTATCATTGTGAGGAAGTTGGGGAACGATCAAAGAAGGGCCTTCTGGTTTGATGGTTTTGTATCGTAAATAATACTTCTGTTTGCCACATCAAAACTGAGTTTGCTTGTTGACTATTGTTTTATACAAAGGATGTTAAAAGATTTCAGCATTCTGCCGATTTTTATTCTTTTGAGATCAGTAACGGTAGGCATCAAGTGGTAACATTGCCTATCATTGGTAGCTAGACTTTTGGAAGCCAGTTGGTTAGATTTACCTCTTGAAAAATGAAAAAGAAGCTTTTCACTACACAATTTCATTTTAGTCCATAAAATTTTTTTTTGACCAACATGACCATTAATAATAACAAGAATTATACATTAAATTCAGTAGGAAAGAAAACGGTTTGATAAACGCATGGAAGCTGGAATGATTTACTGAATTGGATCATAAGTAAAAACCAGATGGGGACTCCTAATTCCTCTGTCTATGCAGCAGCCATGGCCATCGCCATATATAAGTGTATCTGGAAAGAAAGAAACCGACGCATGTTTACTTAAAAGAAAGGAGATAAATATCACGTAGCGGGACAACATAATTAATCATATCAGAGCAGATTTGTTTGCCGAGCATGCACATGATTCTCTCTCCTTGGACATGAAGAAAAGATGGCAGCTGTGAGTCTATGAAGCCTATTATTATCTACTCTTTGTAATCCTCACTTCTTGACTGCTTTAGATATTTTGTATTTAACGGTAGGCATGTATAGCCTTGAACTCATTAATTTTGTGATATTGTAATAGTTTTATTCATAGTAACACACCATTCCTTTTTTTTTTTTAAGGGATTATATATACAGCAATTCTAAGTACCAGATAGAAGGAACCAGAGTCAAAAATAGGGATTATTCCCTTTAGGGATGACAATGGGCTGAAAAATCTTTTGCAGATCGAGTCAAGATAAGTGAGCTAGAGTCTAAGTTTGTTGCCATTTCGTACGTATTCACAAAAATAAAGTTCAACTGGACTGGATTTTGGTGTAGCTTGGTTAGACTGCGAATTTTGTATCTGAACTAGCCTGGACCAAATAGTTTAGAAGCCCCAAGGTTCAACCTTATTTTCATTTTGGGTAAGTCACATAAGAATATTTTCGTAATAAAAATTATTTAAAAATATATTTTGTTGAATTTAAATAAAAATAAGTTATTATTTAATTGAATATTACTTAACAGTTATATGGACACCGTTATATAAACACTATTATATATATAATGATTTATTTATAATCTGCGTATAAAATCTTAAATATTTAACATAATCTTTTTTAAAATTTCAGAGTAGTTTGAAAATAAATAAAATCACAAAAAGTGTGTTAAAATACATACAAATTATTCAAAATTATCTTTTAGTAAATAAGATATAAATCGCTTATTAAACTAGTGGTATTTGAGTTATTTATTAATTATAAAAATTAAAATTAAAATGAGTAATTAATAAGTGTACAATTTGAAATTTATTTAATCATTAAATGCAAAAAAGAAAAAAAAAAGACTGCTAGAAGTTATCAATCCTTATATCTGACATATCCATAAATATTTATGCATCGTCAACTTTTCCTTTCGTACATTGACTTATTTTTCAATTAATTACTCTTTCTGTTTTTATTATTGTCTCTTACTAGTAAATAAGTTTTATATTTTTCATAATTAGTAAAAATGCCCTTATTAATTAATAAACTTGAATCTATGCCCTTGTCACAATCTTTTTATAGCTTAAATATAGAGTTTATATTTGGATAAACAAGTATTTTCCTAAGAATTTTAATTTAGTATTATAATTGTTTCAAAATGAGTTTATCCTTAATACATGTTTTTAAGGCATATACAAATTAAATCCTTGTTTTTATATCGAATTTGTTAAAAAAATTGGCATAGAGCAAATAAGAGCCGATCCCCACAAGGCAAGTTAATTTACCAATTTAGTTTATTAATTGTAATATTTTTAATTAAAATGTTCCAACAAATCAATGTTAAGAGACAATTGCATAATAATAATTTTGCTTATATGAAAGAAATTATATCCTAAAGGAAGAAACATGATCAATGCACTAATACATAATATCTTCTTTAACCAAAATTATTAATATAAAACATTAAAACTTTTAAAAAATAAACTTGCAATACATTCTTGGAACCACACAATCAACATTAAAAGGCTGGAAATTATTGTCTTTAACACAAATCATGATCTTAAAATATATATAATGCTAGAATTATTAATAATGAAACAAAGTTATACAAATATGAAATTTTCAGTGGACAACACCTATATCATCTTGTAATAATTTTAAATGAATCCTAATTTGGCGTTACACGTTTAATTCAATCAAGACACACGTCTTTTACATAATTCAATGAATAAAACAAATTTTCAATAAACTAATGAACAATTAAAAGAAAAAATCTAGATATTCCATAATACATATTAATCAACATTTTCATATGACATATCCATTACATAGTTCTTTTAAGTACAATACATTAAGCTATGCTATTTTGAGTTAAGAAGAGGTTAAACATGCAAAATAAAGCACATCTAAAGGAAAAAATAAAAAATTGGACAACTTGGATGGACAATAGATTTGATAATTCTTCATTTACCGGGGGATCAATCATATGTTCAATTTTAAGTCCATTTTCATCTAATTATGCTCCCATATAAGTTTAACTTTATCAATGAACTAAAATTAAGGGGGTGGGAGGCGGGAGGTGAAAGCCATAACCAAATCAATCATTCATAATAATGAAACCTATTAATTTAGCTAATGCTAATCCAATACATACATGCATATATATATATATATATTGATGTTCTAAAAAAATCAAATTAATCTAGGAATCACAAAAATAAAACATAAATCTAACCTAATATTTACAAATGAACAAGAAACATCTTAAATTTTAATTTAGTTATGCAACTTTGACATATTTGAATTATCCAAGACATATAGCAAGTTAAATGTAGAAAACCAACCCGTTGATTCTGACTTTTTCCTTTTCACTCTTAGAAATTGAACTAGCTCAATTCTAATATCAAAACACATTAAGCCTCAGGAAATATAATCAACAACTGAAATTTGTCAGGTGAACATAAAAATTCCAGCCAATATAATTCCAAATGAATTGTTAATTCTATTTATCATATTCAAATAATTGAGGATTCATCCAATCAAACAAGAACATGAATAAACATAAATAAAAAATGCCAACAATTGTATATTATTAAATCCACTTAGTAATTAAATCAAAATAATATCCCAAATAGTTAAATCAACATGCCTAAACTAGAATTCAACAATTAATCATAAATTAAGCGTAAGAATCAAATCAATCATTCGTAATAATGAAACCTATGAATTTAGTATATATATACATACATATATATATATATATATATATGGGTGATTGATGTTTTAAAAAAATCAAATTAATCTTGGAATCAGAGAAATAAAACATAAATCTAACCTAATATTTACAAATGAACAAACAACATCTTAAGTTTTAGTTTAGTTATGCAATTTTGACATATTTGAATTATCCAAGACATTTAACAAGTTGAATGTAGAAAACTAACCTATTGATTTCGACTTTTTCCTTTTTCACTCTTAGAAATTGAACCAGCTCAATTCTAATATCAAAACACGTTAAGCCTCAAGAAACATAATCAACAATCGAAATTTGTCAGACGAACATAGAAATTCCAGCCTATATAATTCCAAATGAATTATCAGTTCTACTTATCATATTCAAATAATTGAGGATTCATCTAATCAAATAAGAACATGAATAAACACAAATAAAAAATTTCAACAGTTGTATATTATTAAATCCACTTAGTAATTAATTGAATTAAATCAAAACAATATACCAAATAGTTAAATCAACGTGCCTAAACTAGAATTCAACAATTAATCATAAATTAAGCATAAGAAACTAGAAACAAAGAGAGTAGGTGTAACACCCCCTTACCGCAGGGTACACACCGGGACGCCCGAAGGCCATTCCAGTACAAATCCTACGATAAGGGTGAGCTACTTTCGATCGCTACTTAACTTCACATGGTATCATATCATTTTTTATTACAAGGCATCATATGGAAATCACAATATTTTGAAACCCAACATTTTGCTCATTTCATTCCACAAAATCGAAAGTCTACATTGTATCTTTCGACAATTTCCATATGTACATCATCAAAACCTAATATAATAATACTACATAAATGAGGAAAATATACAAATCTATCTAATCCGTCTAAAAGTCCCTACTGACTGACCTTTGAGCCATGACTCCTCTTGCCAAAACACAAACTACACGGCTGGTAGAGTATCTCAGTAGCTAAAGTCGTCTCTCGGTCCTGAAAAGACAACATTGTAATTTTGGTGAGTTTTGCAAACTCAATGAGGTAACCATCATCGATGATTCACTCAATTCATACACCGCATTATTTCATATAACATATATCATATTGGATCACATACACTTACTCAATCATGTCACATTGTACATTTAACACTTATAATCATTCATATCATGCATCAGCAATACACATGAGACTCACTTTCTTTCTTATTGTTGTGATCGAGTGCCTCTCACAGACTTATATAAATATTAGCCCATAGGGCTCAATCAGACAGAATCATAGAGCATAGCTCTACGTGCCAAATCAGAAAAATCACGGAGCATAACTCTACGTGGAAGCATTTCATAATGGCAACTCAAGTCACAACGCCTTTATCTGAGTATCTCATATATCACAATCTTAATGGATGATCAGACAAAATTTCAGAGTTATCGGACCTAAGTCCGACATTTAACTATCGTTGAGAATCAAATCACAATTTCATATCAAATGCACATTTATTTCAGCTGATTCACATTCAAATAGCACTTCAATATTTCAATCCACTATCACAATCATCGGACCTCCATGTCCAAAATCAACATTCAAGCCACATTCATTCAATCAATTTAAACAGAATTTAGACAACCAGAGATTAAGTGAGACCATCTAGGCTACTCACAAGCTACTCCCGAAGCTAATGTCTAGAAGTGTCGGCAACGTTTGGAAGTTGACATTCCAACTAATCCTCTATAACAAAATAATACACACATATATCACAATCTGCACAATTATGCGTGTTCATTAATGCACATATACGTAATGAATTATGTGCAATGCATGTTCATGACAATCCCGAGTATCCTTCCATCAAGGTTATCAGAACCACAGTCAAATATCAAACCTCACTTAACTAGCATTGTTTGTAGGGTTTATACCTTAACAAACCATTTGAATCCAATTCCATAACCTAATGAGCCATTTCAAATTTCTCTCAAAACTCTGACTTTCGAGTCTACTATTCACGTTAAATCAAGGAGTGCAATGGATATAATATGGTCCTACAAGTAGAAGGTAAACAAAACAGAAGCAGACGAATATTCCATACACAAACGATGGCTAAACACAGACGAAAGCAAAAGACAGACAATACGCCAAAAGACAGACGAAGTGTCTAAAGGCAGACGGAATCTCAAAGGCAGATGAAATTCAAAAGACAAACGATAGCAAAACATAGACGGAAGGCCAAGCACAGACGATAAGAGGTCAAACACAATGATGTGGAACACAGACCATAGGAGGTCAAACACAGGCAATAACAAATTCAAACACAGACGAAGCGCGAAAAGACAGATGCAATGCCAAAACACAGACGAAGCACCAAAAGACAGACGCAACACCAAAAGATAGATGAAGCGGAGAATAGAAGATTCCAAAATGCAGACGATACACAAAGCTGAGGAAGAACAAATGCAAGGTAGACGAAGTGAAGAAAGACGAACGATATTTGGTCAACACAGACGAAGAAGGTCAACCAAAGATGATAAAACATAGACACAAAGTGGTCAACACAGGTGATAAAATCGTAAACCACAGACGATAAAGCACAGACACAAAGTGGTCAACACAGACTATAAAATAGTCAACCACAGATGATAAAACATAGACGTAAAGTGGTCAACACAGATAATAAAATAGTCAACCATAGGCGATAAAACATAGACGCAAAGTGGTCAACACAGACGATACAATAGTCAACCACAGATGATACGTCTTTATAGACGAAGCGTCTATGCTCTTGGACATCTCTAGGTCTTCATATGCTCTCATATAAACACCTAAGTATTCATACATGCTCAATGAAGAAATAGATCATATCACTTTTCCATATCTAACTCTCTACACTTATCCTATACATCATTTCATTGCTATACCAACTCCAAGAACCATCTCACAACACCTGACCACTAATAATCCATCAAAACCCAAATAATATCATATCCCCCAAATTTTCGTAGAATACAATTATATGAAAATGCCATGTTCATGCAGATGACCGTAACTCATCAAATTTATTTCAAAATCTCCAATTCTAAAGAATTTATTCACTACCTTCTTATTGAAAAACTCCAAGATCTTTGACTATCCCTAAAGCCTTAATTTCATGCAAAATCACGTACTTCTCTATGAACACTAACCAACTTCTGGTCTTTCTTAAGGCGGAAGAAACACTTTAGGAGTAAAGGAAATGGCGAGGGATATGAAGGATCAGAATTAACTCTAAAAAGGAGTTTGATGGAAAACACTGTGTATGAGAGGAAATTTGAAGACAATGATAATAAGGAAAGAACTTAGGAAAAGTACCAACCCCTTTTCTAACTCTTGAATTACTCAAACTTCTTACATATAATAAAAGCAACTTTACACTTGTCATCTTCCTAAGGCCTAAGTTTTGGCTTAGTTTCTTTTGAACTAACTCCCTCTAACTCTCATGATCTTTACAATCCAACTATCTCCAAATCTTCATTTGATTTCTATTGTTCTTTTTCCTATTTCCCATAATACTCTATAAATTTCAAGATAAATCCTAAGTTCACCAAAATTCATGAATCTCACAATTCTACTAATCAATAATATTTTCAATATAGAAACATTCATAATTCTCTAAAATTCACAATTTTCCAAGAATCACAATTCAATCTAATTATACCTGGAATTATTCATGAATGCATGTACAATTAATTTCATGTGCAGAACAAATATCACTATTAATGTGTATGTGTATACCATTTTATGCATGAACATAAAAATTCACCTCTTGCCTCTCACTGAACACTCCTATTTACTATTCTAACCTTCCCCTAGGTAATGAGATGTCATAAAAGTAATCGCCAAAAGCCATCATCAGGAGAGTTTATATGTCCCTCAATCAGAGAATAGACTGAGGCAGCTATGAAGTAGTTGCTATCCGAAGCTCCCCTGCTTAGTTTATTCGGACACGAAAATGCTCGAGGAGGAGGGATGGCTGCAATATACAGATATACAGCCGTAAGGAGCCAACTTTGAAATGAGCTCCAGTCCCAATTACCAGTATTGTCAACGTAAGGATTAATATGAAGAGAATATATGTCATCATTTAGCTTAGATAGTAAGTAGTTGCAAAGAGGTCCCAAGTCTGCAACCTACGAATCCACCCAAAACCGCACCAATGAGCCATCACAAATTGTCCACTTCATTCCCTGCAAGACATACTACCAAGTGGCTTTATTACCTTTCCAAACCATAGAGCCTCCTTGAGTATTAAAACTAGTAGGTATATTATTAAAGTCAAACTTGTATTTGGAAGACACCACCTATACCTATAAATCATGCGGCTTTGAGATCAAAATCCAGCCTAGCTTGACTAAAAGAGATCAAACACTATCCCGAACATTCAAACCATTGACCCTAACTTGAGATGCCACATCACTAGCCCCTTGATCCATATCATTCCCCCTTTCTCAAAATGATTCGTCATTGAATCCAGTAGATCTTCTTTAGATTCAAAGGGAGAAAAAAGATACGTTAAGATTTGCACTAACACCATAGTCACCTCGAAGATCAAGTTTGTAAACATTATTGTTCAGCCTAGTCAAAACTTAAAGAGGGCCATTGCCCCTAGGATGGAGCTTTGTTCTCCAGGAAGTAGGAAATTGATCGGGCTGTTTGGTATATGTAAGTTTTAATTAATTAACCTCAATAATCTACAAGCGCATGGTTCATTCACATAGTGCCTAAGGTGTCGATCTCATGAGGTGGGATAATCTAATCCTAAAATATAAGGCCAGAACAATTCACAAAAATTCAAGATGTAATAGAACTAAAATGAGAATTCAATTTAATAAAGCAAATCAATTAAAAAATCAATTAAGAAAATATTAATAATTTAGTAGTTGCAACACATACTCAAGAATCAATATAAGGAATTACCAATAGAGAGAAAGACATTTTACTTATCCTTAACACTAATCTGATTGATTATGAATTATTAGATTATTGGTTCTAGATGATCCTAGGGTTGATTATACTCTCTCGAGTTATAATGATTAACCCTAAATTATAAAACCTAATTAGATTATGAAGTTGCAATTTCTCAATTAACAACCTATCCAAAGCCCTAATTAGATCTGAAGTTGTGTAATAAACTATCGGAAACCTATGCAAGACTCTCTTCGCATAATTTACCAATTTGATTTAATTCTTGTTCTATTAAATCACCAAACTCTCATTAGCCCAATTTAATTATTTTTAACTCAATGCACCCTCTTAGTTTATTATCGAATTATGCACATCCATAATTAAATTACAATAAATCCAAATAACACATAAGGAATCAAATTTCATTAAATTAAAGATAAAACCTCAAAGGTGAGTTTAGACGCAACAACAACATCCAAAAATCCTGTCATCAATTGTTATTCCAATTCTATACAATAATAAAATTGAAAATAGCAAGAAATACAAAATTCAACAGATGACAGGAAGCAGCGACAATAGGAAACTCCTAATTTGGGAAGTACTCTGAGTTGGCCTTGTTTCCTCTTCTTTTTACTTTCTTCTCTTTCTCTATCTCTTGATACTTTTCTTTAGGGTTTCTCCAAAAGTGGCTGATGGAAAAAGCTTTATTTACCTCTTTGTCTTATTCTTTAACTACCTTTTGTGTTCTGAGCAGCCCTAGGGTTTTTTAGGGTCCAAAAGGTTCAAAAATCCCTTGAAATTTAACTTTTTTAAGTGTATATGCTTTGTCAAGGTCGTAGGTCATTGTTTTGTCAAGGTTGTACATTATTGTTTAAGCCAAAATGTCTCCAAAACTTCTCTGTTCTTTGATGTTGACCATGAAATAATAACAAACACATCAAGGCACCTCAAAAACATAATATTTAAGCTCGAAGACTTGTACTAACCTATAAAAAAATTAAAACATAAATAATTAACAAACTAACACAATTCTAACCTAAACACATACTAAACGATTGAATTAACAATTAAATACATATCAAACTAAGCCCTAAAACATGATGTAATGCACACTTATCAACATCCTAAGTGTATCAACATCCTAAGTGTGGGGATGTTGATAAGTGTGAATTGCATCGTGTTTATCAAGCAAACAAAACAATAAGCACATAAAATCACAAAGCGCACAATACAATAATGATACAATGACTTCAACTTCATCAAATAAATTTGACTTAAACACAATCATTCAAGTTATTTCAAATCATTAATATGCAAAATATGCTTTTAAGGTCTCTGGACTAAACATATATATTGATCAAACTCAAATGTCAAGTTACTCACCCTTTTCAATTGTACATACATATTAATAATTCTTTGTTCATTCAAACTCTATAACTACTCCTAAGTACATGTTCATGAAAAGTCAAGCTATTTACAAGTTCAGTAGCTTTTATTAGAAAATATTTTTTTATTGAACATGGGCCTAGTCTTTTACTTAGAGGCAAACATTAGTGATGAATTTCGATTTGGTTACTCGACTAAGTCATTTTTTTATTAAGTTGCTTTTTCGAAACATCATTATAGCCTTTTGATACAAAGGCAAGCATTTGTGATACGTGTCGATCCTATTACTCAGCTACATCACATTCTCAACTGGCTACTAGCTTTATTTATAACTCGAAGGCCAGCGGAATAGTTATTTAACACATTTTTTATTTATTTCCTACCTTATTGCTTAAGCTACTCGTTTTCAAGAAAAAATACTGGCAGAGTTACTTAAGTCGAAAGACCTAAAATTATGGATGAATGTGACAATTTAAAGGGTGACAAACTCACAATAAATCCTAATTAAATTCTATATTTAGCCAAAAAAACCTAATTCACTAATTTTGTGAGCTAATGACTCTTCACAATCTAATAGACTATGTTCAAAATTAAATTAATTTCAATCCATCTAAGCCATTGAAATATCCACATAATTCATAAAATGTAACCTAACAAACTATTATACAATATGCAAAATTCACATTCAAAGCAAAACACATAACCCTCCCCATATTTGAACAACACCTTGTCCTCAATGTGAGAAGGAGGCAAACAAACACACATGGGAAGAAGAAACATAAATTAAAATAAAACAAGAAGTAAATAAAGACTAAAGTTAAAAAGAAAAGGGTTAGAACAAAGCCTCATGGTGATGGAGGCGGGGATTCTATTGGAGGTGGAAGTTGGACGCCTTGAGCCTCAAGGCAATGATGGATACGACGTATATCCCAGCTCTGATGTCATGTGTTTGAGCCATCTCATTCATTCTTTTAGAGTTCTTTGCAAGTGTATTTCTAACTATTTTGGAGTTTATGGAGATTGTATCAAGCACTTTCTTCTAGCCCAGTTCTTTTATTTCTTTTTACTTCTCAGACTCTTCATTAGTCGAATCCTCTTCTTGTTATTGTTGAGCACTTGAACTCATTTGACTGTCTTGACATGTGTTTTGGCACTAATATCTCAAAGTTCCATATTGTGGGACTTTAGAATCTTAGCTCGCCACAGATGATGATGGTTCATGAATTTGGGACAGTAGACTGTGAGTATGTTGCACTCAACTCTATAGTAATCAGTTATGGTTAAAACCAAGTAACCCATTCTTAAGTTATTACTCCTGTTACATAGAGTGGAAGTAATTTCATTAAAGATGTGGGTGGTTGTACAAACTGAGATGTTATAGTTCATGCACCACAAGATGAAAAGTTCCTTCGTCAAACACTTGTTGGTTTTTGTTTTATCAAAAACAGTTTGACACATGAATTTGTGTAGCAACAATTGTTTGTGGCTCCTGATGATGTTGTTATGTGCATTTTTTGCGTCGAAATGCTCTAACCTAGTTAATTCCATTCAGTACGGGTGACATAGAAATCATCATGTTAATCCACTACAGACAATTTAGGGAAACCACAAATTTCATATAAAGTCTCATAATTAAGCTTATAAGGTTGTCCCTGTAACCTAAACTACAATTTTGTAGGTTTATTAGATTCGTACTGAAGGGGTGTAAAGAATTATAAGGTAAGTTCTTCATAAACTAGGTATTTAAATTGAATAAACTATCCCCGTTGAATTCTCTCTGCTAAATTTTTGACCTTGTCTCGCAATTTTAATCTATCTAAAGTCTCAAAATGAAAATAATTTGGAGCCATAATTTGCTTATTGCTAAGAGAATGAAAGCGAGTACCTTCTTCATCTGAGAAGATCGAAAAAGGTGCTTCGTAATCAACTGCCCTATTCCTTTTCCCTTATCCTGAGACTTGGTTTTGTCCCGATGATTGATCATGCTTTACTGACTACTTAGTGTGTGGCATACTAGCTTTCTAGTAGGTAGAAGTCGGAAGAGATTGGAGGTTTAAAATTTGGTTAGAGAGAAGTGAGAGAATTTGGAGGTTCTAAATTTAGAGATATAAAGTTAAAATGACAGTGAGTGAAAAAGTGAAGAAATGAATATATAGGTAAATGAAGGGTAAAATGGTAAAAATTGAACTAAAATTCACGTGTCTCCATTTTACCCTATCGCAGGCCACGATCGTGGCTTGTAATGTTTCCACCATTTTTTAAAATTTCTCTTCTTTTTTCCTTCTCCACTTTGCCGAAATCAGTTCTTAACTCTTTATGGCCCTTCCACCTCTCTTTTGCTTACTTCCTCGATCATCAAATCTATGTTGAAGTCCTATTCCTTCTTGATTTTATTTGGAAACAAAAATAACCTAGCTACATAATTCAAACTATCTAAAAAATAAAGGAAATAATATGAAATTAACAATTTATGGGTTGCCTCCTACGCAGCGCTTCTTTTAACGTTGATAGCTTGATATTCTTTCTGTCAAAACTCAGTCGGGATCAATTATGAGCAGCTTGCTTCCACCTTTTTTATTCAACATTGGTTTTGTAGCCTTTAAGTAGGACATAAATTGCAAAATAATCAGAGGATAATACTAATAACATTATGAAAACAAATTAAGCTTAATAATGTCCTTTTTTTGAGTGAACTGTCAATAAAGTAGGGAATAACAAAACTCCCTGAATCTTCCATCGAATTCAACAATATGTCCTCTAATAAGGTGAGTTGCTCTCTTTCTTCCTTAATCACCTTCGTATCCTCTACTTCATCCACTACATAAATGGAGACTTTCATAGCTTCTTCAAACTTGATGTCTGCTGTCATCTGTTCTTCATCTTTTTATTCTTTAGAAGATTCAAACACATCGATTATCCTGAATAAGCTACTATCATTCGGATTTTTTAATACATCATTCATATTGAATGTCACTTGGTCATCATTAATCAAAAGGATAAGGTTCTATTCATGGACATCTACCCAAGATTTATCGATCTTCACACATGGTATATAAAAAACTCGTGAATAATAGGGAGGGTTGGCATTCTTTTCTTCATCCTTTTTCTTTATCTCTTGGTCTTCAATAAGGTGGGGTTCAGTTAAGTTTTCCATTGGCACTTCTGGATCTCCCCCATTCTTAGGTGCGATAGCCTCATATTGGTCTCTTTGATGTATTTCGATATTACTTAGAGAGTCTTCCACACTTCTCTTACAAAATTCACGGGAAAGGTGTCTCACTTGAATCTATAGGTTCTGAATAGACAAGGCATGATTTTTTATTACTTACTTAATTTTCTCTTCTAGTGTCTTCTGGCCCTCTTCCATGTCCATGAGCTTATCTAAGGTCTTGTCCAATTTGGAATCCTATAACTGGACTTATCTTGTTGAAATTCAAATAGGTCTTGAATTCCTAATTGAGTCCTTATATTATTGGACCAATAGAAATTTAGGTGGTTCTGCCACCCTGGAGTGTACATGTTCCAATAAGGATCATTACTTCCACAACCATATTGTGCCTCATTATGTTTTGCAAAAGTTGTTTGCTCCCTAAAATATCCATCATCCATTATTGTTCTTTCTATTTCTTCTTGGCATCTAACTCTTTAGATGTCTCGTTCTTACTCTAAGATGTTTTGCTCTAATAAGATGTCTTGCTATGAAAAAGCCTTAGACTAAGGAGCTAAACTAATCACCTCCCTAGCGACTGTGCCAAAAACATTTTTTGATGTGTGTAAGTTTTAATTAATTAACCTTGATGATCCACAAGTGCACGATTTGTTCACGTAGTACCTAAATTGTCAATCCCACGAAGACGAAAAATCTAATCCTAAAATCTAAGATCAGAACAATTCGAAAATTTTTTAAATGTAACAGAACTAGAATGAGAATTCAATTCAATCAAGCAAATCAATTCAAAAATCAATCATGACAATATTAATAATTTAGCAGTTGCAGCACACACCCAAGAATCAACTTAAGGAATTACTAATAAAGAGAAAAGGAATTTCACTTATCCTTAGCACTAATCTAATTGATTACGAAATACTAGATTATTGGTTCTATACGATCCTAGGGTTAACTACTCTCTCTCGAGTTATAATCATTAACCCTAAATTATAAACTCTAATCAGATTATGGAAGTTGTAATTTCTCAATTAACAAATATCTAAACTAATTATATATGAAGTTGTCTAATAAACTATCGGAAACCTATGTAGGCTCTCTCTTCGCCCAATTTATGGATTTGAATTAATTCTTATTTTATTAAATCACCTAACTTTGGTTACCCAATTTAATTATTTTCACTCAGTTCACCCTCTTAGTTTATTATTGAATTATGCTCGTCCAAAATTAAATCATAATAAATCCAAATAATATATAAGGAATTAAATTTCATTAAATCAAAGATAAAACTCCAAAGGTGAGTTTAGAAGCAACATCAACGTCCAAAAGTCCTATCATCAACTGTTATTTAAATTTTATATAATAATAAAACTAAAAATAGTAGGAAATACGAAATTGAACAAATGACGGGAGGTAGTGATGTTAGGAAACCCTTGATTTGGGAAGTACGTCTAGTCTGCTTCTTCTTCTCTTCTCTTTGCCTTCTTCTTATTCCATATCTCTTGATAATTCTCTCTAGGGTTTCTCTGAAAGTGGTTGATGCAAAAAGCTTTATTTGCCTTTGTGTCTTATTCTTTAAATAGCTTTGGTGTTTTGAGTAACTTTAGGTTTTTCTAAGGTCTTAAAGGTTCAAAAAAATCCCTCAAAACTTGACATTTTTAAATGTCTGCGAAATTGCTCGATGCAGACTACGATCTTGGGCAACATCTGAGCCTTCTGTGCATGCCAAGATCATGGGCCATGTCCTAGGCTTCTGTCACGGTCTTGGAATATGGGCCACGATCGTGGCCTAATTCCAGTGCTTCTGTCATAATCGTGGCCTATTATCCTATAATTGTGGGTCGTTGTTTGGGCTTGAATGTCTCTGAACCTTCTCTGTTCTTCAATGTTGACCCTGAAACACTAATAAACACATCAAGTTACCCAAAAACATAATATTTAAGCTCAAAGAGTTGTACAAACCCATAAAACACTTAAAACATAAATAATTAACAAACTAACATAATTCTATCCTAAACGCATATTAACCGATTGAATTAACAATTAAATACTTACTAAACTAAGCCTTAAAACACGATGCAATTTACACTTATCAAAAATCTTTCTTTATGCCTATGAACCCAAACCCAATCACCAGGCCAAAAATGACCTCTTTTCTTCCCTTGTTGGCATTCCGTACATAGTTCTCAGTTTTATATTCTATGGTTTCACGCACTTTGGCTTGTAACTTTTGGAAAATTTCTGCTTTCTTGGCTCCATCTATATTTAAGAACTCAGAAACAGTTAATAGAGACAAGTCCAGAGGGTTAGTGGATTAAAACCATAAACAACTTCGAACAAAGAACATTTGGTAGTAGTGTGAATTGTACGATTATAAGCAAATTTAGCTATAGGTAAACAAAACTCTTAGCTTTTCAAATTCTGTTTGATTATAACATGAAATATGGTACCAAGCATCCTATTTACAACTTTAGTTTGACCATTAGTTTGAGGATGAGAAGTAGTAGAAAACAACAATTTAGTTCCCAATTTTCCCGAAAGAGTTTTCCAAAAGTAGCTTAAGAATTTTCCCAATTTTCCAAAACGCTTCAAGGAATGCCATGCAACCTAATAATTTATCGAAATAATAAATCAACCACATGCACATTATTATTAGTTTTCCTAAAAGAAATAAAAATGTGCCATTTTGGAAAAATGATCAAATATAATAAATATAGAATCATTCCCTCATTGAGATCTTGGTAATCCCAATGCAAAATCTATAGAAATATCAACCTAAAGGGATGAGGGAATGGCAAGTGTCATGTATAGTTGATGTGGTTTATATATTGATTTAGCCATTGAACTCAATGCATCCTTCACAAATTCTTTGAACATCCTTTTTAATAGTAGGCCAATAAAAATGTTCTTGCAACACATCAAGAGTTTTAAGAATATCAAAATGCCATAAGGCCACTATTATGAGTTTCACGTACCAACAATTCAAAGCAATTAGGCAAATAAAAATTGTTTCCTTTGAACAAAATCCATTATATTTATAGAACTTATTAAATGCAGTAGACTTACATGTAGCATAGATATTTTAGAAATCAAGATCATGTTCATACAAATCTTTGATATATTCACAACCTAATAACTTAGTGTCCAAAGTAATAAGCAACCCATACTTACATGACACTACATCGGTAACAACTTTTTATTTACCCTTTTAGTATGCATCCGGATAAAGCTCCCTGACTGGATGGGCTGAATCTGGCTTTTCTACAAAAGTATTGGCACATTGTCGGTGATGACATCTTTAAAGCAAGTTCGGCTTGGCTCCAAGAAGGTATTTTCCTTTAGGCCCTTACCATCACTAATATTGTGCTTATCCCTAAGATTGCTGCTCCTAAATGTGTAAAGGATTATAGACCGATTGCCTTATGTAATGTGATTTATAAAATTATGTCTAAAGTCCTCATGAACAGATTAAAAAGGGTTCTTCCATATATTATATCCCTAAATCAGTCTGCTTTTGTTCCAAACTGGCTGACTACGGACATTGTTTGTGTGGCCTTTGAAACTATTCATAGCTTGAAAAACAGAAGTTCTGGCGGACTGGGGTACTGTGCACTGAAGATTGACATTAGTAAAGCTTATGACAAGGTTGATTGGGGTTATTCGAATGCTATGTTGATTGCTAAGGGTTTTCCTGTTGCTTTGGTTCACTAGATGTCTATGTGTTACTCGAATGTTAGCTATATGATTAATCTGAATGGTTCGCTAGTAGGTCCTGTTGTGCCAGGCAGGGGATTGCATCAAAGGGATCCAATATCACCGTATTACTTTTTTATTTGTGCTGAGGGGGCTTTTTACCCTATTCAAGGAAGCTAAAAATAGCAGAATGTTACATGGGTGTAGCGTTGGAAGGGGTTACCAGCGAGTATCCCATTTGCTCTTTGCTGATGATTCACTATTCTTTTTTTAAGCTATTATGGCAGAAGCTTCAGCTGTTAAAAATATATTGAAGAAATATGAGTTGTATTTGGATCAGTCAGTATACTTCCAAAAGTCTGCAATTATGTTTAGCCCGTGTGTATAAAGGGAGGTAAAAGTAGTAATTTCTAATATTCTTGATGTCTCCAACCCGCTTGGTGGTGACTCTTATCTGGGTCTTCCTTCGATCATTCGAAGGGATAAAAACGTATAAATAGTTGGAACAACAGATTTCTCTTGAGAGCAGGGCGGGAGGTCTTGATTAAATCAGTTACCCAAGCCATCCTTTCTTACTGTATATCTATTTTTCTACTCCCTCGCTCTCTTTGTGACGAGTTGCAAATCATTATGAATAGATATTGGTGGAATGGTAAGAAGGAGTCAGTGGGGGTATTAACTGGCTTTCATGGGATTGGATGATGGCTTCCAAGGTGGAAGGAGGTATGGGCTTCAGGGACCTCCACCACTTTAACATTCCTATGCTTGGCAGGCAAAGATGGCGATTGCTCACACAAACTGATACTTTGTTCTATGGTATCTTTAAAGCTAAATATTTTCCGATGGGGGACTTTTTGAAAGCTTCAAGGGGTTATAAACCGAGCTTTGTATAGACTAGTATCTTTGCTACGATTGACTTGCTAAAAAAGGGCGTTCGATGGAAGGTGGGTAATGGTCAAAACATCTTTGCTGGGAGAGATCCTTGGATTCCGAAACATGGTTCATTTATCACGGATGATGGCCATCTTTTTATTGACAGTGCTTTAAGGGTATCAGATCTGATTATGGAGAATGGTCATAGGTGGAATGTTGAACGGCTTATGGAAAACTTCTCTGCTCATGACATAAGTTCCATTTTGTCAATTCCCCTCAGTATTTTTAATGTTGATGATTACTTGATGTGGCATTATGATAGAAAAGGCATCTATATGATTAAGTCAGGCTACCATATTAGTCGGAGTGCTCAGAGATAGGCTGTGGTATATAGTGATTTATGGAAATATATTTGGGGTCTGAATATACCTCCGAAGGCACATTATTTTATAAGGTGTGCTATGAAAAATGTGCTACCGACCAAGCAGTGTCTTATTAGTAGAGGGGTGGATGGTGATGACATCTGTCCACTTTACTTTTCAACTAAAGATGTGGATCATGCTCTACCATTGTGCCGAAGCTGTGAGTTGCGGGAACTTGCTGAATGTCTTTTCTTTCACTTATGGTGATTCTTTTACTAATAACTTTCTTTAAATTTGGCCTAATATAGGTGGGGAGTTTGTAGAATTATTTTCTATTATTGCTTGGCACATTTGGAATGCTAGGAATGATTTCCTATGGTCTTCAAAAAGAATATCCAAAAATTAACTTGTTTATAATGTTGTTTCACATTTAATGGAGTGGAGATCATTGGAGAATTCAAGAAAAGTGCAGAATCTTGCTGTTCCTGCTATTCATGCTGCTGCTACTTGTTCCAGCAGTATGTAATCTTTTCTGTCTAATATAGGGTGGAGATTATTCATCAATGGTGCGTTATTCCAACAGGAAGGCTTTTATAGGTTTGGAAGGGTTGTCGAATCTATTGAAGGGGTCTGGATTGGTACAGATTCAGTTTGATGATGGTATTTGTGAGCTTGTTGTGGCGGAGGCATTGGCCTGTAGGTCGGGGATTATATATGCTTCACAATTTTTAAGCGAAAGTGGAGTTGTTTACTCCGACTATCAACATTTTGTGACTACATTACACTCAAATTGCTGGGATAATTCAGTTTTTGGGTTAATTGTCCAAGACTGTAGAAGGTTACTTGAGGTTCGGTCTGATATTCAGGTGCGATGGATTAGGAGAAACTTAAATAGAGTGGCTCATGATTTAGCATGAGCCTCAATCCATTTTTCCCGTTATATTGTATGGGAAACAATCCCGGATGTTATTTCCTCATTATATGATCATTAATGAAGTGGTTTTTATGCCTTTAAAAAAAAAACTCTTTAAGCATCAAGCAGTGTTGCTGATCTCAAGTTTGTGTATGCTAAGTCTTACTATTTAAACGTCGATAATACCACAAGTGCACGGGTCGTTTGTGTAGAACCTAAGTTGTTAATCCCACGAGGAGGGTTAATATAATCCTAAAATCTAAGGCTGAAGTATACCACAACAATTCAAAATAAATAACTGATGTAGAAAATTAATTAATCAATTAATCAATTACAAGAATTAAATTTTAGAAATACAAATAGGATAGCAATTTGCACAACCCAATCAAAAATCAACCTAGGAACTACCAATTGAGAGAAAGGGGGTTTAATTTGACCTTAACGAAAATCTAATTGATTATAAGATTACCGAATTACAAGGTCTACATAATCTTAGGGTGGATTACTCTCTCTCAACTTATAATCTTTAACCCTAATTAGATTATGAAATTGTAATCTCTTGATTCACAATTTACCCAAAACCTAAATTGGTTATGAAATTCTCTAATAACCTACCGAAAAACTATGTATGATCTCTCGTTAAACAAATTTAACGGTTTGATTTAATTCTTTATCTATCAAACTACATAACTCTAGTTAGCCCAATTTGATGATATTCACTTGGTTCACCGTCTCAGTTTGTTGCTGAATTTTTAAGAACAGAAATTGAATTACAAATAACTCAATAAAAAAACAATATCAAAGACAAAATCTTGAAGGTGAGTTTAAACAATATCCACAACACTCAACAATCTATCATCCATGTCTATCTCAAATTCTATGCAATTGTAAGAATAGAATAAACCAAAAATAGCTTGGAATGGATGATGATGGAGGCAGCGACGATGAGAAACCACCTATTCTGGAAAGTACTTCGCGTCAAGATTCTTCTCTGTGTCTCGCTTCCATCGTCTCCTTCCTCAAATCTCTCGATAATCTCTCTAGGGTTTTAGGATTGGCTTATGCAAAAAGCTCCTTCTTTGTATTCTTCATGTTCTTTAAACACCTTGGCAGCCTTAAGGTTTATTCAGGGTTGAAACGGTTTGAAAAATCCCTCGAAATATGACTTTTTCTCTTGTTTGTGTTTCTGTCGGACATAGGTCATGATTGTGACCTTGCTTGTCACGATCGTGGCCAATATCTAACCTCTCTATCATGATCGTGGCCCAACTACCAAGATCGTGGCCTATAGTCTCGTCCTGAAAGTCTTCAAAAGTCCTCAACTCTTCGATGTTAGCCCTTAAACATTAATAAACACATCAAGGTACCTAAAAAACATAACATTTAAGCACAAAGGCTTATACTAACCCATGAAAACACTCAAACACATAAATTAACATAATCCTAACCTAAATACAAACTAAACACTCAATTTAACACATGATGCCTAACAATTAAACCCTAAAACATGATTCAAACCACAAATATCAACATCCCCACACTTAAACATTTGCTTGTCAAGGAAAAAAAACACATAAGAAACACACAACACACAATACAATAATGAGACAATGACTTCAACTTCATGAAATAAATTTAATCTTAAACACTATCATTAAAGTTATTTCAAATCATTGACATGCAAAATCTATGTCTAGGGTCTTTGAACTAAATATCAAACTTAATCGAAATCTAAGTGTTAATTTATTTCCCCTTTTCAATTTCACTCATATATTAATAATTCTTTGTTCTTTCATACTTTGTAACTATTCCTAAGTATATTTTTATGAAAATTTAAGCTTATTACAAGTACATTAGGTTTATTAAGAAAACAAACTCTTTTTTTTCATTATTGAACATGGACTTAGTCTTTGTACGTAGAGGCAAACATTGGTAATGAATGTCGATCCGGTTACTCGACTAGGTCAAGTTTATTAAATAGCTTAGTTGAAATGTCATTATAGCTTTTTGACATAGAGGCACACATTTGTAATGCGTGTCAATTCGATTACTCAGTTATTATCACGTTTTCTACTAGCTACTAGCTCTATTCATAACCCAGAGGTTAGCGGAATATTGACTTATTTAACATAACAACACTTTTTTCTATTACCTACCTTGTTGTTTTAGCTATTCGTTTCTATGAAAAAAAACTATTAAAGTAACTTCAATTTGAAAGGCCTCAAATTATAAATGAATGTGATAGTCTAGAGGGTGCTAAACTTACACTAAATCCTAATTAAGCTATATATTTATCCAAAGAGCCCTAGTTCACTAATTTTGCGAGCTAAGGATTATTCACAACCTAATAGACTATGTTCAAAATTAAATGAATTTCAATCCATCTAAGCCATCGACACATTCGAACAATTCACAAATTGCAACCTAACACTATCATACCATAAGCAAAATCACATAAAAAGCAAAACATATAACCCCTCCCCACACTGGAATGAAACATTATCCTCAATGTGAGAAGGAAAAAACAAGCACATAAAAGACAAGAAGAAATATAAAATTACAGTAAATGGAAAGTAAATAAAAATAAAACAATAAAATTGAAGGCTAATTTAAAAAAGAAAAATTGAGTTAGACAAAAATCTCATTGAGATAGAGGTGGTGATGGTGTTGGAGGAGGCAATTGAACACCCTAAGACTTGAAAGACCAATGGATCCATCTGATATCCTAGCTTAGGCATCGTTACATCCGTGTCACTTCCTTCATCGTTTTAGTGTTTTCCGAAAGTGTCTTATTTGTGTTGAAGATTGCATCTGAAACTTTCTTCTAATCTTGTTCTTCCTCTTCTTCTTCTTTCGATTCTTCATTGGTTGCATCCTCATCTACTTGTTGAGGTGGTGCTGAGCTCAAGCTTGCCTGACTGGTCTTAATCTTCACATATGTCTTCTAGCAGATATATCTAAGCTCCATGTTATAGGACTTAAGGATTTCAGCTCACCATAAATATTAATGGTTTAGGAAGTCAGGGAGGTGGACCGTTAACCCACGACGGTCTACGTCACAATATTCAACTATGGCAGACGCTATGTACCCCATTCCTAAATTGTTGCTCCTCTTGCGTGGAGTTGCAACAATAACATTTAGTACATATATGGATATGCATACTAGAATACTGTGGTCCATGCACCACAACATAAATAGTTCCTTCATGGAATAATTGTTGGTTTCTGTTTTGTCAAAAAATAGCTGACATATGAATTTTACGCAGAAAAAAGTGTTCATGGGACTTAATTATATTGTTATAAGCATTCTTGGCGTGAAATTGCTTAATTCCAATGAGTTCTTTTCAATATCGAGAGGGATAAAAATCATCATGCTAATCGATGATGGAGGATCCAAGGAATCCACATGTATCGCACATGACTTCTACATTTAATTCATAAGTTCTTCCTCTCAACCTAAACCACAATTCCAGGGGGTTCCTATGGTCATAAGTTAGTGAAGTGAAAAATTCAAAAGTGAGCTCCTAATAGATAGGCAATTGGAATTGTATAAATTAGGCCCACTAGATTCTTTCAGCTAAATTTTCTACTCTCATACACAGTTCTAGCTTATCGAGTGTCTGGAGATTAAAGTATGTAGGCGCTACTATTTTTCTAGGATTCAGAGATTGGAAACAAATACCTTCCTCCTCTGTGTAGATCGAGAAGGGTGTGTCAAAGTCAGCAGCTCAATTTCTTCTCCCACGTCTCCCAACTTGATTTCGTCCTAATTGCTCCCTTCTGGTGGATTGCTTAATGCATGACATTTTTGTGGAAATTGAGCATAATTTGGAAGAAAATTTAGAGGGTTGAAAGTTTATAGAGAGATGTTAAATTTTGTAGGCTTGAAGTCTAGAGAGATAAAGTCAAAATGAAAGTGAATAGAAAAATGAGGTAAGAAAAGAATTTATAGGTGGTTAAAAGGGTAAAATGGAAAAAATTACTTCTAAAAATTCCTCCTCCTTTTTTTTTACATAGTTGCAGGCCATGATCGTGGCCTAGTGGCCTACAGTTTTCCACCATTTCTTGATTTTTCTTCTTTTATTCTTTTCCCAATCTTTTCAATTTCACTTCTTAATTCTTTTGTGACCCTTTTCACCTCTCTTTTGCTTGCTTGAGAAATCATCCACTTTATTTCAAAATCCTATTCCTTCTTGATTTTATTGGAAACAAAAGTAATAATAACTACCGAATTCAAATGTTTTAACAAAAATATTCAAAGATAATAATTTTTCATAGGTTGCCTCTTATGCAGCGCTTCTTTTAACATCGGTAGCTTGACCTCCTATTCTTGGGAACTCAGCTAGGATCAATTACGAGTGGCTTGCTTCCAACCTTTCCGCTTAACCTCAGTTTTGTATCTTGTAGGTAAGCTACAAATTGCAAAATAATCAAGAGGACAATATGGATAACATTATGGAAACCAATTAAGCTTAATAATGTCCTTTTTTCGAGTGCGCTGTCAATATAACAGGGAATAACAAAACTCCCTGAATCTTCCATTGAAGCCAACAATTTGTCTTGCAAGAAGGTGAGTTGCTCTTTTTCTTCCTTAATAACCTTCATCTCCTCTGCTTCTTCCGCTTCACGAATAGAGATTTTCATAGCTTCTTCAAACTTAATGGTTACTGTCGTCTATTCTTCATCCTCTTATTCTTCAGAAGATTTGAACACATCAGTTATCTTGAATGAGCTAGTAACTTTCAAATTCTTAAATATATCATTTATATTGAATGTCTCTTGATCATCATCAATCCAAAAGATTAGGTTCTTTTCATGAACATCTACCCAAGATTTTTCGATGTTCACGTATGGTATATCCAGCATGGTTGAATAAAAGGGTGGGTTAACATTGTTTTCTTTGTACATTTTTGTCATCTTTTAGTCTTCATTAAGTTAGGGTTTGACATGGTCTTCCATTGATTCTTCTAGTTCTACCTCATTCCTAAGTGTGATAGCCTGATATGGCTTTATTGTATTTACTTTCATATTATGCAGAGAGTTTTTCACACTTTGCTTACAAAATTCCCTAGAAAGTTAGCCTATTTGAATCTTTAGATTGTCAATAGAAGATGCATGACTTTCTATTATTTGCTCAAACTTCTTTTCCAATCTCTTCTGGTTCTCTTCTATGTCCATGAGCTTATCCATGATTTTGTCCAGCTTGGACACTTATGAACTAGATTCATCTAGCTGAAATTCAAACAGGTCTTGATGTTCCACTTGAGTACTTGCTTTGTTGGACCAATAGAATTATGGGGGGTTCTACCACCCCGAAGTGTATGGGAGTTAAGTCAAGAAGACTTCACTTCTCCTATTGATTTTGATGAAAGTCAAATAATAATAATAATAATAGAAGTGTGTGAACTGTTTTGATGAATTTAAGTGTGTAGATAAATATAAGTAGCACAAATCATCAAATCAAGACGATACTTAAGTAAAAGATGAATAAGACAAAGTGTCTAAGATGGATCAGACGAAGTGGTCAAGTCTAAGATACCAAACGAAGCATACGAATCTAAGCAAGTTGATGTAATTGAAGAATGTGCTAAAACGTCAGTTAGTTGGAGTTGGTTATAGGACTCAACTAATACTAGATTTTAGAAGACTCTACAAGCAGATTTCTCAAGAAGACAGTTGAAGATTTAGGTTATAAATATTAAGTTGTCATTACTTCAATGAGAAATCTGAATGTACAGAAATCCTTAGAGAAATTCTGTGCTCAAGTGCTCATGCTGTGAAAAATATTTTGAGAGAAAAGAAAGAAAGAAAGAGAATAAATACATCTGTAATGTGAGTGTGGAAGCTTAAGCAATATCTTTTCGAGTGAAAGAAAGGCTAGAGCCTGAAGAGGCTAAGGAAGCATATAAAGAATACTTTGTGGAAGAGACCTGAAGAGGCTCTGTAAGTGTAGAAATAATACTTGTAACGTTGAAGAAGATAGTGAAATCTCAGACGAAC